>CM076569.1:294510687-295110687 GCA_034641835.2 Pinus albicaulis
TGACATAGGATCTTCCCATATTTCTACAAACTGACGATGCAAAACTTCTAAGGTGTCAATAGTGTCTGCTGGTAGAGTTTTGAAACATTGTCTTACTTCCCCTCCGAGACTTTGTGCAAACAGCCTCATCTTCACATCCTCTATATCAATTTCATGAAGGTCAAAGAAGTCATTCATCTTATCTACATGCTTTTGTGCTGTCATGAACTGAGTATTGTCAAACAAAGGGGTTTTGGTTTGGCAATATATGGGTATAGCACCTGGGTTCTGAGGGAGAACCAAGGGGGGCATATCTTGCAACCATGATGACTGGAGGTGGAGGATTTATAGCAGGGATTTGGATGCCTGATGTGGGAGGATTGGTCATTGATTGAGTAGTGTGAACAACAGATGAAGAAGGAGGTGGGGGAAAAGGAATATTCTGGGTAACAGTATATGAAGTGATAGTAGAAGAAATTGAGATAAGAGGTCTTCTTATCACCCAAGCATTTAATTGCGAAGAATAGTTTGCAAATCTTTAAGAACTTGTAAAATTTGTGTCCCTGATTGTGACCCTGATTGAGAGTGTGAAAACAAATCTTAAACATGAATGGGAAAGGGAATGGAGGAATCAACAACTGTTTCATCGATCCAACTCAAATATTTGCTCTGGAATAAACTTTTTTCAAAATTTACATCAAATTCAATATCTTGCAAACTTTCTAACTTTTCAGGGAATGAATGAGCTCTGGGAATGGAACTTCTATCTGATTGATTTCCTATTGAACTAGGCATCTCAATAAAAACTTTAGCTTTTCTTCCAATGTTCTGAGGATCAATAACAATGGTGGGAGGATTCAGATCAGGATTGGATCTGGTGTATCTTCAGGAAGCCAGTATGTCCAATTTCAAAAACAAATAAGCACTTTACAAATTTTTCAATTCAGCCTTTGAACAAACTCTAAACTTATCATCCACAAGTTTAATAATTTCAATGAAAAATTTAGTACTGTGGTTGATCTGATCTCACTTTTTCTTCCCCAGTATGGTCACCAAAATGTTATCACTCAGATTGAACCTCAGGTTGAGAAAGGAAATTCCGAGGTAACCTCAAACCACGCTTAGCCAAGTAGCTAGCCCTACTAGGGCAGGAGAGGGCTCTCTCCGTATAGATCACAGTCAAAGTGACTGAGGAAAGAAGATATTAGGCTAGGTATAGTAGCTCAGGGTTTTGATTTTGATTGTGTAGGGTTTTGCTGGATCAAGAGGAGTCAAGCAGCTAGGGCAAAGAAATTAGGTCAAAATTTGTAGGGTGTTCTATGGGGCAAGTTAGGTAGAAGGTTTTGACATTTAAAGGATGATTATGGTGAGATGAGGAGACTGGCGAGGAGTTATGAAGAGCATACAAGATGAATTCTCCCTAAACTGAATAAAATAGACATATTATGCAAAATTCCCCAAAACAGAGCATGAAAACATGAATTCTGCCTTTCAACATGAAATTAAGCATATCATAGACATGAAAATGGTTTATGAGTTCACAATACATTCATACAAATGATCACAAAGGAAAAACTATGTAAAACCATTCATACCACATGGATCCCAAAGAAATAGCCGCAAATTTATCATTAATGTCTAGGCTAAACTGATACAAAATTGTGTCCTTGAGATGCCAAAGCTCCAAGTGAGTCCAACCATTACAATGACTGAGGAAATACATCATATATACCTAAAAACCACTCTTCCTAGCCTCAGGGAGTCGAATACATAAGATAGGGATCAGTTTCACTTACTCCCAAACAAGAATCTGAAGACTAGGAAGACCCAACAATTTGCCTCTAAAAGAGAGGAAATTGATTCATTTGACCTCTAGAGGACTTATCTGATGTATCTACCCTAGATAACAATAAAAAAAATGACATTTAAATTTATCTTGACCTTTTACGTTATTAATTTTTCATTTCACAAGATAAAAAGTCAAAATTCAAAATTTGCTGAAGATGATGAAAATGACATTTTCCTGGCAAAAGCACAGCGCCATGACAGAAATATAGCCTCTTTTGCAAGCAACTTTTGGAGGCCTTACCAGCGTCCAAATCAGCTCCATGATAGCTCATGGGAAAGCTATCTACGTCTAGTTTCCAAATATGTCTCCAGTTTCCAAAATGGTACCCATATGCCTTACCAAAATCACTTCTTCAAAGACTGGTAAAAGTGGAGTGCCAAGGTCAAAAAGGAGGCAGAAACATCATAAAATTTAGTGTTTTTTTGCACTTTTGAGGGACCAGTTCTCCTCCAAATTTTCTAAAACTTTTTGTGGTTGATTTCTTCATCATTCTGAACATGATGGTGGTGACCATTTTTTCATTGGAGGCTCCAATAAAAATCGCAGTGGCAAGGGCGCTGTGTTTTTAGCAGATTTTCTATGTGCCAAAATTGCTCAAAAAACCAAAAATGCACTAAAGTGAAAAATGTGCCAAAAAATTGCCAAAATGTGTGAGGTTACTTGCTGATCAATGGCTTGAGGCATGAAGAGACACCTCAGAAAGTATTTCTAACCTCTCTTTCTCCTTTTTCTCGGTCAAAGCTTGAATTTTTGCATGGGCTTGTTTGAGCTTGGCCCTTGCAATTTTGTTTCTCATGGCGTAGTGCTTCGCCATTTTCCTCTGAATATCATTGTCCTTTTTTGCCTTCTCAAGCAAACTCTCCAGATGAAAATTGGCTCTATCAAGCCATGACTCTTTATCCCTGCTAATAACTATGGAAAGCAGCTCACTTGGAGTAAGCTACTCTGCCAACTCAGCCTCTTTCTGTCTCTCAAGGGCTAGAGCTCTTTTCAGCCCTCTAGTATTTGGTCTCTATCTGGAGGCCCGATCCTCCTCATCAAGGTAAGTTAGCTGAAACTCCTACTATGTTTCATGTTTATCCTCCTGCTCCTCAATGATTGGCTCTTTAGCCTTTTCCTTGCCCTTGTCTACCTGTTTTGCTGATGAAGAAAGCATGGCCCCTTTCACTCCAAGTGAAGCAAACACATGCCTTTGGCCTCTTTGATAGGTCTTGGGAAATGGCTCAACATCAGTCACATTAGCCTAAGTTGCCTCAATGTCCTTTTCACTGCTTGATGCCTCAGTATCATGATGTGATGATGGTGAAGGATTACGGAAAGGTGAAGAGGTAGGATCAACATGGGGTGAATGGAATTGACTAGGTGATGATGTATGAATAATAGGCTGAGATGGAGAAGTGGATATGGGAGGATGAGATGATGAAGGGATACTCTGCTCATGATGACTAGGTGGGGTAGTGAAAACTTCATTTGCACTGAATGTGTCCCATGGGATGTTCTTCTGCTCAAGTTTATGCATGACTATCATCTTGATAAGGGAATGGTGAAAAATACTTTGCATTTGATGACTATAATCCCTCCTTTGTACAATGTATGCCATCTTGTCAATGCTTTGGGAGAGATAGTAGGGTATGTGAAGCATTCTGACTCTAGTGAAGTGCATGAGGAGTCGGATATGGTATGAATAGAGTCGAGAAAACCTCCCCTCACAAGTGAAGTACTTCATGATTATTTTCATCATGGGGACATACCGGTCAAGGAGATGAGAGAAAGGGAAAATGGTTTTCTTGTCATCCTTATATCTAGGTTTTAGATATGGTTCATAATAGCTCAGATCAAGGTTTCCATTTTTAAACCATTTTTTTCCCACATTAGGGATCCCTGTAAGCTGAAATGGCATTAGTGGACATGGTAAAAGTGACCCCAGCAAGAGTGACCTATCTATCATGAATATTTGGAATGAACAACCTTGTCAACATATGGTGATACTGAATCTGCTGCACTTTCCCACAAAACTCAAAACAACCAACATGTTTAAAACAAGACATAGTGAGATGAGAAGCCATGAGCTCCTTTGTGGTTATTGGTTCATATCTGTTAATTTTCCCTCCTTTGTGGTCACTTCTCTTTGGTATTTGTTCCTCACTGACACCTCTTTCCTCCTTTTCATACATCTTGAACTTGAAGGCTTAGGAAACCCTAGGGTGAAATGGAATGAGATGAGGAGAATGAGAGATGAGATGGCTAACTTAGGCAAATGGAGGGAATGAGTTTAAATGGAAACTTAAGTCTAGGAAGTGGGGATAGGTCTTGGAAAAATTAGGGAGATGGGGGCAGGGGTTAATTAACTTAGGGAGGTGATATGGGATCAAAAATTTTAAGGGATTGGGAATTAGAATTTTATTACAGGGTTGATAGGGCTGCCTAGGAAATTGAGATGCCTAGGACTTAGGGTTTAGGGGAAAATGGATTTAGGGAAAGGGATTTGGTGTTGTAGGGAAAGGAATAGGGTTTACAATGATGTAGGAAGGGAATGTGAGGTTTGGGGACACCAAGTTGGAAATAAAGAGTGAATTTAGGGTTTGTAGCTAGACAAACTTCCAAATTTGCATAGAAACCAAAAAAACCATGAAATTTCTCTTGAAGACTGCAAGGAGGTGGAAATTACATGTTACTTACTTCCCAAGAGATGTTGAGAGTATTTTTTGAAGGTTTGAAGCAATTTGGATGAGTTTTTAAGCTTGTAGAGAAAATTGGGCAAAAGTGCAGCGCCAAAACAAAAGCGTAGAGCCAATGTAATTTTCTTTGAGGTTTTCGGGCAAAAGCACAGCGTCGTTGGGCATAAGTGCAGCGCCAGGAAAAAAGCGCAGCACCAAGGTGTAAAAACGCAGCGCCTTGAAATTTTGACCCAAACTACTCAAAAAACTTGAAATTTCTCCTTTACTAAAAACTCTTGATGGCTGAATGGCAACAATGACTTGTTTTGAAGTGCTTGATAGGCTTTATAGCTTTAGTGGATTTGAAATTTATTTTAAATTACCCACTTTTCTAATGTTCACTTTTCCTCTTTGACACTGATACTCTTTTTGCTTTCTTACTTCTTGGCATTGTAGGCTTGATCAAACATGGAGTTTGGCTTTATTTGCTCACTTAGGCTGGACATGATTGCATTTTGATAGCTCGGGATTGAATTTATTACATATGAAAACATGAAATTACATTTGGACAAATAAAAATAAATTACATATTGAATTTTATATCAAAATGAAATTTTGATATAAAAATCATTAAACTGAAAAAATACAACTTTGAAAGTATAATAATTACATCATGATGATCTTATTTAGTCCCTCTCATATATGTGTTGACCTCATATGAATAAGGAGTGACCTTAAGAAATGAAAAAACCATAATGACCTAATGGGACTACTTTTTTTACCTGACTTTTGAATGAGATTTTGACTTTAAAGACTTTCCAAGTGAACAACGAATTTCCATAGGTGTTGTTATGCTCAAAGAGACATGAGAATGAGTCATCCAATATGACCTTCTGAGGGAGAATGAAGCTTATTTGACAAGGAAAACCACTAGTGGAATAATTTTATGTCATGACCTAATGGAATGATGAAAAATTTATTCATAATGGGACACCTAAGATGCACATGCAAATGTGTTTTGATCCCTGGTGGAAGTATGAAAATATTAACACTAACAGCTACAATGATATACTTATGACCCTTTGCCGAAGGTGGGTTACAAGTTGTAAAATCAATTCCCCACTGTGAACGTACCGACAATAATAATAGGAAAGAGCGGAGCTGGATTTAATGTGCATCTTTCGGGTATAGACTTGACAAGGATGGCATTTCTTGACCACTTCAATAAAATATTTGAAGATCGAAGGCCAAAAATAGCTGGTACACAAAATTTTTTAGGCTGTAGAAAGCCCACATAAATGACCACCACAAGCTCCACTATGGCAATCATTCAACACTAACTCAACTTATTCTAGGGTTAAGCAACATCTAAGGATTAAATCAACCCTGCGATAATATAAAGTGTCACCAATGATAACATAACTTTTAGCTAAGTGACACAATTTTCTTTGCTCATCCTTCGTGTTCTGAATATGGGCAAAATTATTATTGCTATGCAAGCTCCCTCATCAGTATTAAAAGTGTGTTTAAGGATTGTCTCATGTTAACCATTTATGAAGGGGTTAAAGTGTCAAGTTTCATGTGTTTTTGATGATAAAATTATGAGTTAATTAACTTTTAAAAATTCATATATAACAAATTAAATGCAGAAACATAACTCACAAGAATCACATAACACAATGTATGATAATAGAGTTCACCCCTCCTAGGCTACATCTCCATGGACGTGCTTTAACTAGCAAGGAACTCTTGGGATTATGAGTAAAATTACTAATTACAAGCACCAGTAATGATCCAATGGGTTTTCTAACTATTCCATTGGCTCTAGAACACTCAAATATCCCAAAAATGACTATTCAATCTTTGAATTTGGTTCACATCTCCTCTAGGATTGACCTCCAACCTCGATGGCCATGGGCTTGTTTAATCTCCAAAGTGACAAAATAACCTTCATTTGTGCTCCAACGCCTCCGTAAATTATACCACTATGTTCATAGCATCAAATACATAAAAAATTGACTATTCATTCACTCCATTTTGCCTTTAGCTGATCTGGGCATGGCCTTCCCTCCTGATGGCCCTTCGCGTCAAAATTATTCAAGTGACCAAAAACACCTGTATATTTGCTCCATTTCCTCTACAAGATGTTCCAATGGATTTAGAGCATGCAAATATGCTATGAATGACTATTCCTGAGCCCAAATTGGTCGAAATTTTCTCAATATAGGCCTCATTAAAGTTTCCCCTAGATTATGCCTCTAAATATGGAAAACTGCTAGTTAGCTCCACCAAATCTAGAAGTGGCGCTAAATTTTGGGAATCAACCAAAATTCCACCAACTATTACACTGAGTTAATTAAGGGCTAACTGCACTTAATGGTGTGATAAGTGCGCACTAATCTGCTCTTAGTGCTGGCGCTTAAGCAAGGTTATATGAGAGGGTCACATGGAGGAGGGTTGGCCTACGGGGCTGGCCCCCTCCGCTCCACCATTGGATTCCACAACTGCAATAAATATAAAATGGGCGAAACATTTTTCAAGTCTTGCCATCATGTCCCATTGGTAAAAGGGCAGAGTGTAGTTGGGGAGATCAAGGGGTCGAACCTCGACCTCGTCCCCCATATAAGTTTTTGCAACTGAAAGATACAATCAGCGTAATGGATATACACGCCCATATAACCTATGCTCCAACCTTTGAAATAGGATCTCATCAAACCATGGTTTAACATTACATTTCAAACTTTGTGATATAGTTTAATGCATTATCCCAAACCTTTGATATCACATTACACATAGGTTATAAAACTTTAATAATGTTCCGCTTCGAAATATATGTCCAACCCCCATATGTTAAATACATTTTCCACCCTATTAAAATACATATAACATGTATCATCTCAGACCTTAGGTTTCGATATGTCATATGAAATATATTAAACCTGCTCCACCGTGTAATTCAGCCTAACACTTAGTCTTAAAAACCATAGGTTTAATGAAATTTCCACCACATAAAAAATAGTCCGAAACCTTAGGAAATAGTTGAAAATAAATTCAAAAAAAATGTTGGAGAGGGGGTCCACTAGGGGACACGTGGCGGTCCTTGGTTGGGCCATCCTCCAACATATAATTTTTTTTTGAATTCAACCTTAGGAGGATATTGGAGGACATTGGGCACTTTTTACCTTCACAAACTAAATTGGCGAATCTCGTTGTGCCACTTGTCACAATCCCATTGGAAAAAATTTGAATAAGATTCTTTGCATGCTGAATGGACTGCCATGTCATCAGCTGTACCTGTTTTGCAATTTTTTTTTTTTAAATTTGCCTATTCTGAACGATGATCATTAGACAATAACTTCCTCATCTGAACTCGGTTTTTGACGAAACGAGTTGCATTGGATTCCTTGCAATGGGACGGTCGCTATCATTTTGTTCTGGTTCAATTCCGATCACTTTAATTTTTGAGCTAATTTTTTCCCCTGATATAGATTCTTATCACTCCTTCCGACTGACATGATTTTGGACCCCAAAAGCTGGTTATCTCATAAGAGCTGTACACTCTTTTGTTTCCCAAGTTCTATCATCTTGATTATACTTGGAAAAATCACTATGACAACCACTTGGTCACTGACATGTCTTTCCTTTCCTTGCAAATGGATTGGATCTTCATCCATTGTTCTCCTTTTTCTTCTAACCTAGTCCAACACTTGTTGGCTGCTTGTTGATATAACACGTTTTCTGTACCAAATTGAATTCTAGGTGCTTGGAAAAATAACTGATTTCCTTCCCACTAAGAATCATTTTCCTCCTTTGCACAATGAGTGAAATACAACAATGAGTTCCAATCATCAGTAAAAAAATAAATGACCATTCTCTTACCTCCATGGTTCCAAACTCCACATCTGGAAGAATGCATTCGCCATCTCCTTCTCTTCTTGGCATCAACACATAACATGGATGGTTGTTGTGGAGGTAAATCCCCTCTGCGGACAGAGGCGATCCCTACTAGCCCAGACCGGGTCTAGCAACAATCGTTCATGCTATAGTGCAGGTTCCTAATTGCAAATAAACCAACTAGCGATGAAGGCTTACCTGGAATCCAACGTTGTTGCTTGTAGAAGAGGTAGCGCTCCCGTTCCTTAGCCCTGGCAGATCACGATCCCCACGATCTCCGTGATGGACACCTGCACATGCGAGAAACAAAACAAACGCAAGCGTAAAATCCAGTAGATGCAACTATATGTCAGTCAGAAAGGACATAACTCATCATCATAAATAACAACAAGAGTGGAACCATAACCAATAGTCGTTTATTATTAATCAATCAAAGGAAAATTACAACCGAGTTCTGACGCTGAATTCTCCTTCGGAGGGTCACCAGCAGAACACGTCTCGAAAAGCCTGTCAAGGATGGGACAAACCTTTCTCTTCGGATCTTGACAATAGTCTCCTTGCTTGAGTTTGGCCTTAAGGGAATAATCAAGGCTCTTGCAGCATAAGGCTCTTGGAAATTTAGGAACTTGAAGACTAGCTTGCAATGGAGATGGGCAAGCTTTTATAGATGGAGGAAGGGGAGTTGGGATCCCTATAATCATGGGATTGGCCCTATCCTCAAGGAAGCTTCCATGAGAGGTGGCAAACCACTTCCTATACATGGAAATCCGGAGCCAAACCTCCCAACTCAAGATAGATACCAGTTCATGAATTGGTTAGGATGAAACTTCCGCCATTTATTTTTAAAAAACACTCCTTAAATTGGTTGGCGCAAGTGCGACTCTGGGACAGAGCGCCAATTGGCGCGACCTCTTTGAAGGATTTCCCCCATTGGCGTAGGTTATGAACTGTCTGCCCCGCGCCAATGCAAAAAGGGCCATTTTTAGGGTTTTCCACAAGGAGATGTCTTCAGGGCAATGAAAGCTCTTGTTCAGAGGGATGTCATGAAAGTGGTTTCAAGCCATGTCACTGCTCACAAGTCACGAAATGAGCCCTCCAATGTGCAGGACGGGGATTGCAGAGATGGTGACAAATTACTGTGTAACAGATGCCCCCTAAAGCATGAGGCCTGAGAGAGAGAGAGGGGTGAAATGCTTTACGAGAACGTGTCCAACTGAAAACTCCGCCGTTGGAAAATCTGCGTGGAGAAGTACAACTGATATCTCAGATACATGATATATATGCGGTATGGGCGCAGCCATCCATAGTAGAGTATACAATAATCTAGATCCAAGGCATGGGCGCAGCCATCCAGTGAGGATCGATAAATAGACTCAAGTATGGTCGTAGCCATCCAGTAAGTGAGTCATGTAAACAATCATAATAATCCACAAAATCGCAGCCTGGATTACAACAGACACAATCCAGGGTCTTGCGCTCCATCTCGACCCGAACACAGTACAAGTCCAAGCATGTGAATAAATGGGCTGAAGTCGAACATGCGAGAACATCGTCTGATTACCAGCCAATGATGAAAGCTGTTAACAGACGCGAGAGGTACCACCAATAATGACAATGGCCCTCAAGGTACTATAGGTACAATCTACGGCATGTGAATCAATGAGCTGGCGTCGAACACCCGTAGAATCACTCGATCAGAGGCCAATGATGAAAACCTCGCGTCGAATGCGAAGAACCTACCATTGAGGCATGCAGGCTCCAAGGTACCAGAAGGGAGTCTCTAGATCAGCTTCCCGGATAATGAGTTGAAGTCGACAGGAAGTGACCTTGATCGAAGGTGGGCCATAATGTTTCCCACATCATCGACATGAGACAGAGGAACATAATGTTTTTGTGAATTAGGATCAGATGAGAATCAGAGGGAGGTTGATACTTGCAGAGGTCAACTTCTCTTGAACATATAAATGGCACGACAGTGGACTTGGCAGTATTTGACATCAAAAGATCAGAGGTCATAGTGACGAGGCAAAGAGCAGATGAGAGGTCAAAAAGGATCACCCAAACCCACGGAGGCAAGTGAAAACGAGATGAGATGTCCCCAACCCGACACGAATGCAGACAAGTGCCATGTTCAAGAGCGACATACTGCCGACATGACAATGATGCTGGTTCCATTTTTCCCCGCCATTTCTGGCGAGTACCCCAATTATTTTTTATGACAAGCTTGAAGGGGATAGCATATGCTTGTGATATAAGTCCATCCTAGTACGTTTAACGAGCCCTAGGAAGGAGAGACTCGAGTAGCGTCATTATGACTGAATCTGATGTCATCAGGGTTTAACGAGTCTGACAAAGGAAGAACTCGGCGTATTTTCATGTTTAGAGAGTTTGAAAAGACAGCTGAAAAGTAAACTCCAATGGTCCCTTTTCGTAAATAGTTCCTCAGATCCGAAAAGGTAGAAAACTATATCTGAGAAAACCTCCTAGTCGCGATAGGCTAGGGTATTCCTTTTTCGTAAATAATCTATCCCAGCCCGAAAAAGGGGTAAACGTATACTGGGTAGATGTCGTTTCGCAGCCACTTTAATGAGATCGAAATGACAAGGGCCTCGGCAATCTTTTCATGTTTAGAGAGTCAGAAAAGAGCTGAAAGATGACTCCAAAATGACTTTTTCCTGTTTTTACCGAGTCCAAAAAAGTATAAAATACAACTGTTTCACCGTCCAGTTAGTAAACACATTTAACACGGAAGGCAAGTGTAAAATCATTTTTTACAAAATACATTAAAATATTAATAAAAGATGACTTTTAAAACCTAATGAGATTTCAAAAAGTTATAAATAAGTCTTAAATGATAAAAACAAAATTACTTTACTATTTTATATGGGGAAACAACAATGGATACCCGTTTATTGTGCGAACTTAAGTGGCGATTATGACCGATCGGGCTACCATTGAATTAAGATTCGTTCCGGGTAAGAGCGCTACTGTACTCCATTTTAACCCATTTTTTATAGTTTTCCATTCCTTATTAGACTTCTGTGGAGAATTTTTTGTAATTTTAGGGCTTCGCCCATTGGCGCGGGTATCAGGCACGGACACGCGCCAATGGCCTTTTGCATACAAAGGGCCCGCACCAGCCTAAACGCGGCGGTAAGAAACGGCCCGCGCCAATCGTCCGATGCGGTTTCCCACGTTTCAAATTTCCCTTTGAGCAAGCCAAACTAAAACAGTTTGGCTACGGTTCCATTTTGGTATCATTCATCCTGGAACGACTACCTATCTTCCAGGGCCAAGGGGCCATAGTTGCTGAGCCGATACCACGAGAGCCGAGGATGGCTCCGGCCCAGGCGCTGCCCGATGCCCGGGGTCCGGGGGGAGGCCAATGCAAGATGTCTAGAGGCCAGTTTTTGGATGGTTACGGCGTCAGTTGATTGTGGTCGAGGATTGGCCATAAGCAGGGACCGATTTCACTGGAGACCCAGACCTTCCACTCCCGGAGGGAGATGACTCGGACGAGGAGTTGGGTATGATCTTCTTTTTTATTTTTATATTTTATGATTTTTTTTTTTGGTAATACATGCCCGTCCTAACAACAGTTTTATGTGTATGCAGATGTCGGCCCAGAAAGACCTGCCGGTATGTCTCTTATTTCACAGAGAACTCAGCCCGCAGCTGACCCTCAGGCAGAGGGTTCCGAGGGAGGAGAGTTGATCCAGAACCTCGAGGGGATCGCCCGGGGGATTCTAGACTACGCCCGACTGGCAGATGTTCCACTAGCATACTAGAGACATACGGTGGGAGTGCCTAGTCGCCTCCACCATCTTCTGAGATGCTTAGTGCGTGCGGTGACTTGTTATCATGAGCACCACGCAGATTAGACACCTAGGGCTTATTTCATGCATATTTTTTGAGAGACATGTCGTCTCTGGATGTATTAAGACGAACATGTATATTTTTTGATTTTATGCGACGCACGCTATGTAAACATTTCGATATCTATATATACATATCTATTTCTGGATGGATCTTTCTTTTTACATGTGATGTTGTTTTACAAATTGCGCAAATGTCTATCTAGCACCATATTAGCTACTGCATCTGTCAATGTATTCATATGTCTGGGTATATGTTGATATGTAATATAGTCAAAATTTCTTTCCAGTAAACGAATACGCAGATACAGACGTAAAATGGATGGGTTTTTGACTGAATAATGACCGTTAAGTTGTGATACTACAAGTTGTGAGTCTAGATACACAAGTAATTCATGGATACCAAGGTTTACAGCCTCAGTTAATAATTCTAACACAACACTATATTCCGCGATGTTATTTGTAGCACGTCCCAGACACACACCTTGCAGGTTGACCAACTCACCAGCAGGATCGTAGATTACCCAGGCTGCCGAAGACAGATTCCTAGTACTGCGGGAGGCACCATCCGCGAAACCAACAAACGGATTGATGGACATCTGCACAATCAGGAAGACCCGATCAGCAGAAATATGTTTACATCGCACACCACACCACACATGCACACAAATGAAAATACACACCTATGTACACACACCACACCAAAAATCACTTCAAGCGTAGTATTTTTTGAGGTACAGCCCATTTCGAGGCTGCGCCAACGGAACTCCTTCATAATCAATGAGCTCATAAGCCCCATTTTTCAAAACGCGTTTTACTATGTAGGGCCCATGCCACATAGGTTGGAACTTACCGGCCCCAAGCTTGTCATGCGCTTGATCGTATAAGAGGACGAGGTCCCCTTCGACAAAGGAACGTGGAGAAACTGATTGATCAAAGTGAGCTTTGACCCGCTTCTTTTGTGCTTCAATGACTAAAGCAGCCAAACGGTGGGTTTCATCTAACCGTTCTAGATAAAAAAGACACTCTTCCTTAGGGGAAGTGTCAGGCAAAAGTTCCACAGCTAACTTCAACGAAGGAATTTCGCATTCAACCGGCAGAGTTGCTTCCAGACCGTACACCAATTGGAAAGGTGTGAATCCAGTTTCATTCTTTGCTGACGTCCGGTAGGCCCAAAGAGCTGAGAACAGTTGGAGATGCCAATTGGATTTATGGATACCAACTTTCCGTTGAAGCATTGTAACCAAAACCTTGTTCACAGCCTCAACCTGACCATTTTCCTGGGGGTAATATAGCGTTGAGCTATAAGCCCAATCTTGATGTCAGCTTGGCCATCATATAATCTCGAAAGTGTGTACCACGGTCGGTCACAATGGCCTGAGGGACCCCGAAACGTGCAATGATATGGTTGAAGATAAATTGGGCAGTTGTCTTACCGTCGACAGCTACTGTAGGCATCGCTTCGGCCCACTTTGTAAAGTAGTCTACGGCGACAATTATATACGCATGCCCCCCGGTCGAATGAGGGTTACATGTCATAAAATCTATGCCCCATTTCGCAAAAGGGTTGACGGTAATAACAGGATGCAAAGGGAGAGGCAACGCGCGCATCTTGCGCTGAAAAACATGGCACGCGTGACATTTACAGACTGCGACAATATAGTCTTTGAATATTCACGGCCAGAAGTAACCTGCTCGCAGAATTTTCTGGGCAGTGGCATATCCAGACATATGACTGCCACAGGCGCCACTGTGGCAGTCATTTAGGACCCTTTCAGCCTCTTCCAGGGTGAGGCACCGGCGGAGCACCGAATCTACTCCAACGCGGTATAAAGTATCTCCTACTATATGGTAGGGTTGAGACTGATGCCGAATCCGACGTCGGGCATCTTTAGTCAACTCAAACCGAAACGTCGAGGTCTGAAGATACACTATAATATCGCCATACCATGGGTCGCGAGTGCTGTTAAGGAAAAGAGTTTCGTCTGGGATATGATCCTCAGAATGAGATGGGGTGGAGTCTGTCGGGAGCGAGCAAATAAGATCCGCAAAAACCAGTGATTTGGTTGACTTAGCAGTGGTGAACTCTAAGTTGAACTCCTGAAGGATAACGATTCATTTGGAGTATTTTCCCCCCAGTAATTTTCGAGAAATAATATATGTCATGGGGTTGCAATCCGAAACCACGGTTGTTGTGTGCAACAGGATGTAGTGGCGAAAGCGCTGCACAACGTGTACTGCAGCTAACGCCAGCTTCTCGACGTGAGCATAACGTGTTTCTGTGTCGAGAAGGTTCTGTGACAGATAATAAATGACATGTTCATTTCCATCATCGTCATCCTGCACCAGAACCATAGCTATGGTGCTAAACGCGGCGGCGAGATACAAAGTGAAATCACGGTGATAGTTAGGAGGACGAAGCAAAGGAGCATTAACGAGTAACGTCTTAAGCTTCTCAAAGGATTGTTGAGCAATTTCGTCCCAGTGGAAGGGAACGTTCTGCTTTAAGAGACGTGTGAATCCTTTGGCCACCTCTGCGTAGTTCGGGGTAAAGCGTCGAAGGAAGTTAGCTCTTCCCTGCAGACTCTGCAATTGATATAACGAGGAGGGTGATGGGAGATTGATGATAGCCTCGACCTTTAAAGGGTCAAGGCGAATTCCATCTTTGGAGACTATGAATCCCAAAAGACGGCCAGAATCCACGCAAAAGACGCATTTATGAGGATTAAGCCTAATATTGTAGCGCCTACAGCGAAGGAAAATCTGGCGGAGGTGTTCAGGGTGGTCCTCTCGCCTAGCTGAGTGAGCTGGAAAGTCGTCCAGATAAGGCTGAACGATATGGCGTATGTCGTGGAAAGCGTAAGACATCGCACGCTGGAAAGTGGCTCCAACGTTCTTCAAGCCGAACGGGAGCTTTTTATAAGCGAAAGTACCCCACGGACAGATGAATGCAGTCTTGTGTTGATCTGCAGGTAGAATGTTTATCTGATTATACCCAGAGAAGCCGTCCATCAAGGAATAAATCTCACTCCCAACACATTCGTCAATGATTTGGTCTATGAAAGGAGTGGGATAGTTGTCGTTAGGACAAGCGCGATTAATATCGCGATAATCAACACAGAATCTGATAGTTCCCTGCATCTTATCTACAGGGACAATGTTGGAGACCCATTCTGTGAGGGGAATCGGGTAAATAAAGCCCGCGTTCAGAAGTTTTTCAACTTCTGCTTTGATGGCAGCGGCTTTGCGAGGGTGCACCGGGCGTAGGCGTTGGCGCACGGGTTTCGCACCAGGATAGGTAGGAATCTCGTGCACTACTATGCTGGGATCAATCCCGGGCATTTCCTCATAGGACCAAGCGAACACGTCTCTGAATTCTCGAAAAAGATCGGTATAGACTCGTATCTCATCAGGAGAACAAGTCACTCCCACGTGTATATTCTCAACTATCCCCGGTTTAACGGAGATGTCGATTGGAATGGTTTGAGTGATGTTGCTTAGGTTTCCCTCTGAAAGCACCTCATGTGTCAATATGGGCGTCTGGAGAGGTGGAGTGGGAACCTGAGATGAAAAACACTCTAGAAAATCTGACATTTCCCCCAAGCTAGGCATGAACGAGGAATGATGATGTCCATCGTTCCAAGGCAGCTCCTGAAGAGACATTGTTTCTATAATGGCTTCATCAGAAGGAAAAATATCTTTGAGAGGATCAGGCGAATCGGCCTAACTGAGCCAAGGGGATTGAGAATAGGTGTCTAAAGCCATGCTCAAAGGAGCATGCTGAGGAGGGGGAGGATCAGATGCGGCGACGATTTCACAGTAGTTAATCTCTACTGGAGTTAAGGGCATCGATTCTCCAAACTCAGTCACCTGCTCAGGCGTAGGGATGAGCCATGGGTCGTCAGACCTAGAGATCATGTTAACTTGAGCGGTGTGCGGTGGTGGTGCGGGAAAAATACCCATGAGGACGGGGTCTTTGAAGAGACCGGGCCCTACACTTTCAGGGGGATTTGGGATCTGATCCACGTACGGAACGTTGTTCTCGGAGGTGGAGGTGAAGAAAGACAACTAATCCACAGTAACAATTTTTCCCTCGTGAGGGAACTTAATAAGTCGAAAGAGAGTGGACGGCACGCATAACATGGCATGAGTCCAGCTGCGGCCGAGAAGTATATTGTAGTTAAGCTTGGCGTCAACCACTTCTACTTCTACGTTGACTGTCTTCCCCTGTAAAGTAATCGCTAGACTCTCGAGAACACCCAAGGGTTTGGATTCCCGACCATCGAATGCCTCTAGGGAATTGGGAGATGATGAAAGGGTCGAAGAGCCAATGGCCTTCCAACAAGCGGACGACATGACACAGGTAGAAGCACCTTCATCCACAACGGCCCTATGGATGTTAAGACCGTTGATCCCGACTTGAATAACAAGAGCGATCTGATGTGGAAGTCGGGGGGTGAAATTTTCTAAGTCAAAGGTGAGAAGACTAGAATCAGCAGGATCGATTCCACCGATTGCAGATAATAAAGCTTTCCATTGTGAAGAACAACTTTGAAGAACTTCCAATGCAGACATGGTAGAAGGCGCTTGTGCCAGATGCTCAAAAATACTGTATTGCTGAGCGGCACGGGCATTCGGATTGTAGGAAGACTTTCGTAAAACACCTTTAGAAGGTGGCCTCACAATAGGTTCAGCAGTAGGCTTCTCAATTTCCAACGAACCGGAGATAGGTGGGGGAGGTGGACCATCCGCAACTGCCTTCCCCGGTGCCTAACGTGATTCGTTGTAATCCTTCGAACGCGTAGCAATAGAGATAGGTGCAGCACCATTCATCATAAAGACCTGGGACCCAAATGGTGCATATGGTGAAGGCTGTTCAACCATCTGGGTCTGCTGAGACGAGAACGATTCTTTAAGAACTGCCGGAGTCCCTTTGGAGCCTTTTAGAAGTTGACTAACTTCAGATCGTCGTGGAAAATCTTTTGTATAGTGATCTCCTTCACAAATGAGGTAGGGATACTTCGGTTTGCGTTGGGAACCGTCCTCGGTACGAGTTTTGGACTCTGGCTTTGGGGCATCGGATTTAGATTTTCCTTTGCCTTTCTTTTTCCCTTTGGAGGCTTTCTCCGTAGGATTGGCCTGAACAGCATTATCCTCCGCAGTTTTTCCATAATCGGGAGGGGCAGGAGGAGCAGAATTATTGGATGAGTTGGACTTCTGCTTCCCATTCGAAGATTTCTTCGAATTCTAAGACACGGAACCAATAACACCATCCACTGCTGGGGTAGGTAGAGCTTTAGAGGTTCAAGACCATGGAGCATCAGGAAAAATATCATACAGCATGTCAGATTGTGTATATACCAGATCCAGATATTGAGCACGCTCTATGGCTTGTTCTTCAGTCACACACGCTCCCATAGAAATATCTTGGGCGATTTTGTTAACGAAAGAGGTGGTGAACCAATGTGTTAGTATCTAATCAGGTATATGGAACTTGATCAGTCTATGACGACGTCGCCACTCATGAATATGATCAGAAATGTGGGTGGCTTTGTCCTGCTTCAAAGAAGTCAGGAGGTGCGCCCCGGCTTCGTAGCGAACCGGTAACTGAAAGTGAGTCAGAAAATCCATGGCTAACATATTGAAATCTTGAAAGATGCCACGGGGTAATTCAATATACCACTTAGCTGCAGCGCCAGTCAAAGTGCGCTGGAAGAGGCGTAGACGAACTGAATCATCCACCCAAGAGTTGGACGAACACCAAAGATGGTAGGTCATCACATGAGCTTGGGGGTCCTCCCCATCTTTACCCTCAAACTTGGGGCAATCACCGGGCACCTTGGTAGGAACTGGAGGCCAATAAGGATTGTGCAAAATCGGATCATTGGTTAATTTTGAAACATCTGGTAACTCCAAGGTAGCCAGAAATGGCAATGGCGGATTGGACAACATGCCAGGCCCTGGATAAGGACCGGTACCTGTACTCCACGCTGGTTGAGAATATCCTTGCCCCCATGGGTTCTGTCCCGCAGGATTCTGACCATAAGGGGTATAGGTCGTATAACCAGTCTGATTTGGTTGCTGGTAACCAATGTGCGGGGCTTGATAACCAGAATATGGACCCTGATTATACGTCGGCCCTGTGTAAGCAGCATGCGAATTTGGCTGCTAAGTATAGGTGTAGCCGGGTTGTTGAGGACGATAGTTAGAACCTTGGGGCTGGTTATAATTCGGTTGAGATTGACCATGAGAATAGTAACCGCCTTGAGGTCGAATGGGCTATTGATAGGTGGGGCCCTGCTGAGCCTGATAATTAGGGCGCATTGGTTGATTTGGCTGCGGCGTTGAATAAATCGGTTGTTGGGCAAGGTTGATAGGATGTGCAGGCTGGCCTGGTTGAGCAGGCTGACCTGGCTGAGCGGGCTGCCCTGGGTTAACAGGTTGACCCGGGTGAACAGGTTGTGCCGGTTGCACAGGTTGACCTGGCTGTTGAGAAGCACCAGGTTGTACCGGATGAGCCGGTTGGCCTGGAGGTGGAACACCAAGTTGTGTCGGATAGACCGGTTGGCCTGGTGGAGGTACACCAGGTTGTGCCGGATAGACCGGTTGTCTCGGTGGAGGGATGGAGCTAGGTGGTGGCTAGTAATCGTTTTGACCTGCAGCAGGACCATAAGATGGTCCTGGCTGGTGTGCAACGTTTGGATTAATAGGATACTAAGGTTGCATGGGTTGGGAAGGTTGGACTTGCCCCCCAGGACCATATGCCGGCCCCGGTTGGTACCCCGACTGAGGCTGCACAGGTTGACCAAAAGGGTTGTAATACTGTCCTTGCGGACCGTACGATGACCCTTGCTGGCCTGCAGGATAGCCTTGTAAAGGCTACCCCCGCAGGTCATAAGGATAGGCAGGATGTCCCAAAGGTTGGCCTTGAAAAGGTTGCCCTTGCAGGTTATAAGGATGTCCAGCCTGGTTATAGGGTAAACCTTGAGCATGAAGGTGAACCTCTGGAGCGGGTAAACGTAAAATGTTCCTGTGCTCGTCATACTGATATGGAAAAGCATACACAGGTGTACCATCCTGTGCATAATGCGAAAAATACGAGCGGTTGGGATCTTGAGAGGTTTGTCCAACCTCGGGGTTTGGCTGTTGTAGGGACAACCGATACTCCTCAGGAGAGATGTTCTCCGGCATAGCAGTCGCTATATAGACGTCTTCAGGAGGTGGCACAGCCCTCGCGGAGTGTGCCGTGACAGCGGGTGCAGATGCGGCCACACAGACAGTGGGCCGAATGGGTACAGAAGTGACTTGAGGGGATGACGTGACCGGTGTCTAAGGAGACGTCCCCAATGAAGGAACCGCCGACCTCGTAGAAGGAGCTGATACCCCCATAGAGGCTGCGGTGGCAATAATCTAACCCAACGATTTATATCTTGCTGGTAATGAGGGACCGGGTGATGACATAATAGCTGGTTCAGGGTTGTCTCCTGGAAATAATCTCCGAGGAAATGACTGGTAATCTTCACCGGACGTGGGGATTTCCTCGCTGGATTCACTCATGTTGGAGCCTGCTGCTAGATCTCGTAGTAGACGGCGAGGACTAGGAGGAATAACAACAGCTATAAAAGGCGAACCCGATGTAAGAGAAGGGAAATCTTCCCCTACTCCCAATCCAAACCAAGGGTCGAAAAAGGGCCAATTGAACTCAACTGGTCCTTCAAAGGGCTGCTCGGACAGAACCGGTCCCCCGTCGGGAAACTCGGAAACAATGGGCTGCTGTGGTTCAGCAGAGGATTGGGAAACCTCTGATGAATCGTCCGTATATGGACTACCAGTAGACGAAACAGAAGGTTCCGCCACTGTGGTAGTAACGACAAGAGAAAAAGATCAAACACACACACGGGCTGAAAAAGAGTCAAGACACACAATCAAACGGCTAACAAGCAAAATCTAACAGCGCGTGTGATCGCGGGTGTTTTGTTTTACCACATTGAAACTTAGAAACTTTACCGTTTCATGTTTTAAGAGTCGAGAAACGGCTGAAAGGTGACTCTATCTCTTTCAGTTTTGAAGCAAGCGTGAAAGGACAAGCGCTTGGTGATCCTTTCAAATTTAAAGAGTCAGAAAAGATCAAATGACTACTTAGGAATACTAGGCAAAGGGTGTACCAAATAACCGTGAACTGCAATATACACCTTGGTTTCAAAATGAAAGAGAAATCAACCAAGGACTTAACGTACATGCAGGCAATCTCCCCGAATGCTGTGTCCGGTGTATCACGGGTATAGGGCGGCAGACTCGGCTTCCTATGGATAAAGGATTGAAACCTAGTGGGGTCTCCCTTTATATACGTGACGGTACGGGGAGCACAAGTCCGTACTAGTGCTGTCTAAAGCCAAGAGGCGAACGACAGCTACTAGGTTTTAAGACGCCGGAACACGTCTCTAGCCTAGACCTATAAATGTGTTTCGTTAGATTTCAATGTTGCCTTAGTGTAAATTGAGTAAATTTTAAAGTTTATCTTCAATTACGTTTCAGTTTTCAGGCCCTAGCGAATGTAATGTCTCAAAATCTCCTAAATGCACTCTATATGCCACAGTATATCATTTCATTCAATGAAAGCTATTTATGAGAGAGTTGAGAGCTTTTCACACAATAACGAAATAAACAAAAAACAACCAATGATGTCTCTAATGCAGCTAATGAAAACTAAAAATCTTTTCGTTCAAAGTTACCAATCACTAATAACACTGAAAAGGTCTAATTCACATTAACTAATGAAAAGCAAAAGAGATTTTTTTTTATATTTTCAATATTTCAGAGCAAAGTGCGCTAAAAAATGAAAACTAATGCAAGAGCATTTCAAGAAATGATGACAAGAGGGAAAAACAAGCAAATTCCACTCAATGCAAACGTACAATCAGACCTCAAATCAACAAAAAGTCCCTCAAAACGGAAAGAATCCCAAAGACTCCAAATGAGCCGTGTAATCTAGGCCCAAAACGAGACAAGGCAGAATTCAAATGAAGAAGGAAACAATCACTCAAACAACGCAATGAGACAATAGAAAACCACCAAACGAATGCAAAGAGGCAATCACAAGGTTGACTAAACCGATAGAGACCAAAAACTCCCAAGGGAGGCTCGACACACAATAGCACCTAGATGACCTAGGGCTAGAATGCAAAATTGATGGAAATGGGCAAACAACCAAAGGATGAAGGTACCAGTCAGTCAATCAAGGCTCCAAAACACTCAAACAGTGGAAAAATCAAGACCAAACACACAGATCAGGCTCAGGAAGCTCAGAACTGAGCAAACCCTAGTGCCTCACAGGATTGGCGCGACTGTGAGGCTGAAACTAGCGCCAGAGACGAATTGGCGCGGGTAGTACACAAGCAACCTGCGCCAATGGGCGCTAAAAAGCGTGCCAGTCGAGTTTCTCAGTCAAAAATAAAAAAGAGCAATCCAACAAGCAGACCAATGATGATCAAGCTATCAAAAACCCAAATTCACAGAAAGAACCAGCCCAAAAGAGCTGATCAAGCAAGGAGAATAAAAAATCGACCGAAAAGACAAGGCGATGCTCCAAGTGTTCAATTTATAAGCTAAACCAGAGATTGACTGAAGCAACTTTGATCTACTTCGCAATTTCAGAGAAAAAGCGTTTCGAATGCTATCTGGCCAACTTCAGGCTCCGTCTATAGCTTATAAACGAACAACAACAAGCTAGACGATCCCCATCGGAGTCGCCAACTTGTTGTGGAGGTAAATCCCCTCTGCGGACAGAGGCGATCCCTACTAGCCCAGACCGGGTCTAGCAACAATCGTTCATGCTATAGTGCAGGTTCCTAATTGCAAATAAACCAACTAGCGATGAAGGCTTACCTGGAATCCAACGTTGTTGCTTGTAGAAGAGGTAGCGCTCCTGTTCCTTAGCTCTGGCAGGTCACGATCCCCACGATCTCCGTGATAGGACACCTACACACGCGAGAAACAAAACAAACGCAAGCGTAAAATCCAATAGATGCAACTATATGACAGTCAGAAAGGACATAAGTCATCATCATAAACAATAACAAGAGTGGAACCATAACCAATAGTCGCTTATTATTAATCAATCAAAGGAAGAATACAACCATAGTTTTGACGCTGAATTCTCCTTCGGCGGGTCACCAGCGGAACGCGTCTCGAAAATCCTGTCAAGGATGGAACAAACCTCTCTCTTCGGATCTTGACAATAGTCTCCTTGCTTGGATTCGGCCTTAAGGGAATTATGGAGGCTCTTGCAGCATAAGGCTCTTGGGAATTTGGGAACTTGAAGACTAGCTTGCAATGGAGATGGGCAAGCTTTTATAGATGGAGGAAGGGGAGTTGGGATCCATATAATCATGGGATTGGCCCTATCCTCAAGGAAGCTTCCATGAGAGGTGGCAAACCACTTCCTCTACATGGAAATCCAGAGCCAAACCTCCCAACTCAAGATAGATACCAGTTCATGAATTGGTTAGGACGAAACTTCCGCCATTTATTTTTTAAAAACACTCCTTAAATTGGCTGGCGCAAGTGCGACTCTGGGACAGAGCGCCAATTGGCACGACCTCTTTGAAGGAGTTTCCCCATTGGCGCGGGTAATGAACTGGCTACCCGCGCCAATGCAAAAAGGGGTGTTTTTAGGGTTTTTCACAAGGAGTTGTCTTTGGGGCAATGAAAGCTCTTGTCCAGAGGGATGTCACGAGAGTGATTTCAAGCCATGTCACTGCTCACAGGTCACGGAATGAGCCCTCCAATGTGCGGGACGGGGATTGCAGGGACGGTGACAAATTACTGTGTAACACCACTAGCTAACTAGATTCTGCTACTGGTGGTGAAGGATTCCCTTTAATTTTAGGGTTCCTCGCTGGGTTTAGGGTTTCCATTTCAAATCCATTCATAAACAAAAAGGAATACCAATCCCTATTTATTTTCTGAAGCTCATTCAAAACCAATAACTTTATCAAACCATGGTGAAACGAAGATGTTTCACAGCCATCAGATTTGGCTTGGACTTTGTCAGCCATTTTGGCAAGGCTTCTATGCAAGTAAAATGGAAAATCTAGTGATATCATAACTGTGAAATGCAACATGATAAATGTAAACTTTATGGTACTTGCCTTCACACGTAAAGTATATTTTAATATTAAATAGCAGCATCGCATAGTTGTCCTTGATACAGCTTCTAGGTATTGCATTGTTCAGGACCATATCTACATATTTAGGTTTCATAAATTCCTTGCATGGTTCCATGTCAAACCCAAAACCTTTAAACCAAGATTCCTACCCTCTTGGTAAATCTATCACAGAAGCTATGATCTCAGGTGTGACTGGCACATTTAACATTCCAATTTTGGTAGTGGTTCCACTGAAGCGTAAGGCAAACTCTTTTGACACCTGAGTGTGACCACCCTGTAGTTTTTCACAAAACTGGAGACGGCCTGCTTTGGTGAAAGCCTCCATCACTATTTGATACTCAACTAAAGCCTTCACATTTTCAGGTTCATATCTTAAACAATGTCCTCCTCTGTGAACTTTCTTCTCATCTGTCATGCTTCTTGGAAAAACCTGTTAGCTTCTCTAGAATCTATAAAATAGCTTCGCTTGATTAAGATATGAAACAACCTCGCTTGATTAAATGAACAAACTCGCTTGAGAATTATGAAGGTTGCCTTTGCATAGAAAACCCACAAACTTATCTTAACTGCTTCAGAGCTCAAACAGTTGTGTGAAGGTAAATGAATCAAAGATGACTCAATTAGGCAAAAATTCGAATTTGATATGTCACCTCATGACTAAATGATGCTTCATTGATATCCTATCATGACTATGATGACTGTAGGATAGGTAAGTACATCGAATTTGGTAACTAACTGACTCACCATACCCCTATCCTATCATTCCCCAACTGAATCTGACAGATTTTGGCTTATTTGACACGACAGCTAAGAAACCGCGCTTTCGTAGCACTCAGTGTAATTTTTGCAGTTTACGCTATGAAAGTAGCAGCGCTTTCACAGCGCATTTCCTCTTTTTTGAACTAGCGGTGCTATGAAACGATGGATTCCTGGCTAATTGTAGAAATTTAGCCCGAAACTTAATTGAATGACCCTTAAATGAAAAATGTGAATATTTGACCATGGAATGGACCTCTAAAGACCTTATTTGAATTCAAATGATGAACATTAAACCTCTAAAAGCTATGACTTACCCTTAACCAAACTAAAAATGACTTTTAAACCTATTTAAGACCATGATCAAAAACAGAGTTGACATACAATGTTTCGAAAAAAAAAAGTTGGGTGATAACACTCTACTTAACTAACTAAACTTGACCAATATTTAGCCAAATTTTCAAGACTCCAAGCTCTTATTTCCTTACATTGTTCATTGAGGAATTAGCCCCTATTTTTCAAGGAAATTCCTCAATTAGATTGTGCAATTCCTGTAGGCCCATCCTTTGACTACATGCACCACCTTTACAACTGATAGTACACTTCCCTTGAACTCAAATCTCAACTGGGTAACTCGAATTATTTGCATGCATCAGTTATTTTGGGTAGATTGATCAGTTAACTAGATGACCTCTAAGTGTGATTGAAGTTACACTGCACAACTTGACCTTCCACTTGTTTCTCCAACTGTTGGAACTAGTTTAACTAACAATAACTCAACTTAATTGAAATAGATGCCTATAAATTAGCAATCAATCATACTGAACTGAACTCAAGTGTCTCCAACTTGAATTAACTGAGTTAACTGAGTGATAAAATTCATGTCACCTCATTTAACTACCTCCAAGTATTATGCTGAAATAGAAATTTGAATTTTAATCTCGTTTGACCAAGGCAAAGTCAAAACTAGGTTTTCTTGTTGCATTCTCAACATATGATGTGTAATCTGATATAATAAAAGACTCACATTAGCGGGCTAAGTGGGTTGTTTACACGTGTAATGGATCCACCATGTGCAGTTGTCTGATAAAAATGACCAAAGGATTTATCCACAGCCAATTAAATTCCATAACCAACCCAATCCCCCTCCACATAGTATAAGCCCACAGAATTTGTTATTTTTCATTTAGAGTGTCAAAAGCATGTTGGCATCTCTCTTTTTTCATTTATGAAAGTTAGGAATATGATGTATAGTTGTATCAATGATGTGAGCAGTAAAATGTCTTCATTGACAAGCTTTTGAGGGGTTTTCAAGACTAGGTCAATCCTTTTTTGGGACTACAATATGTATATTCATCACTCTTGAATATAAAGATTTATTGTCTTTGGAAAAAAATGTGAAATGAATTTAAATTATTCCTAATTCAAATCCCAAGCCCAAGCCCAAGTCCCAACCATTAAATGCACATGAGTATCAGTAATTGGTTAGGATTATGGTGTGCGGTTATGTTTCCATCATATGCAACTTTATGTTATGTAAAAGAATTTATAGAAGGGAAACATTAGGAAGCTATAAGGGGACTATGATATCAAAAGAGGGGAAGAGAAAAAGGGGTGCACATGCAATTTCACCTTGACATTGTCCTTTAGGGAGTACAACCATTTTTTAGCCATACTTCTCTATGAGTTTTCCCAACAATCTTTGACTTGTATATCAAGTACAAGTTGCCATTTGCTTGGGAAGAAAGAAGATCTTGTGTAAGAAAATGTCTCTCGTTTTCTTTTATTCCATTCATTAATTTGTGGGTAAGGAAGCAGGCACTTTCATTCTTCCATTAGCATTTATATCTTCTCGTTAATGGAGTAACATATGTGAAATTATGGTTGTTTTTTCTTATAAATGATAATGTAACCACATGGACTTGTGGCTAGTAAGAGCGTATGGAAGTTGGGTACATGTTCATGAAAATATGGAAGGAAATACAATGGTTTTGAGGGGAGAAAACTATGACAATAGCTTTAAAAAACACCAATAAACCTATAATCATGTTATTGCTACTCATTAATTCTTTTGGGGAAAACTGTGTTATTTTTCATGTTATTCCCAAAAGGAAACCTATAGTTGGACTCATTTTGCTTGTACAATAAAGCACTAGTAGGGAAGAAGATTCCTAGTGGATTATTTAGAAGAGAAAGGAAAGATCTATGTGTTGTGTAAGGTAGTGGAAGAGAGTGCTATAATTGATTAATGGTTGGATAAGCACCTCAAGTTCTCAACGATGAGTAGATCAACTTTATCATTAAAGTAATGGGTTAAATTGAGTGAGAACAAATGCCCCTTGGAGCTTCCCTCACCTTAGTGGTATCATGGTTTGACTTGGGTTGGGGGTATATAACTTGAATTCATACATTTGGGTGGTAAATATCTCCTCAATAGCCATTTTGGTGGAAGTCCATTCCTCAACACACAAGTGTTCTTTAGTAGCTCTTGTAGAGCGCTTATATTTTGCTAATACCTTAAACTCTATGGAAATTGTTAATACCTTGCCAACTCATAACTCTTGTAGAATTATTTATGTTTTGTTAATACTTTGAATTTTATGAATATTGCAATACTTGACAATCCCAATTAGCAACTAACTCATTAAACACAAATATATCACAAGTGACTTTTGTATGTTGTTAAGAAAATAACAACTATTCATCTATACCACAGCCTATACCTAATTACTAATCATAAAATTATTATTTATATAAAAAATCAATTTCCTTTTTAAAATGTAACTATTAATTTTAAAAATAAATTTGAATAAATACATTTGTGTTATAGTATAAGACATGTAAGTAGCAAAACATTACTAATGAAATAAAATGAATTGTTCTCCTAGTCTCAAATAACTCTATCATAATAATAATAAATAATAATAATAACTCTTGCGAGACCATTTCTCCATAGTCAGATCAAAAACAGCGCTGATACAATAATTGAGGATCGGTCGGTTCAAGCCTATTTCGTACTACGAGTTAGCAATCAATGAAATTTGTTGCCAGCTGTATATCAAAGAAGGTATTAGTCATCTGTATAGGAAAATATTTCAATTTTTACAGTTCTTTCATTTTCAAAGTCAAAGAATGGGGTTAAAAGAATTAATTTGCAAATTTATAACGGGTATTCCACCACGATATACGCAGTTAATATGGTGTGTCGAACACTGATCACATATAAGCGAGTGGTGGAAAAAATTACACGCCAAATAAAACCAATGGTAGATTCGCTTGTTAGCTTGGTGGTATCACATTGATTGGGCACCAGTGTTTTCCTTCTACCATTTGCTGAAGTTTGTTGAGCTGTGATTATACTTAGCCGGACGCGAACAGTGGAAAAGAGAGCACATAACCAAAGTTTTAGCACAGTGATTAATAAGTATTAATAAGTATTTGGAGTTATCTCTCCCTTTTTCTTTTTGCATAATTCCCTTTCTCCTTTTGCATAATTCTTGTTTGAATTATTTAATAATATATTAAAATACATGTGAATTACAGCCATGGTAACATGCATAGGAGATGAGGGGTGAGTGGTAAAAGTAGTTAGCATGTTTACACCTGGTAAGTATGACGAACCAAATCATTAACTAATATTTTATGAATGAGCATTTGGAATTTTCCTGGCTTTGTCACATGATGGTTCTTTCAATCCTTTTTTTGGATTATACCAGTGTTATCTCTTAGAGCACTACGGACACACTACTCATTCACTTAAGAACAACCAAGAACATTATTCCAAAGTTAGATTCCTTAGAACATCATTGTCTTGAAGCGAATGGTCCTAATGTAAATTGGGAAAGAATCGAGGGGGAAATTTCTAATAAAGTGAACAATTTGAGATTTTTATAATTTTTATAAGCTGTATGGTAGGATTTTATTTTTTTAATAATATGAGTTTGTGTTTGAATTGGGGTTATTTTTGGAAGGAAGAGTGATTTACCTAAATGCAAAATGTTGTCACCACATGTTGGATGGAAGAATGATCTACCCAAACACAGAATATTGTCATTACATGCTCTCACTAGGATTGTGTGAGTCTTGGTCAATCCTAGACACCCTTTATGACAATATAACCCCCACAATTGGATCTCACCCTCAATCTCACCCATGAGATTTGAGCCTTAGATTGGATGAGGACTAAACCCCACATAAACCAAGTAGTATACACCTCATGAGTTGCTAAGTAAATATTATATAGGTAAATTATTTTAGGAAAAAAATTATAAATTGCATATGTTAATTACAATATTGAAAGCTTCCAGTTGGTAAATAAGTAAAATTTGAAAGGATATTTATTAATATATTTAAATTTTTATTAATTTCATTTGTTAGATGATAAGAAGTTTTTGTTAAAAGAGTTTTTTCTAAATTAATTTGACATGTATTTTATTAAATGAAACTTGCAAATAAATAAGTTATTTGCAAAAAAACTTATTCAACAATTTTTGTCTTTTCATAAGACAAAGTTAAAGCACTATAAAAACTATATATGGCAATTATTGAAGAAGACAACCATTGTAGAATAAACAGACATGGGCTTCTCCCAAATAGCATGTTGAACAACCAAGACTAGTCACATCAATTTAAATAGTCAAAACTAAACAAGTAGCATTGATTTAAATACTCAAACTTGTTTTGTAAGGTGTGATGTTGAAAACTATGGATGCCAATCATTGAAGAAGATAATCTCTGAAGAAAAAACATGATGACAATCATTGAAGAAGACAATCATTCAAAGAGAAACATGATGACAATCATTGAAGAAGACAATCATTCAAAAGCAGCATGATGACAATCGTTGAAGAAGACAATCATTCAAAAAGGAACATGATGGCAATCATTGAAGGAAACAAGTATTGAAGAAGAAATAGTCAGGGGCATCTCCCAAATAGCATGTGGAATAATTAAGACTAGTAACATCAATTCAAGTAACCAACACTAAAAAAGAAACATTGCTTAAAATATTCAACCTTCCTTTGCAAGATCGTGATATGAAAATCATTGAAATGGGACAACAAACATTGAAGAAGAAACAACCAAGGGCATTTCCCAAATAGCATGTGGAACAACTAATACTAGTAACATCAATTGAGGTAGCCAACACTAAACAATTAGCATTGCTTCAAATATTTGACCTTCCTTTGTAGGGTGGTGGTGTATTATAGATTACAATTATTGAAGAAGACAATCATTGATAAAGACATAGCAATGGAGATCTCTCAAATAGCATATGCAACAACTAAGACTAGTAACATCATTTCAAGTGGTTAACACTAAACAAGTAGTATCGTTTCATATGCTCAACCTTCCTTTGTAGGGTGGTGATGTTGATATAGCTTCAATGCCTTCCACTTTATTGTAGATAGTGTCAATCAAAAATCCCTTTGAAGAGACATAATAAAAGAGAGATTTTAGATCAAAAGATAGCACTCAATTCATTGCCCAAAAAGGAAGAAGTAGTGTGTTTAGTATCAATTTCCCCTCTCTTGACAAAATACCTCTTGATTAAAGGGAAAGGTCTTTTAAAAAATGAGAAAAAGGAAAAGTCCATTGTATCTTCACAAATTTTGTTTCCACTCACAGGGCATAGAGAAAATAGTGACAAGGTGTTTCGTTAAGGCACTATGTGGTGTAAACGTCACTAGTTCGAAATTCCGTGGGAAAAAATCCAACCATGCTAGGGTTGGTGTGGCCGAGACCAAGTGTGATCCCTAAGCGATTTTGATTTTTAAGGCACTATGTGGTGTAAACATCACCGATTCGAAATTCTATGGGAAAAAAATCCAGCCATGGTAGGGCTGGTGTGGCCCACACCAAGTGTGATCCCCAAGTGATTTTTATGGCTTAGATGTCTCTAGTTTAAAACTACTCAAGCCACATGTTAGGCATGTCAGTCATCTCAGGACCAGCATAATCTAGCAAACAAAAACAAAATTGTTTATTAAAAATATAAATAATTATCAATTGAACAAATTTTATGTAATGCCACTTTTCAATTTGTAGCCAGCTTTTTGTTTCTTATTTTTAATGGTAACAATGGTCAAGGTGGTAATGCAAATTAATTGGTAATTTTAACTATAAAAAAAAAAAAAAGTTAGACAAGCATTTAAAAGAACACTTGAAAAACAAGCATTAAAAAAACGTAGACAAACTTTAGGTATTGATATTAAGGGTTTTTCGTAGTTATGATATTTGGTTTTAATGTCATAGTTGAAAAATGTTTGAATTTTAACCCTTAAAAAAGGCATTGATGTTGCATCACCACTTTTGCATCTTAGCGTGTTTTTCATGTCTTTTGTAGTCATGATATTTGGTCTGTAACATCATGATTGGAAATTGTTTGAATTTTGATGCTAAAATAATTGAGGCAATGTTACATCACCACTTTTGCATTCAATGTAGTTGTTCATGTGTTTTGTAATCATGATTTTTTTTATTTTTAATTTAATGTTTGAATTTTAACCCTAAAATATAAAAGGGTGATGTTGCATCACCACTTTTCAAAATCATCATGAAAATCATGATTTGATGCGATGTCTAAAAAATGCGAACTCGATAAAGTTCTCGTTAAGTTGGTAACTTTATTCTTTAGGTCTCCTACTCTAAAGAGTGATATTTTAGTCTCTTCTCCCCTTTTTTCTCGCAATTGTTGGTGTATTTTTTTGTCAAGGCTAAAGCTTGTGCTTTTGTTTAAAATCCTACAAGACAACCATGTCTAAAACCATGCTATTGTTGGACTTGAGAAAACCTATATCAAAGCACAAATACCCAATGGTCTCCCTATGATGACAAATTAGTATCTTGGAGTACAATGACTTTATTTCCTACACTGAAGAGCATTGAAGGTGAAGGATTTTTTAGGGATTGTTGATTAGAGAAAGGAAAGTAGGTCCCATTGTGTTTTGTTTAGCTAAGGAAGATGTATATATGGTTGAATAAGCATTAGTGATATGATTGAATGATGTGCCGAAGCATCAACTAATCTCTCCAACTTGGACTCATGGTTGATTATATGACACAATGATATGGTATTATTGGATTAATGTAAGGGTGCATTGAGTGAATATGAGGAATGTATAAATCGTGGTTATGTATAGATGAATCTTTCACAATTGTTTGATTGGATTATTATGTGAATGTTTGATGATGATAACATTGCACATTAAAATGTTAACAATTGAAAATGACATAATTATTGGTCTGACATAATTCTATGATCATTCATGAGATGTAGCAATGAAAACATTATACACATGAATACTCATGCTTTGCTTCATTGGATAAAATCTAGGTCGAGAAAAATACATTATAAGTAGAGTTCTCTTGAATATGGCCATAATAAAATTGAGGCGCAACAAATACTAATTTCTACCACATGCAAAGGCGAAGCATTATGATAATATTTAATAGTTGTTGATCCTAATTTTTATAATGGGTACATTGAAAATTCTAAATGAAATTTTGACAATAGTATCTCAACTTAACTTTATATTTATGATAAAGGTGAGACAATAAATTTGTCTATTCATGGAAAATGATGTTTATTATAAGCTTGAAGGTAGAGGGACAATGATATTATGATGATACTAAAACCTTTATGTTATTCCTTGATCTCCCTAAGCAAATTGACTATTTTGTAGTTGTAATGGGATAAACTTTCAATAAAAAATAGGATATTAGTGCTCTTCTTATGTATGAAAGCCAAGTTAGTAAATAATGGACCACCCAATGAACTATTTAGTAGAGAAGGGTATGCTTGAGCTTGTAAGAGTGAGTGGCTACGAGGAAAAGGTAAATTAAATGAGAGGTATGTGAGATTTGTGATACATGTCGGTTTAAATCCAGAGAAAATATATTTTGGGTAAGTTAGAAAAGACAATAATGTAAATCTTGTTTATAGTATCCACATGAAGCAAACATACACTTATACATGTAATAATTGGGCGAAAATTGTATATTGTATCTCATATTGTGAATATACATGCTTTAATTATGAATTTAGTAATTCATGTGGATAGCATAATTGTTTCATATGAATGTTTATGAAATGGAAATCTACCTTAATGATTGTTATAAATGTATGTTGAAATATTCACGCATTGGAAGCATCTCAAAATAGTAAAAGGAGTTGTTAAACATTGTTGTCCAAGATAGTTTTAAAAAAAAAAAAAATTGTAATGGTGAGGATAGCATTATAGACATAACTAAAAAAGGGAAGCTTGGTCTTAATGAGGAAATAAAGGTTCACCAAGGATGGTATTATTCCAAAGGGGAGAGGATGTATAATACTTCAATTTTGGCCCTAAATCATAATATGTTAAACCATGAATTATTTGCATTACAAGATTGTGTGATGGGATTGAAACCATGCAAGATGAGTTATAAAGATCCCATGACATAAATTATGTGAAATTAATTTTTGCAGTTAATGGTAGATTGAAAATTAGATATTAGTTGGGCCTTTAATAAAGTCTCTATGGTGATTGCTCACTTAGGTCCCCTCCTTCAAGATCTCTAGGATTTTAACTAGTCTTTCTAATGGCTATCTTAGAATCACATTTTTAAAGAGCTCAACAGGAAAGTTGATGAACTCCCCAAGCAATATTTTTCTATTCCAACGATTTATTTTGCTATTTTTAAGTTTATTTATGGAGTGTAGTCAAATTCTATGGATTTCTAGGTCTAATTATTTATGGGATCGAGGAAAGGTGTTTTAGGAGGTGATGACTTTTTTCATATAAATGGGGGAGTTGTTCTCTATCCATTTCATTATCTAGGGAGTCAAACCAAACAGTCATCCTTCTTCGAGAGAAAACTCATAAGTGAACTTAATCCATCCATAGAAAAAGATTTGTTGGATCTACTACTAATGTTGTATGGTATGGCTCTGTAGGATCTACTTTTGCATAATCAACTGCGGCTTCAATAGCAAAGAGAGAATTTTAAGGGATAAGTAGTTGCAGATATTTAAATGGGTGCTTATATGGTGGAAGTGCTATAGTGTACCATCTGTAAACCATATCCTACGAACACTTTCATTTGAGCACCAAGTTCTTTCCTCTCCCTTGTTGTAGAGCGGCATGTTAGGTCATTGATTCAACGTCTTGTATACGATATGTAATCTGATATTGTCGAAGACTCACATTGGAAAGCTAAGCGGGTTGTTTACCTGTGTGATGGCACCACCATTTGCAGTTGTCTAATCAACAAGACCAAAGGATTTGTCCACAACCAATTAAATTCCACAACCAACCCAGTTCCCCCATAGTATAAGCCCACATAATTTGTTGTTATTTTTCATTTAGAGTGTCAAAATCATGTTGGCATATCTTTTTTTCATTTATGAAAGTTAGGGATATGATGTATAGTTATCTCAATGATGTGAGAAGTAATATTTTCTATGATTAACACGTTTTTGAGGGGCTATCAAGACTAGGTCAATCCTTTTTTGGGACTACAATATGTATATACATCACTCTTGAATATAAAGACTTCTTTTATTTGGAAAAAAATGTGAATTGAATTTTAATTATTCCTAATTAAAATCCCAAGTCCCAACCATTGAATGCCCATGAGTATCAGTAATGGGATAGAATTATGGTGTGGGGTTATGATTCAATCCTGTGCAAATTTATGTCTATGTAAAAGAATATATAAAAGGGAAACATTAGGAAGGATATAAGGGGACTATGATATCACAAGAGGGGAAGAAAAAAGCGGGTGAACGGGTGATTTCACCTTGACATTTTCCTTAGGGGAGTACAACCATTTTTCAATCATACTTCTCTATGAGTTTTCCCATCAATATTTGACTTGTATATCGAGTACAAGTTTTCATTTGCTTGGGAAGAAAGTAGATCTTGTGTAATAAAATGTCTCTCATTTTCTTTTATTTCATTCATTGATTTTTGGGTAAGGAGGCACTTTCATTCTTCCATTAGCATTTGTTTCTTCTTGTTAATGGAGTAACATATGCGAAATTATGGTTTCTTTTGCTTATAAATTATAATAGAACCACATGGACTTGTGGTTGGTAAGAGCGTATGGAAGTTGGGGACTTGTTCATGAAAATATGGAAGGAAATACAATGGTTTTGAGGGGATAAAACTATGACAATAGCTTTAAAAGAACCAATAAACCTATAATCATGTTATTGCTACTCATTAATTCTTTTGTGGAAAAATGTGTTATTTTTCATGTTATTCCCAAAAGGAAAGCAATAGTTGGACTTGTTCTGCTTGTACAGTAAACCACTAGTAGGGAAGAATATTCCTAGTGGATTATTTAGAGGAGAAAAGAAAGACCTATGTGTTGTGAAGGTAGTGGAAGGGAGTGCTATAATTGATTAATGGTTGGATAAGGACCTCAAGTTCTCAACGGTGAGTAGATCAACTTTGCCATTAAGGTATTGGCTTAGATTGAGTGAGAACAAAAGCCCCTTAGAGCTTCCATCACCTTAGCGGTATCATGGTTTGACTCAATGGATTTGAGGTCTATAACTTAAATTTACAAATTTGAGTGGTAAATCTCTCCTCAATAACCATTTTGGTGGAAGCCCATCCCTCAACACACAAGTGTTCTTTAGTAGGTCTTGTAGAGCGCTTATGTTTTGATAATACCTTAAACTCTATGAAAATTGTTAGTACCTTGCCAATTCCTAGATCTTGTAGAATAATTTATGTTTTTTTAATACTTTGAATTTTATAAATATTACCGATACTTGACAATCCCAATTAACAACTAACTCATTAAAAACAAATATGTCACAAGTGAGTTTTAAATGTTGGGGAGAAAAGAACAACCATTTCTCTGTACCACTTAACCCATACTTAATTAAAAATGATAAAATTATTATTTATATAAAGAATCAATTTCCTTTTTAAAATGTAAATATTAACTTTGAAAATAAAATTGGATAAATACAATTGTGTTATGGTATAAGACATGTAAGTAGCAAAACCTTACGAATGAAATAAAATGAATTGTTCTCCTGGTCTCAAATAACTCTATCATAAAAATTAAAAATAAAATAAAAAATCTCTGCGAGTCCATTTCTCCATAGTCAGATCAAAAACAGCGCTGATACAATATTTGAGGATCGGTCGTACTGCGTTAGCAATCAATGAAATTTGTTGCCAGCTGTATATCAAAGAAGGTATTAGTCATCTGTATAGGAAAATATTTCATATTTCAATTTTTGCTGATCTTTCATTTTCAAAGTCAAAAAATGGGGTAAAAAGAATTAATTTGCAAATTTGTAACGGGCATTTCACCAAGATATACGCAGTTAATATGGTGTGTCGAACACTGAACAGATATAAACTAGTGGTGGAAAAAATTACACACCAAATCAAACCAATGGTAGATTCACTTGTTAGCTTGGTGGTATAGCATTGATTGGGCACCATTGTTTTCCTTCTACTTTTAGCTGAAGTTTGTTCAGCTGTCATTATACTTAACCGGACGAGAACATTGGAAAAGAGAGCACAGAACCAAAGTTTTATCACATTTATTAATAAATAATTGAAGTTATTTTTATCTTTCTCGTTTTGCATAATTCTTGTTTGAATTATTTAATAATATGTTAAAATACATGTGAATTACAGCCATGGCAACATACATGGGAGACCAGTGTTGAGCTCAGCAGCGGAATAACAAAATAAAACATACAGAACACACAGCATTCAAACACACATAAAGACAGCAGATTTTTAACGTGGTTCACTCAACCAATCTGGGCTACGTCCACCTAACAGGGCATCGGCAATCTCATTAATCAACTGCAGAAATACAATAGCAGAGTTTCTCATCTGCTCAGCTCTTCCTCACAGCGCATTCCTCATTATGCACACTTGCCTCTACGGGCTTACATTTTATAGCTGGAAATGGCAACAAACTCATAAATTCTCTCACAACAAATATAGGATGCATTAACTCCTCATCAGAAACTGATGGAGCCAATGTAGCAACAAATCCTATTGTTGTCACCTACATGAGATTTTCCTCCAGATTTAATTAAAAATAAGAAATAAAATCTCAACAATCAAGGGTGAGGGGTAAAAATAGTTAACATGTTTACACTTGGTAAGTATGACGAACCAAATATTTATAACATTTACTAATATTTTATGAATGAGCATTTGGAATTTTCCTTGCTTTCTCACATGATTGTTATTTCAAATTTTTTTTGGATTATACGAGCGTTATCTCTTATGGCAGAGCACTACGGACACACTACTCTCTCACTTAGAGAACAACCATGATCATTATTCCAAAGTTAGATTCCTTAGAACATCATTGTCTTTGAGTGATTGGTATTAACTTTGATGTAAATTGGAAAAGAATGGAGTGGGAAATTTTTGATTTTGATAGGTTGTATGGGGAATTTTATTTTTTAATAATATTAGGTTATGTTTAAATTGTGGTTAGTTTATATGTTGGATGGAAAAGTGATTTACCTAAATGCAAAATGTTGTCATGATATGTTGGATGGAAGAATGATCTACCCAAACATAGAATGTTGTCACTACATGTTCTCACTAGGATTGTGTGAGTCTTGGTCGATCCTAGAGACCCTTTACGACAATGTAACCCCCACAATTGGATCCCACCCTCAATCCTTCCTCATGAAATTTGAGCCTTAGATTAGATGAGGACTAAACCCCACATAAACCAAGTAGTCTACACCTCATGAGTTGCTAAGTAAATATTATATAGGTACATTATTTTAAGCAAAATATTTATTAATTTTTTGTGTTAATTACAATATTGAAAGCTTCCACTTCCTAAATAAGTAAAATTTGAAAGTATATTAATAAATATACTTAAAATTGTATTAATTTCAATTTGTTAGATGATAAGAAGTTTTTGTTAAAATAGATGTTTTCTAGATGAATTTGACATGTATTTTATTAAATGAAACTTGCAAATAAATAAGTTATTTGCAAAAATCTTGTTCAACATTTTGTCTTTTCTTATGACAAAGTTAAAGCACTAAAAACTATATATGGTAATCATTGAAGAAGACAATCATTGTAGAATAAACAAACATGGGCATCTCCCAAATAGCATGTGGAACAACCAAGACTAGTAACATCAACTTAGATAGCCAAAACTAAACAAGTAGCATTTCTTTAAATACTCAACCTTGCTTTGCAAGGTGGCGATGTTGAAAACTATGGATGCCAATCATTGAAGAAGATAATCTATGAACAAAAAACATGATGACAATCACTGAAGAAGACAATCATTCAAAAATAAACATGATGACAATCATTGAAGAAGACAAACATTCAAAAATAAGCATGACGAAAATCGTTGAAGAAGACAATCATTCAAAAAGGAACATTATGGCAATCATTGAAGGAAATTTTTTTTGAAGAAGAGACAGTTAGGGGCATCTACCAAATAGCATGAGGAATAATTAAGACTAGTTACATCAATTCAAGTTGCCAACACTAAAGAAGCAACATTGCTTAAAATACTCAACCTTCCTTTGCAAGGTCGTGATATTGAAAACTACAAATGACAATTGTTAAATATGAAAATCATTGAAATAGGATGACAAACATTGAAGAAGAAACAACCAAGGGTGTTTCCCAAATAGCATGTGGAACACATAATGCTAGTAACATCAATTGAGGTAGCCAACACTAAACAAGTAGCATTGCTTCAAATATTTGACCTTCCTTTGTACGGTGGTGGTGTATTATATATGAAAACTATTGAAGAAGGCAATCACTGATAACGACATAGCTATGGAGATCTCTCAAATAGCATATGCAACAACTAAGACTAGTAACATCATTTCAAGTGGTTAACACCAAACAAGTAGTAGTGTTTCATATACTCAACCTTCCTTTGTAGGGTGGTGATGTTGATATAGCTTCAATGCCTTCCACTTTATTGTAGATAGTCTCAATCAAAAATCCCTTTGAAGAGACGTAATGAAAGAGATATTTTAGATCAAAAGAAAGCACTCGATTCAATGCCCAAAAAGGAAGAAGTAGTGTGTCTACTATAAATTTCCCCTCTGTTGACCAAATACCTCTTGATTAAAGGGAAAGGTATTTTAAAAAATGAGAAATAATAAAAGTCCATTGTATCTTCACAAATCGTTTTTTCCACTCACAGGGTGTAGAGAAAACAGTGACAAGGTGTTTTATTAAGGCACTATGTGGTGTAAAGGTCACCAGTTCGAAACTCGGTGGGAAAAAATTCCAGCCATGTTAGGGTTGGTGTGGCCTAGGCCAGGTGTGATCTATAAGTGATTTTGATGGCTTAGATGTCTCTAGGTCGCAACTACTCAAACCACGTGTTAGACATATCAGTTATCTCAAGACCCACATAACCTTGGAAACAAAAACAAAATTGTTTTTTCCATATATATATATATATATATAGAGAGAGAGAGAGAGAGATCATATTTTACATAGAAAAATAAGGCGTTCTCCACACACACACACACATACAAATGTTTTAATGTAAATTATTAAAAATATAAATAATTAACAATTGAACAAAATTTATGTACTACCACTTTTCAATTTGTAGTCGACTTTGTGTTTTTCGTTTTTAATGGTACCAATGGTCAAGGTGGTAATGTCAATTAATTGGTAATTTTAACTCGAAAAACAAAATAAAATAAAAGTTAGACAAGCATTTCAAAGAACACTTGAAAAGCAAGCATTAAAAAAAAGTTAGACAAACTTTAGGTATTGATATTAAAGGTTTTCCTTAGTTATGATATTTGGTTTTAATGCCATAGTTGAAATATGTTTGAATTTTAACCCTAAGAAAGGGGGTGATGTTGCTTTTTAGTGTGTTTTTCATGTCTTTTGTAGTCATGATATTTGGTCTTTAATGTCATGATTGGAAATTGTTTGAATTTTTTCCCTAAAAAATTGAGGCAATGTTACATCACCACTTTTGCATTCAGTGTGGTTGTTCATGTCTTTTGTAATCATGATTTTTTTATTTTTAATGTCATGGTTGAAAAATGTTTGAATTTTAACCCTAAAATAAAAAAGGGTAATGTTGCATCACCACTTCTCAAAATCGTCATGAAAATCATGATTTGATGCGACGTCTAAAAAATGAGAACTCGGTAAAGTTCTCGTTAAGTCGACAACTTTGTTCTTTCTGTCTCCTAGTCTAAAGAGTGATCTTTTAGTCTCTTCTCCCCTTTGCTCTTGCAATTGTTAGTGTAATTTTTTGTCACGGCTAAATCTTGTGCTTGTCTTTAAAATCCTACAATACAACAATGTGTAAAACCATGTTATTGTTGGACTTGAGAAAACCCATATCAATGCACAAATACCCAATTGTATCCCTACATTGACAAATTAGTATTTTGGAGTACGATAACTTTCTTTCCTACACTAAAGAGAATTGAAGGTGAAGGATTTTTTAGGGATTGTTGAATACAAAAAGGAAAGTAGGTCCCATTATGTTTTGTTTAGCTAAGGAATATGTATATATGGTTGAATAAGCATTGGTGAGATGATTGAATGATGTGTCAAAGCATCAACTAATCTCTCCAACTTGGACTCATGATTGATTATATGACACAATGATATGGTATTCTTGGATTAATGTAAGGGTGCATTGAGTGAATTTGAGGAATGTGTAAATCATGGTTATTCATACATGAATCTTTCACAATTGTTTGATTGGATTGTCATGTGAATGTTTGATGATGATAACATTGCACATTAAAATGTTAACAATTGAAAATGACATAATTACTGGAGTGACATAATTCTATGATCATTCATGAGATGTAGCAATGAAAACATTATACACATGAATACTCATGCTCTGTGTCATTGGCTAAAAGATAGGTCGAGAAAAATACATTATAAGTAGAGTTCTCTTGAATATGGTCATAAGAACATTGAATAAATACTAATTTATACCACATGCAAAGGCGAAGCATTATGATAATATTTTAATAGTTGTTGATCCTAATTTTTATAATGGGTACATTGAAATTCTAAATGAAATTTTGACGATAGTATCTCAACTTAACTTTATATTTAAGATAAAGGTGAGACAATAAATTTATCTATTCATGGAAAACGATGTTGATTATAAGCTTGAAGGTATAGGGACAATGATATTATGATGATACTAAAACCTTTATGTTGTGTCTTGATCTCCCTAAGCCAAATGATTATTTTGTAGTTGTAATGGGATAAACTATCAATAAAATCTTGTTATATATGAAAGCCAAGTTGGTAAATGATGGATCGCCTAATGAACTATTTAGTAGAGAAGGGTATGCTTGAGCTTGTAAGAGTGAGTGGATACGAGGAAAAGGTAAATTGAATGAGAGGTATGTGAGATTCATGAAACATGTTGGTTTGAATCTAGAGAAAATATATTTTGGGTAAGTTAGAAAAGAAAATAATGTAAATCTTGTTTATAGTATCCACATGAAGCAAACGTACACTTATACATGTAAGAATTGGGCTAAAATTGTATATTGTGCCTCATATTGTGAATATACATGCTTTAATTATGAATTTAAAAATTCATGTGGATAGCATAATTGTTGCATATGAATGTTTATGATATGGAAATCTACCTTAATGATTGCTATAGATGTATGTTGAAATATTAAATCATTGGAATCATCTCAAAATAGTAAAAGGAATTGTTAAACAGTTTTGTCCAAGATAGATTTAAAATATATATATAATGGCGAGGATAGCATTATGGACGTAACTAAAAATGTGAAGCTTGGTTTTAATGAGGAAACAAAGGTTCACCGAGGATGGTAATATTTCAAAGGGGAGAGGATGTATAATACTTCGATTTTGACCCTAAATCATAATATCTTAAACCATGAATCATTTGCATTATGAGGTTGTGTGATTGGATTGAAACCATGCAAGATGGGTTATAAAGATCCCATGCCGTAAATAATGTGAAATTAATTGTTGTGGTTAATATTAGATTGAAAATTAGATATTAATTGGGCATTGAATAAAGTCTCCATGGTGAATGCTCACTTGGGTCCCCTCCTTCAAGATCTCTAGGATTTTATCTAGTCTTTCTAATGGCTCTCTTATAATCACATTTTTAAATAGCTCAACAAGAAAGTTGATGGACTCCCCAAGCAATATTTTTCTATTCCAATGAGTTATTTTGGTATTTTTAATTTTATTTATGGGGTGGATTCAAATTCTATGGATCTCTAGGTCTAATTATTTATGGGATCGAGGAAAGGTGTTTTAGGAGGTGATGACCTTTTTCATATAAATGCGGGAGTTTTTCTCTATATATTTCATTATCTAGGGAGTCAAACCAAATAGTGATTCTTCGAGAGAGAAAACTCATAAGTAAGTGAACTAAATCCATCCATGAATCTACTATTAGTGTTATATGGTATGGCTCTGTAGGATCTACTTTTGCATAATCAACTGCAACTTCAGTAGCAAAGAGAGAAATTCAACAGATAAGTAGTTCCAGATCTTTAAATGGGTGCTTATATGGTGGAAGTGTTATAGTGTACCCTCTGTGAACCATATCATACGAACACTTTCAATTGAGTGTCAAGTTCTTTCCTCTCCCTTGTGGTAGAGTGGCATGTTAGGTCATTGATTCAACGTCTTGTATATGATATGTAATCTGGTATCATTGAAGACTCGCATTGGAAAGCTAAGCGAGTTGTTTACATGTGTGATGGCACCACCACTTGCAGTTGTTTGATAAACAAGACCAGAGGATTTATCCACAACCAACCCAGTCCTCCCATAGTATAAGCCCACATAAGTTGTTATTTTTCTTTTAGAGTGTCGAAATCATGTTGGCATATCTCTTTTTTCATTTATGAAAGTTAGGGATATGACGTATAGTTGTCTCAATGATGTGGGCAGTAAAAATTTCTATGATTAACTGGTTTTTGAGGGGCTATCAAGACTAGGTCGATCCTTTTTTGGGACTACAATATGTATATTCATCACTCTCGAATATAAAGACTTTTTTTCTTTGGAAAAAAATGTGAATTGAATTTAAATTATTCCTAATTCAAATCCCAAGTCCCAACCATTGAATGCACATGAGTATCAGTAATGCGCTAGGATTATGGTGTGGGGTTATGTTTCCATCGTGTGCAACTTTATGTTTATGTAAAAGAATGTATAAAATGGAAACGTTATGAAGCATATAAGGGGACTATGATATCACTAGAGGGGAAGAGAAAAGGGGGTGCACGGGTGATTTCACCTTGACATTTTGCTTTAAGGAGTACAACGATTTTTTAGTCATACTTCTCTATGAGTTTTCCCATCAATCTATGACTTGTATATAAAGTACAAGTTGTCATTTGCTTGGGAAGAAAATAGATCTTGTGTAAGAAAATGTCTCTCATTTTCTTTTATTTCATTCATTGATTTTTGGTTAAGGAAGGAGGCACTTTCATTCTTCCATTAGCATTTATTTCTTCTTGTTAATGAAGTAACATATGTGAAATAATCGTTTCTTTTAGTTATAAATTATAATAGAACCATATGGACTTATGGTTGGTAAGAGCATATGGAAGTTAATAGAGTAACATATGTGAAATAATGGTTTCTTTTGGTTATAAATTATAATAGAACCACATGAACTTATGGTTGGTAAGAGCATATGGAAGTTGGAGACTTGTTCATGAAAATAAGGAAGGAAATACAATGATTTTGAAGAGAAAAAACTATGACAATAGCTTTAAAAAAACATCAATAAACCTATAATCATGTTATTGCTACTCATTAATTCATTTGAGGCAAAATATGTTATTTTTCATGTTATTCTCAAAAGAAAACCAATAGTTGGACTCGTTCTGTTTCTCAGTAAACCACTAATAAGGAAGAATATTCCTAGTGGATTATTTAGAAAATAAATGAAAGATTTAGAAGAGAAAGGAAATACCTATGTGTTATTTAGAAGAGGAAGGAAAGATCGGTCGCTTCAAGCCTATTTCGTACTGCGTTAGCAATCAATGAAATTTGTTGCAGCTGTATATCAAAGAAGGTATTAGTCATCTGTATAGGAAAATATTTCAATTTTTATAGATCTTTTATTTTCAAAGTCAAAGAATGGGGTAAAAAGAATTAATTTGCAAATTTATAACGGGTATTCCACCACGATATACGCAGTTAATATGGTGTGTCGAACACTGAACACATATAAGCGAGTGGTGGAAAAAATTACACACCAAATAAAACCAATGGTAGATTCGCTTGTTAGCTTAGTGGTATCACATTGATTGGGCACCAGTGTTTTCCTTCTACTTTTCGCTGAAGTTTGTTGAGCTGTGATTATACTTAGCCGGACGATAACAGTGGAAAAGAGAGCACAGAACCAAAGTTTTATCACATTTATTAATAAGTATTTGGAGTTATCCCTCCCTCCCTCTTTTTGCATAATTTTTGTTTGAATTATTTAATAATATATTACATGTGAATTACAGCCATGGGAACATACATAGGAGATGAGGGGTGAGGAGTAAGAGTAGTTAGCATGTTTACACCTGGTAAGTATGACGAACCAAATCTTTATAACATTTACTAATATTTTATGAATGAACATTTGGAATTTTCCCTGCTTTCTCACATGATTCTTCTTTCAATTTTTTTTGGATTATACCAGTGTTGTCTCTTATAGTAGAGCACTACGGACACACAACTCTCTCACACAACCATGAACATTATTCCAAAGTTAGATTCTTGGGAACATCATTTTAAGTTAGATTCCTGGGAACATCATTTTCCTTAAGTGAATGGTCTTGAAAGAATGGAGTGGGAAATCTGTAATAAAGTGAATCATTTGAGATTTTGAGATTTTTATAAGTTGTAGGGTGGGAATTTTTTTTAATAATATTAGCTTGTGTTTAAGTTGGGGTTAGTTTATATGTTGGATGAAAAAGTGATTTACTTGAATGCAAAATGTTGTTACTACGTGTTGGATGGAAGAATGATCTACCCAAATACAGAATATTGTCACTACATGTTCTCACTAGGATTGTGCGAGTTTTGGTCAATCCTATACACCTTTTACGACAATATAACCCCCACAATTGGATCCCACTCTCAATCCCTCCCCATGAGATTTGAGCCTTAGACTAGATAAAGACTAAATCCCGCATAAACCAAGTAGTCTACACCTCATGAGTTGCTAAATAATATTATATAGGTAAATTATTTTAAGGAAAAAAATTACTAATTTTATGTGTTAATTACAATATTGAAAGCTTCCACTTCGTAAATAAGTAAATTTTGAAAGGATATTTATTAATATATTTAAATTTGCATTAATTTAAATTTGTTAGATGATAAAAAGTTTGTGTTAAAAGAGATGTTTCTAGATGAATTTGACATGTATTTTATTAAATGAAACTGGCAAATAAATAAGTTATTTGCAAAAATCTTATTCAATGTTTTTTTTTTCTTTTCAGAAAACAAAGTTAAAGCACTATAAAAACTATATACGGAAATCATTGAAGAAGATAGAATAAACATACATTGGTATCTCCCAAATAGCATGTGAAACAACCAAGACTAGTAACATCAATTGAGAGTGTCAACACTAAACAGGTAGCATTGCTTTAAATACTCAACCTTGTTGTGCAAGGTGGTGATGTTGAAAACTATGGATATTAATTATCGAAGAAGATAATCTCTGAACAAAAAAAACATGATGACAATCATTGAAGAAAACAATCATTCAAAAATAGACATGATGACAATTATTGAAGAAGACAATCATTCAAAAAGAAACATGGTGACAATCGTTGAAGAAGACAATCATTCAAAAAGGAACATGACGGAAATCATTGAAGGAAATACTTGTTGAAGAAGAAACAGTTAGGGGCATCTCCCAAATAGCATGTGGAATAATTAAGACTAATAACATCAATTCAAGTAGCCAACACTAAAGAAGCAACATTGCTTAAAATACTCAACCTTCCTTTGCAAGGTCGTGATGATGAAAACTACAAATGACAATCTTTAAATATGAAAATCATTGAAATAGGATGACAAACATTGAAGAAGAAACAACCAAGGGCATTTCCCAAATAGCATGTGGAACAATTAATACTAGTAACATCAATTGAGGTAGCCAGCACTAAACAAGTTGCATTGCTTCAAATATTTGAACTTCCTTTGTAGGGTGGTGGTGTATTATAGATGACAATTATTGAAGAAGACAATAATTGATAAAGACATAGCCAGGGAGATCTCTCAAATAGCATATGCAACAACTAATACTAGTAATATCATTTCAAGTGGTTAACACTAAACAAGTAGCATTGTTTCATATACACAACCTTTCTTTGTAGTGTGGCGATGTTGATATAGATTCAATTCCTTCCACTTTATTGTAGATAGTCTCAATAAAAAATCCCTCTGAGGAGACGTAATGAAAGATGGAATTTGGATCAAAAGAAAGCACTCGATTCATTTCCCAAAAAGGAAGAAGTAGTGTGTCTAGTATCAATTTCCCCTCCATTGACCAAAGACATCTTGATTGAAGGGAAATATATTTTAAAAAATGAGAAAAAGGAAAAGTTCATTGTATCTTCACACCCCTAGTAATTTATACATCAACAAGATATATATTTTTAACAAATGCATAATCCATTTCTTCACCATTGTGAGCATCACCTGATGTAATGCATGTTAAGTGGACTATTCAAAATCATGAGAATTGGTTACTTGAGACTAATACTCATGGATTTGGGACATAGATTAATTACTTACTCTATGTAGATAATCCCAAAAATGTTGTTTTATATGTTGGACTACAAAAGCACCTCATGCTTAAATAAAAGAGTAAAGTGAGCTCTAATCGAATAGTTCATAAGGCACGATATTTGCTAAGGTTTTGCGAATGAGATAGAAAGTTAAGTGGAATTTATTGGGGGGGGACTCCATAGTTAAGCACATTTGAGCCAGAGGAATCTTGGCATGTGTGGCCTTCTAGGAAGTCTCGGTTGTTGATTGCAAGCCCCAAAGGTGAAGATTGATACTATGTAATCCATTTAGCTGGTTTCAATCACACTTCACCACTGAAAACATCACACGATGTAACGAGTGTTAAGTGAACTATTCAAAATCATAAAAAATTGGTTAATTACGACTAATACTCACACATATGAGTTATAAACTAATAACTTACTCTACTCACATAATCCCAAAAATAATATTACAAATATATTATAATTATAACTAAATTTCAAACTATATATCATATACTAACACATAAACTATAATAACACATAGACTATAATAATCACAACTTACACCTTATGGGAATATTGAAAATTTTAACCCATTTCCCAAACCATAAATCATTTTTGTATCTTCTGTATTAATGGACAATCTTGTAAAAACAAACTCTTGGCACCATCATCGTCTTACTCTAAAATATTATAGACATGCAACATCATCCAAAAGTTTATGTTGCATATTTTCGTTAGGCTTGAGAGTGACTTGAAGGGTATCCTAAGTTTTACATTGCTGGATTGCAATGTAAAAGGATCCTATGCATCACAACTATCCTTCAAACTCAAAAATATTCAAGATCCCATGACAAAGTGAAATCGTTCACAATCAGGGCGATTGATATAAACTTTGCCAAAGTACAAAGGATTTGATTGAACCTTAGTACTATAAACACGGGATTTAAAAAGGGATTTGTTTGAAACTTTCGTCGACTCAATAGAACTCTGGGTGCATGGAAACTAATCCAAAGACTTGGGAATCATGACTACATGTGCGTTACAACTACTACATCCTTTGTTAATGTTCCTTTCATGCGATAATTTAAAATCATTTGTCTTATGTTAAAATAGATAATGTAATAGTAATAATAATATAATGTAGTTTCATTATTCAATAATAATGAGATTTTTGGATGGTATAAATTATGCAATTAAATTTTGTAATTTTAACAATTTTTTATTGGATTCCAAGTAAAATTAATAAAAAAATTAGATTTAAAAAAATAATAATAATTAAACTATACTTAATAATAACATAGTTTAATTAATAGATAAAATGACAATTTTTTATTTTTTAAGAAATGGATATTTTTATATTAAGTCAATTGGTTTGCAGATATCACTTTTATATTCAGAGCAAGTTACAACGTTTTTACATTCAAAGCAAGTTCTTCATCTTCAGTGTTCTAAAATTGCACAAAAAGAAGTTTATTCCTACCTTACCAGTTACTAACTAGGATTCTTACAACACTTATTTTACATTCAGAGCAAGTTCTTCATCTTCAGTGTTCCAAAATTGCACAAAAAGAGGCTTATTCCTACCTTGTCAGTTACTAACTAAGATTCTTACAACACTTTTTTTGAGTCACCATAAGACTCCTTCATACACTATAAACTTGCAAAACATAGAAAAGACACTTAAAAACTAACCACTACCATATTTGGTCTTGAGCTTCTAGCTTGTTTTGGTTGTACAATTTCCACTTGTTGAGGAGGGGCCTCATCCAAGTGTTACTCCATAAGTTCCTCATGCTCTTTCCCTGCTCGTGCTCTGTGAGTTGGACCATTTGATACCCCGAACACTTCTTTAAAAAATTCCCAAGGTCGTTGTATCCACTATCAATTCAATACCATCCATTTTAAGTGATAGGCTATCTTGTCACATGTAGACGATCAACGTCAGCCTACAACGTTTCCAACTACTAAGTAACCATAGCAAAGTGGGATCTCGCTTATGTGGTTGCCTTTTCTCCCTGACTAGAAATGAGAGATGAAAAATAAGACATGTTTGAGGCCAATTGTGCCTTAACCTCTTCATCGCGTTCTTGTTTGGCTAGGTGCTCCATTCTGCAGAGAACTCCAATGTTGATGCAATTCAATGAGATATACATTACCAACAATCTCCATTTATAACCATTTTCTCTAACACCTCTCCCTCCAACAGTTTTATGCATGCATCCAATTTCATATTCTTCTTGAAAACTCCTAACAAGATTTCCCATTATTATATATCCCTTCCTGCTACCGAGCTCAAGCGAATTTAACACCCAAATTTTGCAGAACGCGAGCGTGCTCTTTCGTAATACTTGATATTACTGTGTTGGAGGAAATCTGCCACTTGTCCAAAGGCATGGTGGATATCGCCTCAAGAGCCCATCTGGTGGATCCACTGGCGACATTCGTGAATTTGTGATTATAGTGGTCATTAAATGACCTGACGAACCTTACTTCAAAGCTAATCAATATCCATATATGAATAAATCAGGATATGAAATACCAATAAATTTTCATTTTGTTAATCATGGAATATATATTATGGTAGAGGCTACTTTATCCTAAACAAACAGTCTTTGTTTTGGATTTGCTCCTTGGTTGGCTAACGAATCTAGTACTTGATTGTTCTACCTTTTCATGTGGAAGAATTCTATAGTTTCAAACTTTTGAAGCTGCAACTGTATTCTAAGGGAGCATCGAAGGAAGATCCTTTTCTGGCACCTCTTTGACTTTGTGAATTTTTTGTATGACAATCATGGAATCCCCATAAATGACGAATTCACCTTGCAATGAATACCTCCAGGCCTTGCCATAGTGCAAAAATTTTTGCTTGGTTTCTCTGCTTAAACCGCACTCAAATTGTATCTATATTTCATTGTCACGGTGAAAAATGACCCCACCCGTCGCTGCCTCCCCCAACGAAATAGTTTTTTTAACTGGAATTCTTAAATACAATTTTGAGCAACATTACGATTTCTTATTGTTTAAAATGCACTTTTAAATGCATAAGTAGATTCAACACCCTAAAACGCTCTTTGAGGCACTCGAATCTTACAAATTAAACAACTTAAACTTATTATTTTTAAAAATCTCTACAAAATCGGCAAAATTGACCCAAAAAAAGTGTGAAAAGGGTCATTGTATCTATTAATTAAACTATGCACTTAATAATATCGTTAAAATTTATATTGCACACATTACACCAGATGGAATGCAAAACCTTTTAAAAATCGAATTTGTAATTTCAATAAATCCCTCTTAAATTTTAAATAAAATTAACCAAAATTAAATTTAAAAAAATAAAAAAATAAAAACTAAAAACTAAAATATAATAAAATTTACAAAGCTATATATTATACAGGATGAAATTAACATAACCTTTTAAAAATAGAATTTGTAGTTCCAATAAATCCCTATTAAATTTTAAATAAAATTATATATATATAGATTAAAAAAAAAAAACATAAAACATAAAACTACACTTATGCTTTATGGACTATGGAATTAATACAAATAATGCAAAGCCTTTTGAAAGCGGAGTTAATATAATTCCTGGTCTATGGAGTTTATCATGGTAAGTTTTAAATTGTTTCGATGCCACATTATCCGAGCTATTTTAAGGTTTTTTCAAATTATTTCTTAAAAGTTAAGCAAGGAATTAACAGTTAGGAATGAAACTACATTTATGCTTTATACACTATGGAATTAATACAAATAATGCAAAGTCCTTTGAAAGCGGAGTTAATATAATTCCTAGTCTATGGAGTTTATTATGGTAAGTTTTAAATTGTTTCAATGCCACATTGTCCGAGCTATTTTAAGGTTTTTACAAATTATTTCTTAATAGTTAAGCAAGGAATTAACAGTTACGAATCTTAGAAGTCACTCTTTTGAAAAGAAGCGTGATTTCCCATTTTCGCTTGAGGGAACAAAGGAAATTCCAACATGAATAAAGTTCCAATAAGTGGTATAAGTCATATGGTGGACACATACGGATTCTTCATAGCTATCAATACCATGCACAATATGTGGACCCCTTCTGGTTGCTTCGGTTACAATAGAGAAGTTCCAACTAATTGGATGATTTTGCCTCCGATATGTCAACAAAAATATTTCTAAAATGTTCAACAATGAGTGCAAGGTAGTTGTGACAAAATGACGAAGTGTCTAGAGGCATAGCACAATCATGAGAAACAAGTAATGTGAAAATAAAACAATGCACAGAATTCAATGAAGGAGAAATATAGTTTTGGAATAGAATAAGGAGCTCAGGAAATGGGTAAGTGCGAAGGAGAAAAGTAGTTTTGGAATAGAATAAGGAGCTTAGGGAATGGTGAATGGGTAAAGAATAATACATTAACATGCTGAAGAAAGGTAAAAGGTTGATTGGGTATGAAATGAGGTGTTTCAACAAATTAATGTGTATAAAAATAGCAACAAAATAGGATTTTGAAGAAATTGTTGAATTGAGAAACAGCACAATGAAGCACGCTTAAGGGGAAAGGTTATAATAAAGGAAATTGAATGACTGTATGTTGGGATAGTATAATGGTGTGTACTGAGGGGAAAGGTTAAGTTGCATATAAAATATTATATATATAAGTAATGGATGAGTATGGTGGGAACAATACAATAGTATGTTAAAAGATAGTGAGAGAGAGGTTGTATAAAATATGACATGAATTAATGAGTGAGTGGATTTAATAATAGTAAAATAATACACTAATAAAAAAGGTTTAGGTATAAAAAATGAGGAATTGAAGAAAATGGGTTATAATGCAAATAACAATGAATAAGAAAATGGAAGGGTGGATTATTAATGTAAGAATATGGAAAAGTGAAATATTGATGAAAAAGAAGAATAAATAAAATGACAAAAACTAGAGCTGATCAAACTAGTTTATCTAACAAAACACTCCAAACAAACCATGAAAATGAAGAAATTACATTGAAATAATATTACAATATTGAAAGAAAAGAATTACATTAAAACAACTAAAAAAAATACTTAAAACAACAATACAATGACATATAAAAAACATATCAAAATGTGATTACAATAATATAATAATATATTTTAAAAACATATCAAAATGAGAAATCACATTTAATATAAAACAAAAATAAATAAAAACACACATGGTTATAATTTAACTTGTTCAAACATAAACTTACATATGTTTTTTTTATTTTAAAAAAAAATATATATATATATATATATTACTTTTAAAATTTTATATAATTAACATTATGTACATTTCTATAATAGTGTTTTTATCTATTTTGCTACAATGAGTTGATAAGGTAACACTTCTTGCTGCAATAAATTAAATCATGTTGCACTTGCTCCATCATTTATTTAAATACCAGATACCCCTGCCAACTTTACAACTAAAGCAATAAAACAATAAATTAATGAATCAACTTATAATAATAAGATTACAGAAATTGAATAAGACATTGAAGTAATGAGTAAGTGCAGATCCAGTAACAATGCAACCACATGAAGGCTGGTGAAAAGTTGCTCTCAAACAATGAGTGCACAAAGAAACCATTAAATACACTAACACATATAGAGAAAACAAAAAATCCAAGTAAAAAATCAACAATAAATTAAAAAAAAAATTTAAATAATTTCTAAAAAAATAATAATAATTAAATTTAGGAATCCAAAATAATATTTAAATAATTATTATATATATATATATCCCAAATCATTTTAACAACATAACCGTGACTTCAAATATATTTTTGTAAATCAAACAAATAATTTAACTTTAAAAATATATATATATATATCTTTCTATAAATCAAATCAAATTAAATCAACATAACCAATAATTTAATTTTGAAAATAAATTTTTTTATTTTTTTTTAAATTAACATTATCCACAATCATACATAATTTTTTTTTTTTTTAATTTAACATCATCCACAATCATACGTAAACAAATTAAATCAACATAGCCCATAATATAAGCGCAAAGAATTTGATTTCCAAAATTTTAAGATCTTTTTGACCATTATCCACTAAAAATAATTTTGCACACTTCCTATCTCTGCAAATTTGATTTTTCAATTTTTTTAACATTATCCACTAAAAAATGTCTCCACGCTCCATATCTCTGTAATGAATTGGGCATGCTACACCTGTTAGTAGTAGCTCACTCAAGTAGTGAGTACCCATCCCCCGGCTCCCCCACCACGATCTGAAGAACCTAACCCACTGAAGATTACATACGCCTCCAATAATTCAAATACGAGTGCCAACTTTACAGATCCAATTATCTGCCCCCGACCAGTGAACTCACACTCACATATCACATCGCACGGCACAAGAGCATCAAATGTTTATACACATTTTCTTTATTCCTGCGCGCCTTTATAAACCGCAAGTAAATTACAAAAAGCAAAGCTTTTCGACAAATGTAACTAAAACTTAAAATTAAATAGTAACGCGGACGGTTTTTAGTTATATACAACTGTCAATGAACCATGCACTCGCATCGTACCCTGCGCGCGGGTGTGCCAGGCTTTCTGAACGCGTTTTCGACTGTGGGGATCGGGGATCTCTGTAACGCGTTTTCTTATAAATTACAAAAAACACAGCAGAGCATCATAAGCGGGCGCGTTTTATAATTTCCAAATTTCCACATTTAATCGTAAAGCCAAATTTCACATGGAAAAGAGAAACCGAAAGTACACAGCAGACGAAACAAAATTTCAACATAAAATAGTTACATAAAACTTTTTTTCTTAATCTTCATTAACACAGAGGCAGTACATGAAAAATGGGCTGTAGTTGTCACACCACACTCACTCCTGCTTAAACCACTACCAATACCATAACCAACAGCTTCTTCCCCAAAAATAGCTACACATTACACAGCTAAGCTTGGCTCTGATTTCTTGTTTTTCTAGAACCAGACAATTAAACACCAGAATGATAAGATGGGTATATCATAAGTGGGACATGACTTGACTGGACTGGACTGGACTGCACTGGACAGGACTTATTAGTAGGAATTAGGACTGTATACATAATGCGGGTTGCTTTTCTTTCGCAACCTCAGCCGCGCCCGCACTGGGGAAGAAGGTTAAGCTCAAAATATAAGGGGAAAAAAAGAGAGAACAAAAGCAGCAACGACTTATCGTTGTGTCAACAAGCTATTGAGTGGAAGAAACCGCGCAGGGATCCCTTTGTTCCATTAACAAATACAAATATAGATATATAGATAAAGAGAACCAGCAGATTGTTCAAGGATTTGTTGTAATCAGACTCTGAACTGCTTTCCAGAAAAGGTCTGGCCAAACTCCCAATTTGGAGGCACAATGTTCCAGGAAGTAGAGGTCCTGCGGTCACTGCCAGTTATTCTGAAGGAGAGGCTCTGCCCGACCAGGACTGTGCTGCATTGCCAATTTTGGCCCCAGTTTCTGGACATTGGAATCCACCCAGTTTGGCTACCCTTCACGCTCACTCTCACCAAATCCCCTGCTCCGGCCACATTTGTGATGAGAACCAAGTTGAAGTATTTGAAGCCATTGATGGAGAATCTCACTCCCCCTTGTTTGACACAGGGAATTCTGTAAATATAAAAAAAATACAATTATTAGTTATCAAATTTGAAAGTGGAGATTTCCATAGCTACTGTACAAGTTTTCCATGTTGGGATACTCCTCTACTCCCCCTCCAAGGGAAACTTCTACACAGTTGGACAGTCCAAACTTCTACTATGTCCATATCCGAAAACCTCAAACTAGAAAAACACTTAAAGACCCCTTTATTGAAGAATGGCTTACCTTCTGAAGAGAACGGGCACAATTCCGGCACGGTACTCTGCCATCTTGAGGAAAATTGGCATGGAGAGATCGAAATGGGGACGAGGAGGATTGCACCAGCCACCATTGTCGTTAGGCAGAGCATAGTTAGGAGGGCAGAAATTAGTGGCTGTGACCAGAATCGAAGGGTTACCCGGATGACACCATTCTGGGTCATTCACACATTTGATCTCAAAGCAGGCTCCACAGCTTAGCCCGCTGTTGAACAGAGCAGTGCTCAATGCTGCGGATTGAACTCCATATCCCTGACTGTACAGGTTCCCATACCCACAAGCACCCCCTGCACCACAGAGACAGAAAAAAAGCTCAGTTAGATCTAGAAACAGAACCCCATAGACTGCAATGGCCATATAATGGCCATATACACACAGTGTAGCAAGTCATTTCACTAACCCATGGTGCCCGAGGCATCGCTTCCACCGTAGAAAGTTGCATGTGCTTCATTCCAAGCACCAGCCTGATAAACACCCGGGATTCGCCCATAGACCAGACAAGCTCTAACGACAATCAGCAACAAAACGGTCGGAAAATGCACTGGAATTCCCATTCCCATCGTTCTGCAAAAAGAAAGAACCAGTCAGTCAAGGGCAAACAACCCGCATTTCAAGAATGCATTGAAGAATACCCCCAATAACAAAGGCAAATGCAAATATTCTGCTCTGTGCTCTGTTCATTAATGTAGGATGTGCCTGTCCGTCCCATCTACAGAAATAAGAGAGATCTAGAGCAAACTGAACCAAACCAAACTAAACCAAAATCAAAACAGAATTGGCTTGTTACCCTCCTGCTACTCACACAATCTCAGAAGGCAGAGCAGAGTACTGAGGGAAGGGAACCAAGATCCTTCCTGGGAGCAGAGCAAAATGCAGGAGAGGAAGATAGGATACGACAATGAGACAGGCGAAACTGGCGAACATCGACCACTACTTATGCAAAAACTGACCTCATTAATTCCACATTGATGACGATGATTCCCAATAAGTGGAATCCATGGCCGATTAAAACACTAACCTTAGAATTATCATCAAATTGCCCGGCAATACTAGTCCCACATAGGGATTACAAAACCAAAAAACACCCACTAAAGAAAACAAATCAAACGGCAGAGGACATGAAGGACAATCTATTCCCATAACTCGGTTCACTTAAGCCTCCTAATAATCCGGATTAATACTAATCTAAGCTTTGCCCTAATCTAAATTTTTTCTCCATCTTAGGTTAATAAACAAAGTTAAAACAAATCCCTCCTTATTCTTCAAGGCCCCTCGCGACGTTCCCACGTGAAGTCACCGTCAAAACATCACATCAACCACTAAATGCACTACACCACGTTCACACTCAACGAACAATAACGAACCAAACCACCCCACCGGGCCACCGTCACTCAGCATCCCCTTCGGCCCTTCAGTCTCCGTCCCTTTATTTTTATGTTTTTTTTTACCTTTAACTTTATTTATTTAAAAATCTTTTGTTTTCGTGCTTTCTCGATAATAGATCCCCATCTATCCGTCCGCCTGATAATTCCAACAGCATGGACCATGGATTAGGGTTTCCTCCTCCCTCGAAAATAAAATCATTAAAATAGCAAAGGAAAAGCAGAAATTTAGTTCCGTTAATCGGCCGCCCACTATTCAGATATCAGAGGGCCCCACATTTGATATATCCATTACTTAGACCCTCTCGAAGCCCGGGCCCCACATTTCCGTCCTTCTCGGCCCTCCATTTGCGCCGGACATTAAACGTACACTCACCCCGGGCCCACCCTAATCCCCCATTTTTCCGAAGGTCAAAAGTTAATGCCCGCTAATTTATTTTCCCCTAACACCCCCCCATGTGCACGCACCTCTCGTGCGGTGACTTGACTCTTCCCGCGGTAAATTCAATTATAGGGTTTGTGTGGTTTTTCATGGGTCTACCCAAGGTTATAGACCAGTTAGGCTAAGGTTAGGTTAGCATCTAATTGTAAGGAAATCCGGTGCAACCACTTAAAAACCATTAGATTTTCCAGATTTTTTATACTCTAACTAACTAACAAACTAATATTCTCCAAAACTTTACGACCTTAGGGAAAGGCTAAATTCAGTGCAAATTTAGTTAATTTGACGATCTAGTTCAACAAACGCCACCTAACAAAAGGTATTAATGATATGGGATATCTATACCATGTGGCACGTGAAACCACGCATGCATTCTTGTCACGGAAAGTGCCGAAACCATGTGAAGGGCTTAAAGCCTCCTCCATCCATCTCTCCATTTTTGGAACTCTAAGCGTCCCCATCGCTTACCTGGTTCCACATTAAGCAACTCCCGCCTAAATTTGGACCATTCCCTACGCTTAAGCGCTCCACAATGCCTGCTCCAACCTAAATTTACACCATTTTTAAGCCATTTTCTTCTCCAATCATTTTTGTATTCTATTATTCCTCGTGGTTGGTACATAATAAAAAAATTATTTGACACAACGAAGTGAAGAATTTTGGTATTGTTTTAATTAAAAAAAAATTGAGATGACGAAGCGAAGAATTTTGGTGTTGTTTTAATAAAAAAATTATTTGAGATGGAGTGAAGAATTTTGGTGTTGTTTTAATAAAAAATTTATTTGAGATGGTTTTCCACGAAAATAATTATAAAACAATAAAATATGGAATGTTTTGAAGATTATAATATACAAGTAGGTTTTTCAGCAGGTAATGTTTAGCAAAATCATAAAGGGTCTTTCATGAAAATTAAACAATAACAAGGTTGACCCTTCTCTTTAACACTATTTAATCTTTATATAGATGAGGACGAAGGAGAAAAGTGTCAAAGGTATGAAGATAATGGAGATTCTCACAAAGAAGTAAATAAATTTCATGATATAATTAAGATAATATATGTAATTTATAGGATTGTTTTTTTCAGGGAAGAAAAAGATGATTAATATTTTATTAAGAAAAAATTGATTATGCAGGATAGTAAAAAGAAAAAAGGAAAAAAATGTAGATAGTTTACAATGTAATTTAGTGACACTTTGTGGTTGTAATTTATAGGAGCGGTTGTAATTCATATATGTGGTTGTAATTTATAAGAGTTGTTGTAATTTATATATGTGGTTGTAATTTATAGGAGCAGGTGTTAGAGTCTTTTTTGTATAGAGATTAGGATGAATATGAATATCGGAAAAATTAAGATAGTAATTTTCTAGAAGAATGAAACAATAGCAAAATAGTTTTCGAGTTAAATAATTAGAGACAATTTAAAATATTTGGGACTAGATTTGAGTGAGAAGTTAGGACCAAATGCATACATGAGAAAAAAATTAAAAAAAGGGTAAAAAGCATTATTCCCACTACAATGTAGGCTTTCAAAAGTGGAAGCCTAGGATTGCACATGTTGTGCTCCCTCTTTCAGATGGTCATGATCTTGATACTCTTTTATGTATGTGAAATTTGAGTATAAAGTATACACATATACAAATTGGACCAAGCTAGGCAAGTGCAAAACACCCATTACAAGTTGTCTAAGACTAAAACACAACACCCCTTATGTGTGTTACTAGTTGAAACAAGACTATACCGACTAGAATTGTAAGCACTAAGAAAACGAACTCTTGACAAATAGAAAATGACAACCATGGATAATGACATGATACTAATTAGCATTAGCTAAGACAAATAGAACATGAAACCAATGGTGCAAAAAATGGTTTACGGAATGGATATAGAAAAGGAAAGGTTGTTGTTAAATAAAATGTAGAAATTTGAATAACTAATATATTATTCACTGAGATTCTCCTGATCACACACTATTTTAACTCCATGCACAATACAGAATCTCTTCTACCATTGATCATTAATTGCGGAAATAAAAACAATTGCATGCACACATTAAAACCATAAACAATCACATATATGAACACGATATTTCATGGGAAAACTTAAAGTTGAAAACCCCCAACTATCTGTATATTATATGTCATAGAGATCATGTAACAATCATTGTACAAAGCTCCTCACAAGCTCTCAGCACAACCTCGAATTGCTACACACTAATCAAGCTATATCTAGCAAAACACATGCTCCAATCTTTGCCACCTGATAGCCAGCCTCTATTGCGTAATCAATGCTGTAGGATGGCTCATTAAATAACTTGAACCACCTGGCTTGTACTGCGCAATCCTCACGGGCTTCTCCAATCACTGGTTGTTGCAAATATGCAACAGTATAGTCACAACTGATAGTTAACCTGCTCTTTCACCTATCTCTGCACTGCTCTCCACTGAAATTGTCCATGCACTGAAGTTAACTAATGTATTCTTTAGTTGATTAATGATTTTATAATTAGTGAACTAATTAATAATTAATTCACACCACTCTTCACTAGTGTATTAATCATTTGGACTAAATACAACTAGCTCAACTAGGTTTAGATTAGTTAAACTGAACACAACTCGATTAACTCCTCAATCAACTCCACCAAACTCTATCAAATGAGTTCTAACTGAAGTATCCATGCAATAGCTCAACTTAACCCTCAGGAATAGCGTAATTCCTTCTGTCAGCTCTTGTGCCACATTTGTGCACTTAACTGAAGTGCTCCAAGAGAATAAGTTAATTTTTATAGTCCAAATATTATTAAGAGCTAATAATATTTGACATATCTATTTTTAGACTGGCAATCTAAAAATAGATTCCGCCGAATATGTCTAAAAATAGAAGTCCATCTAGTTTTTCCGACTTGACCAACCATCCACAAATAGCATCCTGCAACTCATAGAACATGATCCATATGTCTAAAAATAGACTTTGCGCCAAAAATAGCCTGCAGGCCCACTTAGTGAAGGCGACTTCTTTCCACTAAGCTCATCATCTTGTTGCAATCTCAACATAAAAAGGGATTAAATAGCCATATATAAAGAATGTGATAGGGTGGAAACATGGAGGAAACATGCTTAAAGGAAACAATAATATTGCATAGACAATTTTATTAAACAGTGGGATATCAAAGTACAAACTACTTTATACAAAACATACCATGTTGTGAAAAACAAGTAATAGCATAATTAAGGATCATTTCACACAACTTGAAATGTGAAACTTGAAGATGGAACAACCAAGGAGTTGTGGGATGGAAGACTATACCTTGTATGTGGAAATGGAGAGGTTGAAAGTATCACTTTCTCCTATGTTGTGCAATGATCCAGGAGGATATTGGTGGCCACCTGCCTATTCCACTTGGGGCCCCACCATTGTCTCTTTCAATTTTTCAATTTCAGCACAACTTACTATTTTTAGCAGTTTTTCGGGTCCTGAACTTTTGGAGTCGTTTTAAGGCCCTAAACGACATTTTTTGGAAAAACCGAGAGCAACATGAGTACATGGATCAATGTTGCTCACATCAAAAGTTGTAGTCATCAGATAGATCTTTATAACCAGGTATGGTGCACATCAAACGGAGATTGTATGCCAAAGTTACATCGCCGTGAAGTTGAAACACCAATTTACCCAAATGGGGCCCATAGTTTTGGCACTTCATCTCCTAGGGTTAGGTTTTTGGATGTTTAGGGTTTTCAAATGTTTCTAAATAATAAATAGGCCCTCGAGCCTCATTGTAACTTAGTTCAGAGGCCTGTAGCCGCCACATCTCTTCTCAGAGATAAGCTACTAGCGCCCTAGCTAGTTTATTTCCATTCTATCTGTAAGCAAATTTCAGTTCTTTGATATTAATGAAATGAAGTATTATTTCCGCTGCATATTTACATTTATAGTTATATGTGTATTCTATTGTGTTCCTACATAAATCCGGATCAGTGGTATCAGAGCGGTCTATTTTTTCTCGATCCTTCTTTACATGTCCCCAACGAGGTCAGGGTATAAGGAGTTGGGGCTCGATCTGGTTGAACCGTTGCAAGATCAGCCTCGCACACCCAGACGATTGCCCATGGGGGACGAAAAGAAAGATGAGGGAGCAGGAGATCCTATCAAAATATTGCTCGAGGAGGACCTCGAAAAACAAAGGAACGCAATGACGAATAACTTTGCCCAGATCCTTCAATGATTTCCCACTGGCGGTGCATCTGCATCCAACAGCCACTCTGGAGGCACGACTCCCTTTAAGGTACAAGTAAACTTTGACATTCCCATATTTGAGAATCAAATAGATGTAGATATCGTAGATAGATGGTTGAATCTATTAGAGGGATATTTCTCCGTTCATAGCTTTTCCAACCAGGAGAAGATTATTTTTGCACTGTTCAAAGATACCCCCCATGTCAAGGACTGGTGGGAAACCGACTGTGAGAAAAAGGATGAGACAGAACCCTCTTTGTTCTCAACCATACCCACTTGGAATTCTTTCCGAGATGCCATCAAGAAACAATACTATCTCATGGGGAACTATAAGGACAAGTATATACAATGGACCATGTTATGACAACAAAGGGATCAAGATGTGCATGAGCTGACGAATATGTTCCATACCCTGCACACAAATTTGGGTATCAAAGATTCGCAGAAACATTTGGTGCTAAATTACAGCAGTTGTCTGCACAGATACATTCATGAGGAAATGGAGTTCCTCGACATCTCCTCGCTTGGTATGGCATACCGGTATGCTACCAAGATTGAGCAGAAATTAAAGCAGAAGAAGCGAGACTTTGGATCTGTGAATAAAAAGTAAGGGAAAGGAACCCCCAAGTCGCAGAACAAAGGATGACACCGCGAAGCCAAAGAAGGACAAGGGAAAGTGGTGTGAGTTCCATAAGAGCTCCACTCACAACACAAGTGAGTGTCGGGCCAAGCAGTCACTTGTGGCCGAGATGAGGGCTTATGAATCAGATGCATGCTCCGACTCTGAATCAGAACCTGACAAGGGGAATGACAAAGGGAGACAGATTATTGATGCGGAGCCCAACGCCATTGTTGCCACTACAAAGATCCATAACGAGGAACCGGAAGATCCAAAGGAGGCAAAGTGTCTCTTCCACTCCCAGATGTGGGTAAAGGGTTCCCCACTACAATTCATTATCGACAATGGGAGCCAAAAGAACCTCATTTCAGTAGATTTTGTGAAGTGGTTGGGCTTGTTGACCACAGCGCACCCACAACCATACACCATCGGGTGGCTTCACCAAGGATGGGATCTTTGTGTCAGCCAGCAGTGTCACATTCCCTATAACATCAAGCCCTTCATGGATGAGGTATTATGTGACATTGCTCCTCTTGATGTTTATGATGTATTATTAGGCTAACCATACTTGTGGAAGCGACATGCTATGTATGAGTCACGGCCTCGTGCTGTTATTGTTATGTTGGGAAATAAGCTGTACAGGATACCAGAGGTACCACCGCCTACCATTATCTCTTTGGTTACTACAAAACAATGCAATAAGCTCACTATCCAAACCAGGAAATTTGTTTTCTTGATGATCTGCCCCTAGGGCAAGAAGAAGACTGTGGCCACGACCTCCAGACATGGCTCCTCTGCATAACAACAACAAATGGACAAGGTTGTGGAGGAGTACGGGGACATTTTCACCTCACCCACAGGGGTGCCTCTGCACTGTCAGGTCAAACACCCCATTGATCTAACCCCAGGTGCACTTCTACCCAATGGACTGATCTATCGGCGCTCTGTTTTGGAGAACGATGAAATCAAGATGCATATTTAGGAGTTATAGAAAGGTCATATCCGGCCAAGTTCATCGCCCTGTGGGAGCCCGATCATGTTAGTACAGAAGAAGGATGGGACTTGGAGACTCTTTATTGACTATCGGGCACTAAACAAGATCACTGTCCATAATAGGTACCCTATCCCACAAATTGATGACCTTTTAGACCAACTCAAAGAGGAAAAATATTTCAGCAAGATCGACTTGAAGTCTGGGTATCACTAGGTACCAATCGAACCCTCCGATGTGTGGAAGACTACCTTCAAAGCCAAGGAGGGCCTTTTCGAATGACTAGTCATGCCTTTCGAGTTAATGAATGCTCCCGCAACCTTCATGAGGTTGATGGACGACATCTTGTGTCCATTCACCAACTCATTTGTAATGGTGTACTTGGATGACATTCTGATCTTCAGCGAGACTTGGGAAGAGCACCTCCACCTGAAAAGCCTCCAAACACTATGGCAACACAAGTTGTGTGCCAATTTGGAGAAGTGCACTTTTGGCATGACCTAGGTTCAATATCTGGGATACATTATTGATGAAAGGGGAGTGCATGTGGATCCAACCAAGATCCAAGTCATTCAGGATTGGCCAACCCCAACCACTCTAACAGAGCTTCGCAGCTTTCTGGGACTTTCTAATTTCTACCGTAGGTTCATGTCGGGCTTCTCTCATATCACTTGGCCCTTGAGTCAAGTCACCAAAGGAGGAGCGAAAGAAAAATTATTTTGGTTGGAATCTCAACAGAAGGCGTTCGTAGAATTGAAACATCACCTCTGTTCTGCCCCAGTGCTCACATTACTAGACTTGCAAAAACCATTTGAGATCGAGACAAATGCCTCTGACTATGCTATTGGGGCAGTTCTTACTCAACAAAGGCATCCAGTGGCATATCAGAGTGAAATTGTTTGACACAGTTCGCAAGTATCCCACTTATGACAAAGAAATGTATTCCATTGTACAGGCTTGTCGACAATGGAAGCATTACATTTTGGGGAAGGAAACAATCATCCACATAGACCACCGACTGCTGCAGTTCATACAAACACAAGGGAAGTTGCAGAATGATCGCAATCGGAAGTGGTCCACATATCTGCAACAATTTCATTTGAACATCAAGTACAAGAAGGGCAACACCAATAATGTTGCAAACTGCCTTAGCCAACCACCGATCATGGCACTAACCACCATTCTCAACTCTTGTGGGCACGAGACTTCTGATTGGTCACTTCTCTACAAGAGTGATCCAGAATTCGGCCACACATACAAGGCACTCTTGGGGGGTACGCAAATTCCAAATTTTCACCTCCAAGATGCATTGTTATGTCACCTGGGACACCTTTGTGTTCCTTCAAGCGAGCATGTGAAGATGATATGGGAAGCACACTATAGTCGAGTCGTTGGGCATTTCAGGGTCGAGAAAACAGTGGCAGTACTGCATAAGTGTTTCTATTGGCCGAACCTTCGACAGGATGTCAGGAAGTACATCGGATCCTACACTGCTTGTGCCATTGCCAAACCGACCATTAAGAAGCAAGGCCTCTATACTTCGCTACTACCACTAGTCGACCTTGGGAATCCATATCCATTGATTACATGTCAGGCCTTCCTTCTACTAAGCATGGAAACGAATGTGTTTTCGTGGTCGTCGATAGATTCTTGAAGATGGCCATTATGGCGGCCTGCAAGAAGAATATCACGGCAGAAGCCACTACTAAACTCTTCTTTGAACGAGTGTGGGTGCACTTTGGGATCCCACGGTCTATCATATCAGATCGCGATAACAGGTTCCTGAACACATTTTGGTCTAGCCTGTGGTCAATGTTGGACACCAAGCTCACCAAGTCCACAACTTTCCATCCCCAAACTGATGGCCAGACAGAGGTTGTCATCAAGATGATTTTACAGATTTTGCACATGTATAATTCAAAGCATCTACGCACATGGGATGAGAGCCTCCCCTATGTACAACATAGTTATAACCGGGCTCTCCACAGCTCAACTGGCCATAACCCCTTTCAGGTGGGCTTGGGATTCCAGCCATTATGTCCCATTGACGTAGCCATGCCATTTGCGGCTACTCAGGCCGATTCGACTCATGTCCAGTCTAAAGTTGACAAATTGAACAGCTTCATCGAGTGATTCAACAAATTCGCCAACAAGTTCATGACATATTGAACAGGGCCAATGCTAAGTACAAGCAACGACATGATCAACATCGGGTGCCATGCAACTTCCATGTGGGTGACAAAGTGTGGCTACATTTGCAGAAGAAGCGCCTCACTGGACCCCACCGCAAGCTTCGCCTGCTCCGATATGGGTTGTACACCATCACCAAGGCTATAGGGAACAATGCCTTCGAGTTCAGTATTCCACCATTCCTTGGTATGCACCCAGTATTCAATGTGGACCGCCTTCGTCCCTAATTCGCACCTCTACTGGACACCTTTGACATTGCAGAACAACTCACACCAACAGAGTTAAACCCAAACTGCATGGAACAGGCCACCACAAATTGTATCATGGACATGAAAATCAAGAACACTCTCCAACAGAAGATCCAACTGTATCGGGTTGTCAAAGCTGGCCAACTCTTGCACCAAGGCAAGTGGTTCACTGGGGACCAAGTTCAGCAGAAGTTTCCTCATCTCATGGAGGAACTAAACACAATGGGGACCATTGCTTCCTAAGGGGGGAGGAATGATATAGGTGGATATTGGTGGCCACCCGCCTATTCCACTTGGGGCCCCACCATTATCTCCTTCAGTTTTTTTTTTTTCAGTTTTGACACAACTTACTATTTTTAGCAGTTTTTCGGGTCCTGAACTTCTAGAGCTGTTTTGAGGCCCTAAACGACATTTTTTGGGAAAAACTGGGAGCAACATGGGTCTATGGACCCCATATTGATCACATCAAAAGTTGTAGTCCTCGGATAGATATTTCTAACGAGGTATGGTGCACGTCAAACAAAGATTGTATGCCAAAGTTACGTCCCCAGGAAGTTGAAACACCAATTTACCCAAACGGGGCCCATAGTTTTGGCGCTTCATCTCCTAGGGTTAGGTTTTTGGATGTTTAGGGTTTTCCATTGTTCCTAAATAATAAATAGGCCCTCGAGCCTCATTGTAACTCAGTTCAGAGGCCTGTAACCGCCACATCTCTTCTCAAAGATAAGTTACCAGCGCCTTAGCTAGTTTATTTCCATTCTGTCTGTAAGCAAATTTCAGTTCTTTGATATTAATGAAATGAAGTGTTATTTCCACTGCATATTTATATGTATGGTTATATGTGTATTCTATTGTGTTCTTGCATAAATCCGGATCATGCAATATACTTATAAATCAAGGAGAAGTTGATTTTGCATATAAAATAATACGAAATCATGTCCAAAGACTATTGAATGAGAGGTACATTAATATTGGTTACTAAAATTGTGAAAGCAAGAAAATTGTTGAGAGTAAACTATGTAGAAATGGGGAGGTAGAAAGTGAGCATCATGTTTTGGATCATGTTGTGTAGTATACTTATAAATCAAGGAGAAGCTGATTTTGCATATAAAATACTAGGAAACAATGTTTGAAGACAATTGAAAGAGAGGTATATTAAGATTGGTTACTAAAATTATGCAAGCAAGAAAATGGTTGAGAGTAAATTAAATGGGTAGTAAGTCATTAATGCGAGAACCATTAAATCTAATTATGGTTCCATAAGAGGTTGATTTTTCATATAAAGTACTAAGAAACCATGTTTGAAGAGAATTGAATGAGAGGCACATCAAGATTGGTTACTAAAATTATGGAAGCAAGAAAATGGTTGAGAGTAAACTATGTAGAAATGGCGAGGTAGAAAGTGAGTATCACTTTCTCCTATGTTGTCTAGTATACTTATAAATCAAGGAGAGGTAGATTTTTCATATAAACTACTAGGAAAACATGTTTGAAGACAATTGAATGAGAGGTACATTAAGATTGGTGACTAGAATTATACAAGCAAGAAAATGGTTGAAAGTAAATGGGTAGTAAATCTTTGATGAGAGAACCATTAAATCTAATTATGATAAGTTTTTACTTTAACATTTTTCAAATACTCTTTATATTCTCTATGATGAATACATCATAGGCTTGAAGCCATTACATCAAAGATCATCATGTCACTTGTGGGAGTTGAACATGGGTTGGGATGGTATCAATCATTCCTCCCAACAACCCAAAATAAACCCAATTGACTTTTACTTAACTTTATACATAATATAAACTTTGTTGTATCATAAGACTACCAAAGTCTATAAAAATGTACATAGTGTATCTCCATTTATATTTGAACTTTTAAACTTAAAAAAAAAAACACATTTCTCTTAACTATTAAACCCATTCAAATTGTTAACTAATTAATATATATATATATATATATATATATATATATATATATAATTTTCAAACTTAACTTATTCCGAATATTTATTTAAGAAAAAGAATAGTTCATCTCCGGCATAAAATTGCGTGGGAAAAAATTCTTCGTTATAAAATAATATATATAATTTTCAAACTTAACTTATTCCGAATGTTTATTTAAGAAAAAGTATATTTCATCTCCGTTAAAAAAATAAAATTAAAGAGCACACGTCATCATCTGTATCACTCTCCTTAAGAATCAAGAGTTGCATTCAAATACAAAATCATTATTATTTAGTGCGTAAATTTGACGAGTACAAGAATTGTGGAGCATCCATAAGTTTTATTACATAAAATTCTCGTTTAAATAATCACGTCCATAGCTGCATACCATATTGTAGATTTTAAATGTGGACAGATGTTTCCACTATTTATTCAAATTTTATAAAGTGATAATAGGTTTCATTGATGATAATTGTATAAACATTTTGGAATATGATCACTTACATTTAAATGAAAGTTATAATATTAAAATGAAAATTATGAAAGATCGAAATTTTATTACAATTTAAAAATAAAAATAATAAAATAATATTTTAATTATTTTGATTACTTGTGTTTGTGAGTTGTTGAAATCCTAGCATGTTTTGCTTGATTTGTAATGGCATTCTCGAAGGGGCTCTTTTTCTCGATGATGCCACAATCTTTCAGGTTTTAATGGTTGTTCTTTCAAATAGACTTAGAAATAAAGAGGTGTGGACGAAGCTTGTTAAGAAATTTGAATCAATGCCCTCAGTGGCCCTTCCTGTGAGTGTGCAAAGAATGACGTTGGCCTTCTCTGAACATGCACTTGTGGGAAAGTTCACGAGGATGTAGCCATCCCCTCGATTAATGGATGCTTGGACGACAAAACCTAGAAATCGATGATGAAAGGTAACATTAGGCTTTATGTGTGGAAATGGATTCTTTGCTTTTCTGTTTGAGCTAAAGGAAGATAGACGTGTACTTTTTAGAAATGGCCGTTATTTTTTCAGATCTAGAGGGGTGTATCTAAACAAATGGTCCCTAGATTTTAACCCAGATGAAGACATTCCAAATGTGGTTTATGTATTCTTAAACTTCATTAGCTCCTGCTCTCTTTCTGGAGTGATGATTGCTTGAGAGCAATAGGAAATGATGTAGGAAAATACTTGGATAGAGTTGAGCCCAAGGGTTCCCAGTTTGCGTGCAATAAGATCTGCATGGAGGCACATTTAGAAAATGGTTTGCCTTAAGAAATTAACCTCACCTTGGGGGGAAGGACTCACTGTCAGACTTTAGATTATGAGAAAATCGCCTTCAAGTGCCAATTTTGTCACGAATATGACCACTTTGCAAGGGATTGCAAGAAAGCCCCTACTAGCAAGGAGCTCGATCCATTTGTGGACCGAGGAAATCAATGGAAAACTCAAAAAATAGGAGGAAACAGAAGTAGATCTAATGGGAAATAGAATCAATCTACTCAAAAAAAAAATGGGGAACCTTCATCAACAAACCCATTCAATGCCTTGCAAAATCAACCAAAAAATGAATAGGAGGATCCAAGCCCTAATTTGAATAAGGGATCCCCAAATGAGGAAGCAATCATAGTGGAGCAAAAATATGGGGAAATAAATGAGATAGAGGAAGTCCCAAATAATGAGGAAAACACAGATCCACACCAATCAGAGCTTATTCTTGTAGAATCTCAAATATTCCCTTCTCCTATTAGACCTCTCCTCCCAGGTCTAGGAATGACAAAGGAGGTCCATCCAATATAGGAGTAACTACTCAAATTATGGCACAAACCCTTGTTTTGGCAGATGAAGGTAGCAATCATAAAACATAAAGTAGCAAAAAAGGCAAGGAAGACCACTCAAGAAAACAATCTAGGAAATTTCATAACTAAATAAGAAATTGGGTAATCAACTGGTAATTTAAGAAATTCTTAAATCAAAAACTTCTAAAGGAGTGAAAATATCATAACAAGGAGGAGGTTCCTTTCAAAACCCTCCTAAGAAATGATGATATTCATGTCTTGGTATATAATTGGTTTGGGAAACCCAATAAAATCTCTGGAGGTTCGAGATTTGGTGAAACAAGAGAAGTCATGGATACTCCTTCTTTGGGAGACCAAGCTCGAGGAAAAGGAAGTAAATAAGGCAACCATGATTTTTTGGAAAGATAGCATTGGAATAGCAGAAGATTCATGAGGAGCTTCAGAAGGTTTATGTATGTTTTGGTTTGATCTTCATTTTAAATTCATTGATAGCATGAAATCACAATTCTAGACAACATCTCTTCTGGAAATAAAGGATTTGAATGAGTGAATCCCTATCATCAATATGTATTCCCTTATGTAGTACTATGGTGATAAAACAGAGTTTTGGGATTCCTTAAATTGTATAAAAGAGAAGGCCTGACACATCAACTTCATAATGGGGGAGATTTCAATACAATTATAAGATATGTAGAGAAGCATGCAATATGCCATGTTCAAGACCCCTTCAAAGAGCAGATGGAAGATTTAATAAGTGAATGGGATCTAGTGGATATTCCCCCCAAAGTTGGTAAATACACTTGGACGAATCATAGAAGTGGAGACAATCACATAACAACTCGTATGGAAAAGCTTCTAATTCATAGCAGTTGGATATTGAGGGGACTAGAATGTGTTTCTTATATTAAGGCCCGAGGAGAATCAGATCATCACCTGATCTCTTTGACTTTGGATCATACGGAGAACTTAGGTCCAATTCCATTTAGATATAATCCTATCTGGTTAAAGGAAGAAGGTGTCATATAATTAATTAGGAAATCGTGGAGAACTCTTGTGATAGGATCACATGCATATGTGTGGGTGTCTAAATTGAAACTTGCAAAACAAGCGCTAAGAAAATGGCTCAAATAAAGTTATCAGCCCCCTAGACAAAAATGTAAGTGTTTGGTGAAAAAATTAGAGAAACGTCAAAGCTTGGCCGAAGAAATTAATGTAGAGCCATGGAATTTTGAAAAAGAAAGAGAGTAACATTTTTTTTTGGTAATAAGTAGACAAGAAAAACTTTGGCAACTAAAATCCCAAAGTCTGTGGCTTCAAGCAGGAGATCAAAATACCTCCTTTTTACATGAGCTAGAAAAATCTCGTTAATTAAGAAACAAAGTTAAAGAGATATCCCCTAAAAGAAGGCCGAAGGTGTCCTCCTTTGAGGACGTTAAGCAGGAATTTTTTCATCATTTTAAGGCCCTCTATCATGAGGATAGAGTGGTTGACATGTTACCTCTTTTGCATCGAACTCTATTAATATGTCTCTTATTAAAGAAATAAATGAAGCATAAGTCCTGGATGCAATTTGGGACTTGGATCTTGATAAGGCCCGAGGTCCAGGTGGTTTCTCCATAATCTTCTATAGGGATTTCTGGATTATGATAAAAAATTATTTGTACGGATGCTAAACAACACGAGGAGAAAAGAGAATATAGGAGGATCCACCAATTCTTCCTTCCTTACTCATATTCCCAAAGAGTCGAATCCGATGAACTTCACATGAGTTTTTCCTATATCCTTATACAATTTCGCTTATAAATTTATAACAAAGGTCATAGCATCAAGATTGAAGAAGTTTGTGTTGGAGTTTATCTCAGAGAATCAGGGGGGTTCTGTGCAATAGAGACAAATCTTGGATAATATCATTTTGGTTCATGAAGCAATTCACTCCAGCAAGGAAGTTGGCGAGTCAGGAATGGTGATCAAATTGGATATGAAAATTTATTTTGACCCAGTAAGACACTCTTCTCTTTTTCTAATGCTTGAAAATTTTGGTTTCAGTAAGGATTTTATTTGATGGATCAAAGCATGCATTGGTTCCCCATGGATAACACTGCTAATGAATGGTCTACCCACCCATATTTTCATAGCTTCTAGAGGTTTAAGGGAGGACTTCCCTCTATTTCCTCTTCTCTACATCATTATGGTCGAAAGTCTGAGAAAAAAATTGGAGAAACCAAGGCAGGAAGGTAAGTTGGTGGGGTTGAGTATAGCACGAAATATTAAGGGGGTGAACCATTTGTTGAGATTCAACAAGATGATGAGGTTAGTGAAAATTAATCACCTTCACTAAGTGGGGACTGCAGGCTATTTTTAGGTGTATGTCTATTTTTAGACATAGTGAGCATATTCTATAAGTTGCAGGATGCTATTTGTAGATGGTAGATTAAGTTGTAAAAATAGATGAGATTCTATTTTTAGAAGATTGGGCGAAGTCTATTTATAGATTGCTAATCTAAAAATAGATGCATGTCGATTATTATTCGCCCTTAATAATAATCCGACAACAAATATCAACTTATTCTCTTGGAGCACTTTATTTCAGTGAACAAATTTGGAAAACCAGTGGCCTGAAGGAATTATGCAATTCCTAGGGTGGTTGGTGACTCATGCATGGAGGACTCAGTTAGAACTGAAGTGGCAGAGTTGTGACGGAGTTGGAAGAGTAGATACGGGAGTTGTTATTTAGTTTAGCTCAGTTAAGTGAGTTAAACTCAGTTGTGCTAGTTGTATCTAGTTCTAACTGAAGATACACTAGTGAGAGTTTAGTGAATTAATTATTTAATTAATTCACAACTAGAGACTCACTTGCAACTAAACAAATACAGCAGTTAACTACTTGCATGTCAGTTCCAGTGGAGACCCAGTGGAGAGATAGGTGAAAGGGTGAGATGGACTATCTATTGTGACTATAGTGATGCATTCAATGCATCTGAAACACATTGGAGATGCCAATGAGGATTGCACAGTCAAGGCAAGGCCAATTCAAATTCATTCAGGGTTCTTCTTCAGCAAGGATTGCACAGTGGAGGCAAGAAATTGGTGCATAGATATGCAAATTTCTGCATGACAATGTGTAATTATTGTTGATTGTACTGAGAGCTTGATGTACTAAGCTTTGCATGAGATTGTTACATGATCCATTGATATACATAATATATGATAGTTGGGGTTTTTAGCTTTAAGCTTTCCTGTTAAACCACTGTGCTTATGTGCAATTGATTTTGCTTCATACGTGTTTTGCAATTGGCGATTTAATTTCCGCGAAGAATTAAGTGGAAGGATTTTGTATTTAACATAAGTTAATTTGTTAGATCAGGGGAGTCTAGTAATATACATACATATTTTATAATTTTTACATGGTATCATAGCAGTGTTAATCACTGAAGATTGCAATCTTGAAGCGGTGTTGAGTTTTGTGCTGGTGGACAATTCGAATTTGCTGCAGAAATTTCTTGGTGCGACAGTTGAGTATTCATTGAAATGGCTTTCAATGGGTTGCGGTTGGAGTATGCCCTTGAGGGTAGCTCGAACTACATAGTGTGGAAGGACAAGATGGAGGCAGTGCTTGAAGATAATGGTCTGAAGGAGTTCATCGATAGCGATGTTCCTAAGCCTACTTCTAACGATGTTGCATTACTTAATGCCTGGAAAAAGAAGGTAGCAAAGACAAGAATAATTCTGTTGGAAGGTGTGAAGGACCATATTGTGTCAAGCCTTCACGAGAAATCCACTCCATTTGAAATGTGGAAGGCTTTGACAGATATTTTCCAAAGCAGTAGCGACCATAGGAAGTTAGCGCTGAAAGATAAGCTCAGAAAAATCAAAATGGAGAACGATGACAATATTCCAAAATATCTCACGAAGTTTGTCCAATGTAGGGATGAGCTGGGGAGTGTGGGAATCACAGTTGCGGATGATGACTTGGTGAGCTTGGCTCTCCTTGGGTTACTGAAGATTTGGCACAGTTATCAGGACTCTGTCAATGGATGGGAGAAACTGCCAGATTGGGAGCGACTTTGGTCGGATCTAGCGCACGAGGAGATAAGGCGAAGTACCAGGGATGGCTCTTCATCGAAGAATGATGATGAAGATAATTGCACTTTGGCTGCCAAAGGGAAGGGGAAGAAATCTCATCCAAAATCCAATGCCAAAGGCAAGAAGTTGGATTTGTCCAAAGTGAAGTGTTTTCATTGTCACGAACATGGGCATCTCGCCACTAACTACCCACATAAAAAGAAGAACAAGAAGGTTGTTGGAGCTGCAGTGGGTGAGGCCTTAGCCTCGCAATTTGAACTTGATTTCTCTTTGATCGCATGCTTGGTTTCAAGCGCAATGGGATTGGTGTGGTATCTTGATAGTGGTGCTTCCTTCCACATGATGGGAGACAAGGATTTTTTTAGTGAATTGGAGGAGAAAGATCTCCAAATGCATATAGAGATGGGCGACGATGGTAGATACAATGAGACTAGAATTGGAACCATTACCTTTGAGAGGGAGTCCGGCAAACCATTTCTGTTGAAAGATGTTATGCATGTTCTAGGTCTGAAGAAGAACTTGGTCTCTGTCGCGATGTTGGAGGACAAAGGTTATGACGTTGTTTTCAGCGAGGGAAAATATTTCTTGTGACTAAAACAACGGGACAAACCAAGAGGATAGGGATCCGAGTTAAGAATATCTACAAGCTAGAGGTAGATGGTTGTGCTGAAATGATGGGCAAAGCAGAAGAAGTGGTGAGATGGGATGAGGGAGAATTATGACACAAAAGGTTGGGCCATCTTCACCATGGAGCCTTGAAAATTTTGCAAAAAATTTATACTGGACTTCCCAAGGGTACTCTTGTGCATTCAGATCAGTGCAAGGGATGTACTATGGGTAAGTTTGTGAATACCACCTTTCATGAGAAGGAGAACCGTGCTTTGGTGATCCTAGAGAGAATTCACACAGACATGTGTGGACCTTTCTCGGTTGCTTCAACAACAAAACATAGGTATTATGTTATATTTGTTGATGACTATTCACGTAGATGCTGGATCTTCTTCATGCAGAAGAAGAGTGAAACATTCTCAAATTTCTGTGAGTTTAAAGCATTGGTGGAGAAGGATTCGGGGAAACAAGTGAAGGCTCTACGGAGCGATAATGGTGGTGAATATATCTCGAACTAATTCAAAGACTTCTGTAGCAAAGAAGGAATCCAAAGAGAACTCATAGCGCCTCATAACCCACAACAAAATGGGGTTGCGGAGAGGAAGAACAAAACGATCGTGGGTGCTGCATGACCAGGGCTTACCGATGCACTTGTGGGCGGAAGCATGCAACACTGCGGTTTATGTGAAAAACCGTTGTCCTCATAGAGTACTTGGCATGAGTACACCTGAAGAATATTTTACTGGTAAGAAGCCTGATATTTCTCATTTGAAGATTTTTGGCTCATTTGTTTACATTCATATGACAAAGGATGCCAGGAAGAAGTTGGAGCTGACTGTAGAAGTTGGGATATTTGTGGGGTACACAAAAACACCCCATAATTATCGCGTGTATTTTCCAGACAGTCGGATGATTGTGGTGCGACGGGATATAAAATTCAATGAGGTGAAAGCCATGAAGTTGTCGCTTAAGAGGGAGCTACACTTGCATGCAGAGGAGGAACTTCTTGTTCCCAAAGATGACCCTCAAGATGTGGATCAGCCACAGGAGGAGGATCATGGAGTGGAGGAGTCCACTCATGCAGAGACAAACATCAGAATAGGCAGAAGGCGTACCACAGAAGCTGAGAGGCTAAAGCTTGATGTAGCACAGAATGTAGGAGTCCCTACTTCACAGCACAGACAGAGATAGTCACGTAACCGATTCACTGGATACCTGGCTCTCATGAGAAAGTGTATCGTGACAAAGCCATATTCCTTTGAGGAAGCAGCGTAGGACGCCACATGGGTAGATGCCACGGTGGAGGAGTATGACTCCATTGTCAGAAACAATTCTTGGGAGATTGTTCCAAGGCCAGTTAGTAAATCAGTGGTAGGTTCAATATGGATCCACAAATTAAAGCAAGCTGCTAATGGGACCGTCAAGAAGTATAAGGCAATATTTGTTGCCTGGGGCTTCTCACATATTGAGGGGATTGATTATGAAGAAACTTTTGCACCTGTCGCACAATATTCTTCCATAAGGACCATCCTTGCTCTCTCAGCGCAGATGGGTTGGCACATTCATCAAATGGATGTGAAGACTGTGTTCCTTAATGAGATCATTGAGGAAGAAGTGTACATTGAGCAGCCTGAAGGATTTGAGATCTTCAGCAGCGAGTCACATGTGTGCAGACTCAAAAGAGCGTTGTATGGGCTGAAGCAAGCACCCTGTGCTTGGTACACATGGATTGACAACTATTTCACTGGACTTGGCTTCACCAAGAGTGAGGTGAATGCAAACCTATACCGAATTGTGGTGCAGGGTAAGCTTTTAATCATTGTTCTTTATGTTGATGATTTAATACTAACGGGTGATGAGCAGTTGATACACTCATGCAAGGAAAATATTGCAAAGGAGTTTGAGATGAAGGATTTGGGCCTCCTTCATTATTTCCTTGGATTGGAAATATGGCAGCGAGAAGGTGAACTATTTGTGTCTCAAGGCAAGTATGCTCGGGAGATACTTGGTAAGTTTCACATGCAGGACTGCAAGCCCATGGATACTCCTCTTCCAGGAAATTGGAGGAAAGAGGATGCTACATCGACAGAGGTAGTGGATGCTACTGTCTATCGACATTTTGTGGGTTCGCTCATGTATTTAGTAAATACAATACCGGGCATATGCTATGTGGTGAACTAGCTTAGTCAAGCGATGGTTAAGCCTACCAAGATCTTTTGGAAGGTAGGTAAGCATGTCTTGAGATATCTCAGGGGCACATCTGAGTATGGCTTATGGTATAGACAAACGGATGAGGTGAAGTTGCATGGCTTCACGGATGCATATTGGGCAGGCAGCCCAACGGATAGAAAGAGCACATCAGGAGGGGTTTTCAGTATCGGAGCTACAGTAGTTTCTTGGTACAATAGGAAAAAAAGATCCGTGGCACCTGGCCTGAAGGAAGTAGAACAAGGCGGGCGCCAAGTCAAGCCGCATGTGAGGCTATCTAAGATGAGAAATATCCTAGCCTGCTTGTTCGGTTCTCATTTAGATCTCATATTGATACATTGTGATAACTTAGTTGCATTAAAATCAATTAATCATGTGTTTCATGATATATCTAAGCATATAGATATCTCGTATCACTATACGTAGATCAGGTGTAGCTAAGATCATATTGCTTCGCACATTCCTGCTGTACATTTCCATCAACATATTCCTCGACGAAGGCACTCACTAGGAGAAAATTCGAATACCATAGAGGTAGGATTGGGGTGAAGGATAATCCCTATCTTATTGAGAGGGAGTGTTGAGATTCAACAAGATGATGAGCTTAGTGAAAAGTAAGCACCTTCACTAAGTGGGGCCCGCAGGCTATTTTTAGGTGTATGTCTATTTTTAGACATGGTGAGCATATTCTATAAGTTGCAAGATGTTATTTGTAGATGGTTGGTCAAATGTGAAAAATGGATGAAATTCTGTTTTTAGACTATTTGGCAAAGTCTATTTATAGATCGTCAATCTAAAAACAGATGCATGTCGATTATTATTAGCCCTTAATAATAATTCGACAATAAATATCAACTTATTCTCTTGGAGCACTTTATTTCAGTGAACAGATTTGGAAAATCAGTGGGTTGAAGGAATTATGCAATTCCTAGGGTGGTCGGTGACTCATGCATGGAGGAGTCAGTTAGAACTGAAGTGGCAAAGTTGTGACAGAGTTGGAAGAGTAGTTATGGGTGTTGTTATTTATTTTAACTAAGTTAAGTGAGTTAAAGTCAGTTGTGCTAGTTGTATCTAGTTCTAACTGAAGATACACTAGTGAGAGTTTAGTGAATTAATTATTTAATAAATTCACAACTAAAGACTCACTTGCAACTAAACAAATACAACAGTTAACTAGCATGTCAGTTCCAGTGGAGACCCAATGGAGAGATAGGTGAAAGGGTGAGATGGACTATTTGTTGTGACTATAGTGATGCATTCAATGCATCTGACACACATTGGAGATGCCAATGAGGATTGCGTAGTCAAGGAAAGGCCAATTCGAATTCATTCAGGGTTCTTCTTCAGTAGGGATTGCACAGTGGAGGTAGGTTGTCAGGAGGCAAGAAATTGGTGCATAGATATGCAAATTTCTGCATGACAGTGTGTAATGATTGTTGATTGTACTGAAAGCTTGATGTACTAAGCTTTGTATGAGATTGTTACATGATCCATTGATATACATAATATATGATAGTTGGGGTTTTTAGCTTTAAGCTTTCCCGTTAAACAACTTTGTTTATGTGCGATTGATTTTGCTTCATATGTGTTTTGCAATTGGCGATTTAATTTATGCAAAGAATTAAGCGGAAGGATTCTGTATTTAAAATAAGTTAATTTGTTAGATCAGGGGAGTCCAGCAATATACATGCATCTTGTATAATTTCTACACCATTCCCAGTTTGCAGATGACACTCTTCTACTTGGGGGTGCTTCAAAAATAATTTTGGTCCACTTCAAGAATATTTTGAATTCATACCTCGGCCTATCTGGAGGAATGGTCAACAAAAATAAGTGCAAGTATACGAATGGAACTGTCTTGAATCAAAATTGATTTATATTTTGAGGATTCTCGAATTACCTACTGCATTAGATTGGAGGTATTTTAAATACCTATGAATTCCAATTTCTTTGGGCACATCCAATGTAGATGATTCGAAGGAAGTTTTGCAAAAATTAAGGAAAATAATTCAATCCTGGGGTGCTCAATGGCTAAATGTAGTAGGAAAGGTAGTATTAATAAAATCAATATTTTCCTCTCTACCGGTGTATATGGGCTTAGGATTACCGGCACCTACGGTAATAACTCATCAAATAGGCGGTCTCTTAAGGAAGTTCCCTTGGTAAGGAGAGAAGAAAAGTGAAAATTGATTCCATCTAGTGAATTGGAATATTGTTTGCTTACCTAAACGATTTGGGGGACTAAAAATCAAGGATCCTGAGATAATGAACTTAGATTTTTGTGCAAAGATAGTAAGGAATCTCCTATCAGATTCTAAGGAATGGTGGAATATGGCCTTTATCTATAAATATTTACATAAGACTAGGCTTCCCAAACCAGAAAAAGAATCACGACCAAAGCAGGGGTCTAAGATATGGAAGTTATGTAAAGTGATAACTTCTATCATCATTGATAAATTGGGATGGAAAACTAGAAACATAGCACATATCCATCTATGAAAGGATCAAATCCCAACAATAAAGTTAGTAAATGAAAATGATGGAATTAAGGACTCGATAAATTGGATGGAGGCAAACGGATATAAAAATATTGTATACATTTTGCATTGGGATCATAAATGTCAGTGGGTTGGATGGTATTGTCCTGATATTCCTCCAAATCTTCATCATCATTGGGTATCTTTAATCAAATCTCTAAGTGGATTCACTCCATTTTTTACCACTAGGTTGGATCGATGAATATCGATGGGCAGTAAAAATAACATTTACTTAGTAAGAGTGGGATATGAAATTTTGATTCAAAATTCTTTGCATCCTCATTCAGATTGGTTATAGGGAAGAATATGGAATAAAGATGGAATGCCAACTTTTTTTTTTTCATTGGGAGTTGGTTCAAGTGAAAGTACTAATAGCATAAAATCACAAAAGAAGAAACATAGAAGGGCCCTCTTACTATGTCTTATGTGAAAACATAGAAGAAGATATCCCACACCTCTTTCGATAGTGCCCTTTTGCATTAGAGGTATGGAATCCAACCTTGGAAAAGGTTAAGGAACCATCAAACATTTCGGGGAGTTGGAAATAAATGTTTTACCAATGGAAGCAAAAAATTCCACAGTAGCGGAAATCGGATTTAGTTGTTGTTAGAAGTTGGATGGATCTTTCGAAGTACCTGTGTTGGGTGATTTGGATCACACGAAATCAAGAAATATTAAAGGACATTCGACCTAATTCAGTTACGTCGATGTCAAAAATCTTTGCAAATGATTTTTTAGAAAATATCTACTCAGGGATATGATCTGGCAGAGGTCAACGATTTTTTTCAAATGAAAGTGACTGGATCAAACTTGATCAAATCTCAAATTAGGATGACAACTTCAATTACAAGATTTATGTTAACAATGCTCTCCTAATTAGAATTGAATTCAATGAATTTCAGAATTGGAAGAGAAATAAGGAGCAATATTCCCTCTTTTTTGACGGAGCTTCGAAAGGTAACCATGGGGAGGCATGAGTGGGAGGGATTATCTTTCTCCCCATTGAAGAAAGGGAGATCCAATACTCTTAGGGATTAGGGACATCAACTAATAACCAAGTTGAATTTTTAGCTTTGTGTCAAGGATTATGTTTGGCACTTTCAAGAGAAATTTGTCATCTATTGGTTTTTGGTGATTCGATGATTGTAATCCAGCAAGTGAGCAAGCTTAAAGGGAATCCTTAACAGATTCAAGCTCCCATTTTGCATAGAAAAAGTCTTCAAATTGAAAAATTTGAAACAATTGATTTCTTTCATGTTAAAAGACATCTCAACAAAGTGGTAAACTCTTTAGCTAATAAGGGTGCCACTTTGGAACAAGGAGTTTTGACATTGGACGATGGTGATCCAATTATTAAGCTAATACCATGAGGGGTATATTCATACCTCAAATGTTGGGGGTAATAATTGGAATTAATGTTCAAATCAATTGAAGGGACGCAAAATACGCTATTATCAGACCTTATCTTGAGCATTTGTTATTTATTTCATTCCTCTTGTTATGGTAGTCACCACCTCATGCAGAGGGTTGGGATTGTGCAACCACTTGGATTGCTCATGTGATACAATTTTTGTTAGTGGATAGATTTAGGGTGGTATTCATGGCTCATAAATTTAATCGGACATGGAGTTAACATTCCCTCATCCGAGATGCAACACACATGCTTGTGATTTCATATTTCAATGGAATTGGTTTGTAATGGCAGAGTTTACAGTATGGTGATGGAACTCTCTGTCCGGAAAATGCATGTGAACCAATGCAACATTGAAGGCGCAATGAGGACCAATGAATTGGGTAAGGTAGGTCTGCATGGTTATAAGAAGACGTTGAGTAGTCTCGCCATCACAGGGTTTCCAGTTAGGTTCACAACTTGTCGGGAAAGAAAAAAGGCTCAATGTTTAGGATTCCCAATAGAGATACTTTCTATTGTTGGTGTTGAGGACAATAAATTCCATTAAGCCTAGATGACGGTGTCTATGGAGTTTATCATAACTCTGATTTCCAGGCATGAGGAAATGATTTTGATAGAGTCTCGAGCCCATTTTGAGTTGTTGCTCAGAAACTCAGTCTAATTGAAGCCAAAATGGAAAGCCTGCAACTGAAAACTGATATGTTGAATTTCAAGATGGGAAATCTAGTTTCTATGTGAGATGCAAGGGAAATTGGGGTCAGCAATGATGAGTCTGAAGAATTTGTGGTGTAGCAGGAGGTGGCACCAGAATCACATGAGGCGATTGTTGTTGAAGTGATTGTAGGCTCGGTTTCATCTCCTTCCCAAAAAGATCTTGAATCTCATGGAATCGAAGTTAATTATGCTCTCAGGGAGAACATAGAAGGCTAATTTTGCTTTGTTTAGTTTCCTTCATGTTATGTATATACATAATAATCTTAGAAGTTTTTTGGAAGCTGTATAAAGAAAGCCAATTTAAATTAGTTAAATATAGACACGGCGATAAACGAATCAATCTCCTTTAGAACTTTTGAATCCATGAGAAGAAATTTTGGTTAAAGATGTACACGCTTCTAGCCTTCAAACCATGATATTTGAATACAAATCAATAACAATTTCTTAATATATATATATATATATATATATATATATATATATATATATATATATATATATATAGATAACATCATTATTATAATTAAATATTTAAAATATAAATTATCTTATTTAAATTGGAAACACATATATAATAATAATGTTGTTTTTGGAGATTTTTATTGTGTATGTGGTGCAAGGGTTATGTCCAAAGTTTTGGGTGGACACTATATAAATTTGAACGATTAAAAACTCAAAACTAATATAACAATCAATATTTTATAAATTATTTAAAAAAAATTAACAATATCAAAATTACCATAAAAGAATGGGAAATGCTATAAGGACTAAATATTTTTCTAATTTCTATTAAGAGAAACATCATTTTAATCTTAATTTATTAAATGAAATTAGTTTTCCAATATACCAATTTAAAAATAAAATAAATTATTAAAATCAAAATTAAGTTATAGTATATATTCTTTATATTTTGATTATTTTTTATTTTTACATTTTTCAGTTAATTTTGTTTAAAATCAAGTAAAGATTGATTGGAATTACAAGTTTAAAGTGTGAAATTTATATAGTTCCAATGCTTCAAGGCATTAAATTCATTTATATATTTAACAATACAAAACTATATTAAATTTTTTATTGCCAATTCCAATACAAAACCAACTCATAAAAAAAACTAAGACTAACTCAACATTAATACTCTTAATGTTCATAATAAAATTGATAATTAAATTAATTTAAAAGCACTTAAATATATAAATTTTTATAAAATAAAAATACACAATATTTTGTTTTACTTTATATAGCCTATATTTAATAATATAAAATATATAATTTTTCTAATTACTTTCAAAACTGAGTTATCTACCCAAATTATAATAATATTAATGTAGATGAAATGTCTTTCGGATTAATCACATCATTAAGATTAAAGACATCTCATCTACATTATAAATCAGAAAAATCTTAAATCTATATACTAATGTAATTCAACTATATTATCTTTTTCAAAAAATATTTAAATTTAATTTAAACTAACTTGTAATAATCTTAAAAATCATAAATATCATCTTGACTTTATTGAAAATCTTAACTAACTAGTAATTAGTTATTTTCAAGAAATATTTAAATTTAATTACTATTTTCAAAAAAATACTTATATTTAATTTCCTTTGAATTTATGAATCTTAAATATCATACCTATATCGATTATCATATGGAACTCATCCGCGTAACTCTTTCGGTTACATGCATTATCGTGTCAAACTTATCTCCACAGAACTCTGACTAATATCGGTTACATACATTATAATATCAAACTTTTCCACGGAACCCTAACTAATACTTTATTTTTGTCAATGCTGGCGTCCTCTCCGGACGACCACTCTAAAGCAACTTTACCATTTAGTCTTACGTTAGGAGCGAAAAAAAAATAAAGTGTTCTCTCTACCGGTCAACAATCGACGCCATTCATACTCTTATAGTTTATGGTTCAGTTTTTTGTTTTTTTTGTTTTTTTTTTAAGTTTGGAGATGTCTAATATTAATTTTGATTAGTGTGGGAATTGAATAAGTAATTTCATATCAAAAAATTATTTTAATAGAACATCCTATTACTCTTTATTTTAACAGAACATCCTATTACTTTTTATCTAGAAGTCATAGACATTTAATAAATATTTTTAAATTTAATTTATTATTTATTATAATTTTTATTTTAATAATAATTGTTTTTTTACAATTTAGTGGTACCAAATGTGAGTTTATTTATAGACTTTAATTTTTAATATATATTTTGGATTTTAATTTATTAACTTATTTTCTTATATTAAAAAAACCAAACTCCAAAAACCCTTTCAAATAATTTTATTAAAATATTCATTATTTTTACAAATAAAATTATAATCAAAATATGGAAATTTTATAATTCCATGGTCGAACAAAATAATCAAATCATATTAATTAATTAATAGTAATAATCCTTATCATAAAATCTCTATACTAACTTCGTGGACTTAGACTATTTTATAATTCCATGGTCTAACAAAATAATCAAAATCATATTAATTAATATTATTAATCCTTATCAAAATCTCTATCCTAACTTCGTGGACTTAGACCTATTAATATTGACATGTGAAGATCTTTTGTAAGCTTCATCTATATTTAATATTATCTACTTTAGCATTTACGTATGCAACGCACAGCTTTTTCTAAACATTTAATTTCTTCTGCAAATTATTACTTTAGGTTCAAATCTAGCGTTCTCTTGTTCTGGCTACGTGTCACATCTATATGAGCATGCATTGTACACGTCGACATGCATTTATATCTTGTTTTCGTAGTCTTTAATACCGTTGACCCTTTCGATATCTGTTTTATGAATTGTTTTTCGCTCGTGATTGCTATTGCTATTTATAGGATGTCGTAAGTGACATTATCATAAAAATATATTTTCTTGTGTTAATATTTATTTTCCATTAATACTCTTCCCTTTTGATGATTCTCTTAACATCTTGCTTCCCAAGCCCACAGAATTAGGGCTATCTATTTACAAAGAGTTAATCTTTCATATGTTTGTTGTCGTTGTTCTTTAAGATGAAATTGCAAAATATTTGGTGAACTTTCATTCATTATCAACTAAACAAACTTTATCCTTACATAGAATAAATATTATTAATAATAAGTATTATTAATCATAAGAATAAAACTAGCATTTGCCTCTAAAAGGTGCAAAGTACACCGAAGGAATAGAAGATTTGGGAAAATCATTTGTTTATTTCCAGTGATACAATTAAGAAAATTAATTTTATTTTAATATTAAAATTTTGAAAAATATTTAATATTTTTTAATAAATTTAAATTTAAAATAATATAACTTAATAAAAATAATCTTAATAAAAGAAAAATAATTCAATTAAATCACAATCTAAAATTATAAATATAATTGTAAAAATTAAAATATGATCAGATACATTGTTAAAACTTAATATACATAAATATGGCTATGCTAACCCTCAAGAACATCGATCCTTATAATTATCTCCATTATCTCCACTTTTCATTGCTATCTACAACATTTAGTATTGATGGAGCAATAGTGGTCAATGTGATGGCAGACTGACTGTGCCTTACCCACATTCTCTTCAATGAACTATGCATATAAGAATGCGTTTCAATAAATGCCCCAAATAAAACTTCTAAGTCTGGGCAATTTCACAAACTTTTGCGGAAGCTTATAAATAAATCTTTAAGGAAGATTTCTTCAATTTTTAATACAACCCAAATTCTCTATTCTTTCATGCGGAAGCTCCTTTTAAAAATCCTTCACTATGGTTATAAAACCATTGCATGAGTGGAAGCTTTCTCTCAATTATAATCTTATGGTTATGAAACCGTAAACATAGTTATATGACAATTTTCATATGTAAAATCCAACACACCAATTCATTTTATTTCAAAGTTCATTTAATCCAAAATACAACTTCGGTTAATCCACCAAAACGCAGTCACAAATCCAATGCTAATTGGCCCCACAATCCATTTTATATTCCAGCCTATATTATAATTATTCCAAAGTTCGACTTTGATTTAAATATAGTCAACGCACCTATGTTGACCAAACTGAATGCCAATTAACATTTTATTTCTCATAAACATTCGATTTTGGCTAAGGAAAGGCTAATCATCAACAAATCAAAACAGATATTAAAACTTGGACCCCAGCAATTAACTTACCTTCTCCATCCAACGACGAACATTCTTTGCAATTGAACTTCAGTGATCTAATGAATATCGCGCATTTGAAATGCACGAGACTTAAAACTCAAAAACTACGCGATGAAAATGGTTTTTCGAATCCCATCTTTGCCACGTGTCTGTCAAAGATCCTAATCGCGTTCTAAGAACAAATACCACTAACCAATTGTGAAATCACACGATACTGCTTGTTTTAGATTGGAAAAACCGCCCTCACTGTTCATCAAACTCACGGTTCCGTTCTTGCTCTGCGTCTAACGCTGCAAATGCTACTGGTTCAACGCTGCAATTCAATGCTTTTTGCCAGGGTTCACTTCTGCAATTCACACAGATAATTTCTCAATGCAAATTCTTCAACGCTGAGATTGACTTCAGGATATAATTCCTTATCAACCAGGTTCTACTTCAGCAAATTACTTCTACAATTCGCACAGAGTTTTTAATGAGCCTCTGCAATTCGATCAACCCAGATTTCCATCATTCCAATTTGTGTGAAAATCCTCACGTTCTGCCTCTTTTGACATTGCCTTTCCCCAGACTAATGCTGTGTTCGACCTCGCTTTCCTCCACGCATCTTTCTCTGTGCGTTCACTGCGTCTTCGTCAGGTTCCTTGCCTTCGAATCACATGTTTTGTCTTCATACCATCATTTGATTGCATACCATTCGTTTCTCTGCATATTCCTTGCGATGCAATTCAAAAATCGGTCAGGCTTTTAAAATAACAACTTTGCATCTTATGTTCACTCAATCGGCTTCTAATTCAGCTTTCAACAGATTCATTCAAAATCTCTGCGCCCACAATTTTGTGCTGATGTGGGAGAATCAGACCAATACTGGGACACTGGTGTCTGGAATGGTCAATATTTTTCGAAAGTTCCTAACATGACATCAAATTCCCTGCACAATTACAGTTATTTCAACAATGGTTCCTACAAGTATTTCATGTATTCGTATGTCACTCGTGGATTTCTGTCGCGGTTTGTAATGGATAAATCCGGCCAAATTTGAGTGTACATCATGACGGGAAAGAAATGGAACCAGATCTAGCAACAACCCCTGCAACAATGCGAGGTTTATGCCCTGTGTGGGCCTTATGGATCCTGCAACAATAACAATGTTAAGTCCTGTAACTGTTTGACGGGCTTTGTCCCCAAGGACAGCCGTGAATGGGGATCTCAGCAGTGGTCCAGCGGTTGTGTTCGCAAGACGCCATTAAGATGTAGCCAGTCCAGAAACTAGAGCACCACTGCTGGGTTTGTAGAATTGGGGGCAAAATCTACGCCCCTAGGCGGGGTTACATACACAGGGCAAGGGCATTGCCACAAAGCCTGTAGGGCCAATTGTTCCTGCACTGCATATGCCTATGTTCTCGATGGAAATTCGCAGAATTGTGTAATGTGGTTCGGCCAATTGCTAAATCTGTATGATTCCCCCGATGGAACCTCTCTGTTTTATTTTTTATATTAAAAAGGACACTGTTCAGATTCTGTCAGGAACGATGAATCTGAACAGTTTCACAAACTAAAATCCCACAATATAACACCTTCGGTGTAATAATATAAAAATAGAAGGGAATAAATTTAAAAGGAAAAACTTAAATAACAAAAAAATTAAATTTATTAGATAAATTTAAATAGATAATAATAAAATTGAGAAAAGAATGATAAATAACAATATATTAATAATGATGATTTAATTTGAAAGTTATAGTTAATCTATATATCAAATTGGTGTATGGGATCTCCTTGTTTATGGGTTAAGGGATTCCTTTCACTGAATGATTTGATTGTTAACATATGTTCTAAATACTTAGACCAACTCATAATGAATAAAATGATACACACATATCAAGCAAAATAAGGGAGAAGGTCAAGAATAAATCGCAACAAGAAGTGTTGGTCTAAAAATGAGGATAATGTGGCATTACTAAAATTTGAACACAACAATAGGGTGGTACGAGTAGTGGGAGTCTTTTTTTACTCCAAAGGAAATCAAGAATCTAAATTTCTTTTGTCATGAGATTATGTTTGCTTGGAGAATTGTGATAGCTCTATATAAAGGAATATTGATTCTCAAATATCAGTAAGTTGAGGAAGCTACTATTGTAGATGATGTTACAATAATACTTAGAGTTGTACAATAAAAAATAGTAATAAGTCATCCCTAAATAGGTTGGATGGTAAGAAAAACTTGCTAGGAGATTAAGGAATTAGATAAAATCTTTTTTTTTTTTTTTCATGTGAATTGTCATCAAAACAAGTCAACAAACATACTAGCAAATCGTTGTGTTTTGTTAAGTTAAGGATAAGAATAATAAATGGGGGGATAACTTTAGATATACCCTATGGGATCTAAGGCCTCATTGAAATGGTAGTCTTAGGTGTTTACAAGATAAATTTCCTCCATGACATATGGAAATGGATCAATGATGTGGGTTTTTAGTTAACATTCCTTGTAGCACATGAATCAATATACTATGTGTTACACAATAATTTGTCACCGTCCCTACCATTCCCCGTCCCGCACAATGGAGGACCCATTTTGTGACCTGTGAACATTGTCATGCCTTGAAAACATCATCAATGCATTCCTCTAAGCATGAGCTTCAATTTCCCTAAAGACATCTCCTTGCAAAAAACCATAAAAACATCTCCTTTTGCATTGGCGCGGGCAGACAGTTCACCACTCGCGCCAATGGGGAAAATCCTACAAAGAGGCCGCGCCAACTGGCGCTCTGTCCCAGAGCAGTAGTCGCGCCAGCCAATTTAAGGAGTGTTTTTTTAAATAAAGATGGCGGAAGTTGTGTTTCAACAAACTCAGAAACCATTGCCTATCTTGAGTTGGGAGGTTTGGCTGCGGGAGTTCTATGGAAGGAAGTGGTTTTGCCACCTCCCATGGAACCTTCCTTGTTGATAGGGCCAATCCCACAATAATAGGGATCCCAACTCCCTCCTTTCCCATCTATAAAAGCCTGCTCAATTCCATAGCAAGCTAGTCTTGAAGTGCCTAAGCTTTGAATCTCCATATTCCCAAGAGCCTTTGTGCTGTAAGAGCCCTCTTTCTTCCTTTAAGGCCGACTCAAGTAAGGAGACTATTGTCGAGAGACTCAGGAGAGGTTTTCCCTTTCCCTGGCGAGCTTTGCGAGACGTGAACGACTGGAGACCCATCCGAAGGAGACCACGACGTCAGAACTTTGGTTGTAATCTCTTTCGATCGTTATTTAATGAATGATTACGATTATGGTTCCACTCTATTTTCGATTATGTTAATATGAGTAGTATCCTTTCTGACTGATATTTAGTTGCGTATGCTAGATTTTATGCTTGTATCTGTTTGTTTCTTGCATGTGCAGGTGTCCATCCGCGGAGATCGTGGAGGATCGTGATCTGCCGAGGCTGAGGAACAGGAATGCTCTCTTCTTCAGATCGTAGCATTGGATTCCAGGTAGGCCTCCATCTTTGGTCTTTTCATTCGTAACTAGGAACTTGCGTTGTAACATTTCGTGATTGTTGCTAGACCCCTACTGGGCTAGTAGGGATCGCCTCTGTCCGCAGAGGGGATTTACCTCCTCAACAATTTGGCGACTCCGTTGGGGATCGTCTAGATTTCACTGTCTCGTTTATATTGTCTCGTTTTGATTATTTTATGTTTTTCCTTTCTTGATGAGCCTTCTGGGTTGGGTTCTTTTGCTGTTTTTTACTCCTTGGTTTGCTTAGTATGCATTGATCTGCTTCTGGAGTAGTTATTTTTTTGTTTTTTGCTGAGAAAATCGGCTGGCGCGCTTTTTAGCTCGACAGTCGCGCCAATTGGCGCATTTTGCTTTTGTTTAGCCCGCGCCAATTGCTTTCTGGCGCTAGTTGCAGCCTTACAGTCGCGCCACTCCTGTAAGGTTTTTGAGTTTCCTCAATTTTGAGCTCTCTGGGTTTGGTCAGTGCTTTTCTTCTTGATTTTCCGACTACTTGAGTGTGTTGGAGTCCTGTTTGACTGGGAATTCGCCTCCGTCCTTTGGTTGTTTGCTTTTATCTATCGATTTCACGTTTTGAGCCCTAGGGCATCTAGTGGCTTAGTGTATCGAGCCCTCCTTGGGAGTTTTGGTGTTTCGTTTGTCCGGTCGACTTTCTGATTGCTCCTCCGCATCCTCTTAGTAGTTGTTCATTGTTTTGTTGCGATTTTTGGGTGATTGTTCATTCCTTCATTCAAATTTCGTTTGGTCTTGCCTTGGGCCTAGATCACACGGTCCATTGGAGCCTTTGAGTCTTTTCTTGGTTTTGAGAGACTTTGGTCGATTTGGGATCTGATTGCTTGTGTTGTTGAGTGAAATTTGCTTGTTTTGCTCTCTCAATATCGTTTCTCAAGTTGTTCCGTTTGTTTTCAGTTTGTTTAGTGCATATTAGCTATCAAACGTTGAAAATTACAAAAAAAAATCTCTTGTGCTTTTGGTTTAATTAGTGCAAATTGTAATCTTTTCGATTTTGCTAGTGATTAGTGATTTGAATGGAAAGTTTTCAATTTCATTAGTTGCATTAGAGATCTCATTGTTTGTCTTCCGATCATTTCGTTTGTGTAAAAGCTCTCAATTCTTCTGTAACTAGTTTTCATCGAACGAAATGTTGGACTGTGGCATGTAGCTTTGCATTTAAGAGTCTTTTTAGACATTACATACGATAGGGCCTGAAAATTGAAACTTAATTGAAGATCAACTTTAAAATCTATCCAATTAACCTAAGGCAGCATTGAAATCTAATGAAACATATTTAGAGGTCTAGGCTAGAGACGTGTTCCGGCGTCTTTAAACCTAGCAGCTGTCGTTCGCCTTTTGGCTTTAGACAGCGCTAGTACGGACTTGTGCTCCCCGTACCGTCGCGTATATAAAGGGAGACCCCTCTAGGCTTTCAATCCTTTATCCACAGGAAGCCGAGTCTGCCGCCCTATACCCGTGATACACCGAACACAGCATTCGGGGAGATTGCCTGTACGTACGGAAAGTCCTTGGTCGATTTCTGTTTCATTATTGAAACCAAGGTGTATATTGCAGTTCACGGATATTTGGTACACCCTTTGTGCCTAGTTTTTCCTGAGCAGTCATTTGGTCCTTTCTGACTCCCTAAACTTGAAAAGACCGTCGAGCGTTTGTCCTTTCACGCTTGTATCAAATCTGAAAGAGATAGAGTCATCTTTCTATTGTTTCTCGACTCTTAAAATATGAAACGATAGAGTTTCTTACTTTTCAATGTGGTAAAATTAATCACCCACGATTACACGCCCGCTTAGATATTGCTTGTTGACCGTTTGATTGTGTGCCCTTAACTCGTTTTCAGCCCGTGTGTGTGTTTGCTTCTTTTTCTCTGGTCTTTTGCCATAGTGGCGGAACCTTCGGTTTCGTCGACTGGTAGTCCTTACACGGATGATTCTTCAGAGGCTTCCCAATCCTCTGTCGAACCACAGCAGCCTGTTGTTTTCGAGTTTCCTGACGGGGGACCGGTTTTCGCTGAGCAACCCTTTGGAGGACCAGTTGAGTTCAATTGGCCCTTTTCGGACCCTGTGTCTGAATTGAGATTAGGAGTTGATTTCCTTTCTCTTACCTCGGGTTCGCCTTTTGTTGCTGCTGTATTTCCTCCTAGTCCTCGCCGTCTTTTGCGTGATTTAACGGCAGGATCAACCATGAGTGATTCTGGTGAGGAAATCCCAACGTCTGGTGAAGACTATCAGCTCTTCCCACGAAGATTATTTGAGGGAGACAACTCTGAGCTGGCTGCCATGTCAACAGCCAGTCCTTCTTTACCACAGGGTTACAGATCTCTGGGTCAGATCATTTCCGCTGCAGCCTCTATGGGAATATCATCTCCTGCTTCGAGGCCAGCTGCTACTACACCCGGGGTGTCTCCTCAGACGCCTGTCACTTCTATTCCCATCCGGCCCACTGTCTGTGTGGCTGCCTCTTCTCCTGTTGTCTCAGCATCTGCTACCAGGGCAGGGCCAACTCCTGAAGATGTCTATCTAGCCACTGCTATACCGGAGAACATCTCTCCGGAGGAGTATCGGTTGTCTTTGCAACAGCCGAACGCCGAGGTTGGACCGTCCTCCCAAGATCCCTACCGATCTTACTTTTCGCATTATGCACAGGATGGTACTCCCGTGTATGCTTTCCCAGGTCAGTATGACGAGCACGGGGAGATTTTGTGTCTACCCGCTCCTGAGGCTTATCTCTATGCTCAAGGTTTACCGTTTAACCAGGCTTATAACCCGCAAGGACAGCCTTTCCAAGGCCAACCTACGGGCTAACCTGGCTATCTTTATGATCCACAGGAGCAGCCCATTCAAGGCTATCCTGTCGGCCAACAAGGGCCATCGTACGGTCCGCAAGGACAGTATTATAGCCCTTCTGGTCAACCTGTTCAGCCTCAGCCGGGGTATCAACAGGGACCAGTCTATGGTCCTGGGGGAAAATCCAGCCTTCTTTACCGATGAAACCGCAGTATCCTGTTGTTTCTAACATTGCATATCAGCCAGGACCATCCTATGGTTCTGCTTCAGGTCAAACCGGTTTCCAGCAAGCACCTGGTCCTGTTCCACCACCGGGCCAACCAGTTCATCCGATACAACCCGGTGTCCCGCCTCCAGGCCAATCGGCCCATCCGGTACAACCTGGGGCTCACTTACAACCAGGTCAACCTGTGCAATCGGTGCTTCCTGTCTATCCGGGTCAGCCTGGTCATTCAGGTCAGCCCTCGCATCTGGGTCAACCTGTTCACTCAGGTCAGCCCTCTCAATTGGGTCAACCTGTTCATTCAGGGCAGCCCGCTCATTCCATTAACCCTGCACAGCAGTCGGTTCATTCAATGCCGCAGCCAAATCAACCGTTGCGCCCTACTTATCAGGCTCCGCAGGGTTCCACTTTTCAACAGCCTACTCATCCTCAGGGTGGTTATTATCCTCATGGTCAGTCTCAACCGAACTATAACCACCCCAGAGGCTCTCAATATTATCCTCCTCCACCCGGTTTTACCTACACTCAACAGCCAAATCCAAACGCTGCTTATACAGGGCCGACGCATAATCAGGGTCCGTACCCTGGTTATCAAGCCCCACACTATGGTTACCAGCATCCAAATCAGTCTGGTTATACGACCTACGCCCCCTACGGTCAGAATCCTGCGGGACAGAACCCGTGGGGGCAAGGATATTCACAACCATCATGGAGTACGGGTACTGGACCTCATCCTGGGCCTGGCATGGCAGTTAATCCTCCATTGCCGTTCCTGGCTACCCTGGAGCTGCCGGATGTTTCAAAGTTGACCAATGATCTGATTTTACATAATCCGTATTGGCCTCCGGTTCCCACCAAGATACCAGGTGATTGCCCCAAGTTTGAGGGAAAAGCTGGGGAGGACCCCCAGGCGCATGTGATGACGTATCATCTTTGGTGTTCGTCTAACTCTTGGGTCGACGATTCGATTCGCCTGTGCCTCTTCCAGCGTACTTTAACTGGAGCTGCTGCTAAGTGGTACATAGAGTTATCCCGTGTCATTTTTCAAGATTTCAACTCTTTAGCCATGGCTTTCCTCACGCATTTCCAGTTACCGGTTCGGTATGAAGCCGGGACGCACCTCCTGACTTCCCTGAAGCAGGATAAAGCCACTCACATCTCAGATCACATTCATGAGTGGCGGCGCCGTCGTAGACTGATCAAGTTTCACATACCTGATCAGATACTAACTCACTGGTTCACCACCTCCTTTGTGAATAAAATCGCTCAGGATATTGCGATGGGAGCGTGCGTGACAGAGGAACAAGCCATCGTGCATGCCCAATACCTGGATCTTGTCTATTCTCATTCCGGCACGCTTTATGACATCTTGACTGATGCTCCACGGCCCGGAACCACTAAGGCTCCACCCACCCCTACGGTGGATGGTGTCATTGGTTATGTCTCTCAGAATTCGAAGAAATCTTCGAATGGGAAGCATAAGGCTAATTCTTCCAACAATACCTCTGCTAATCCCGCCTCATCCGATTCTGGCAAAACCGCGGAGGTGAATGCCGTTCAGGCCAATCCTGCGGATAAGGGAAGAAGAAGGGCAAAGGCAAATCTAAATCTGATGCCCCGAAACCAGAATCTAAGTCTCGTACTGAGGATGGCTCCCAGCGTAAACCGAAGTACCCTTGCCTCATCTGTGAAGGGGAACATTATACTAAAGATTGTCCACGACGATCCGAGGTTAGTCAACTTCTTAAAGGCCCTAAAGGGACTCCGGCTGTTTTGAAAGAGCCATTTCCATCTCAGCAGACCCAGATGGTCGAACAGCCGTCACCATCTGCACCGTTTGGGTCTCAGGTTTTCATGGTGAAGAGTGTTGCACCTATCTCTGTCGCTACGCGGTCGAAGGATTACAACAAACCACGGCAGGCACCCGGGAAGGCAGTTGCGGATGGGCCGCCTCCCCCACCTGTCTCCGGTCCATTGGAAATCGAGAAGCCTTCTCTTGAACCCGTTGTGAAGCCACCTCCCAAAGGTGTCCTTCGAAGATCTTCTTATAATCCAAACGCTCGTGCCGCTCAACATTACAGTATTGTTGAGGATCTGGCACAGGCGCCATGTGCTATGTCTGCACTTGAGGTTCTTCAAAGTTTTCCTTCACAACGGAAGGCTTTACTGTCTGCAATCGGTGGCATCGATCCCGCCGACTCGAGCCTTCTCACCTTCGATCTGGAGAATTTTACTCCCCGGCTTCCACATCAAATCGCTTTGGTCATTCAAGTCGGGATTAACGGTCTGAACATTCATAGGGCCGTCATAGATGAGGGTGCATCTACCTGCGTTATGTCCTCCGCTTGCTGGAAGGCCATCGGCTCTCCAGCCTTTTCGTCATCTCCCAATGCCCTTGAGGCATTTGATGGTCGGGAGTCTAAACCCCTGGGAGTTCTCGAGAGTCTTGCAATCACATTACAGGGAAAAACTGTCAACGTGGAAGTAGAAGTGGTTGACGCTAAACTCAACTACAACATACTTCTTGGCCGCAGCTGGACCCATGCCATGCTCTGCGTGCCGTCTACCGTCTTTCGATTCATTAAGTTCCCTCACGAGGGCAAGATTGTCACAGTGGATCAGTTGTCATTTTTCACCTCTAACTCTGAGAACAACGTGCCATACGTGGATCAAATTCCGAATCCCCCAGACAGTGTAGGACCTGGTCTCTTCAAAGACCCAGTCCTCATGGGTATCTTTCCCACACCACCACCGCATACCACTCAAGTCAACATGTTGTCCAGGTCCGATGACCCCTGGCTTATTCCTACGCCTGAGCAGGTATATGAGTTTGGAGAATCAATGCCTTTAATGCCAGTTAGAGATCAACTACTGTGAGATTGTTGCTGCATCTGATCCTCCACCTCCTCAGCATGCTCCTTTGAGCATGGCTCTCGACGTCTACTCTCAATCCCCCTGGCTTGGTCAGGCTGATTCACCTGATCCTCTCAGAGAGACTTTTCCTTCCGATGAGGCTATCATTGAAACTATGTCTCTTGAGGAGCTGCCTTAGGGCGATGGACATCATCGCTCCTCGTTTATGCCTAGCTTGGGAGCAATGACCGATTGTCTGGAGCGTTATGCTACTCAGGTTCCTTCCCCTCCTCTTCAAACGCCCATCTTGACGCACGAGGTTTTTTCGGAGGGTAACCTGAGTAACATTACTCAAACTGTTCCAATCAACATCTCCGTTAAACCGGGGATCGTTGAGAATATTCACGTGGGTGTGACTTGTTCTCCCGATGAGATTCAAGTCTATACTGAGCTTTTCAAATAATTCAGAGATTTTTTTGCGTGGTCTTACGAGGAAATGTCGGGGATTGATCCCAGTATCGTAGTGCACGAGATTCCAACCTATCCAGGTGCGAAACCCGTGCGCTAACGCTTACGCCCCATGCATCCTCGAAAAGCCGCCGCCATCAAGGCAGAAGTTGTAAAACTTCTGAACGCGGGTTTCATTTATCCCATCCCCCTCACAGAATGGGTGTCTAACATTGTCCCTGTCGATAAAAAGTAGGGTACGATTAGAGTTTGTGTGGATTATCGTGACATTAATCGCGCCTGTCCAAAGGATAATTATCCCACTCCGTTTATAGACCAGATCATCGATGAATGTGCTGGGAGTGAGATCTATTCTTTAATGGACGGTTTCTCAGGATATAACCAAATCAATATTGCACCTGAGGATCAACACAAGACCACATTCATCTGTCCGTGGGGTACTTTCGCGTATAAGAAACTCCCGTTCGGCTTGAAGAACGCTGGAGCTACTTTTCAACGTGCGATGTCCTACGCTTTTCATGACATTCGCCATATCGTTCAGCCTTATCTGGACGAATTTCCAGCCCATTCGGGTAGGCGAGGGGACCATCCTGAGCATCTCCGCCAGATCTTTCTTCGTTGCAGGCGCTACAATATCAGGCTCAATCCTCGTAAATGCGTCTTCTGCATTGATTCTGGCCGTCTTTTAGGATTCATAGTCTCGAAAGACGGAATTCGCCTTGAACCTTTAAAGGTCGAGGCCATCGTAAATCTACCATCACCCTCCTCCCTGTATCAGTTACAGAGTCTGCAAGGGAAAGCGAACTTTCTTCGGCGCTTTATCCCGAATTATGTCGAGGTGGCCAAAGGATTCACTCGTTTGTTAAAGCAGAACGTTCCCTTTCATTGGGACGAAATTGCTCAGGAATCCTTTGAGAAGCTGAAGACGTTGCTTGTCAATGCTTCGTTGCTTCGTCCTCCGGACTACCACCGCGACTTCACTTTATATCTAGCCGCCGCATTTAGCACCATAGCCATGGTCTTGGTGCAGGATGACGATCACGTTGATGAACATGTTGTTTATTACCTGTCTCGGAACCTTCTCGACCCAGAAACGCGTTATGCACATGTCGAGACGTTGGCATTAGCAGCAGTACACGCTGTACAACGCTTTCGCCATTACATCCTTTTGCGCACAATAACAGTGATTTCAGACTGCAACCCTATGACGTATATTCTTTCTAGACAATTACTGGGGGGAAAGTACTCCAAATGGATTGTGATCCTGCAGGATTTTGACTTGGAGTTCACTTCTGCTAAGTCAACTAAATCACTGGTCTTCGCAGATTTGATATGTTCTCTCCCTACAGACTCTGTTCCCTCACACTCTGAAGACCATATACCGGACGAAACGCTTTTCCTCATCAGTACTCGTGACCCTTGGTACGGTGACATAATAGTGTATCTTCAGACCTCGACATTTCGGTCTTAGTTGGATAAAGCTGCCCACTGTCGGATTCGGCACCAGTCCCAACCCTACCGTATAGTAGGAGATACCTTATATCGCGTTGGAGTAGATTCGGTGCTCCGGTGATGCCTAACCTTGGAAGAGGCTGAGAAGGTCCTAAATGAATGCCACAGTGGCACCTGTGGTGGACACATGTCCAGGTATGCTACTGCCCAGAAGATTCTGTGAGCAGGTTATTTCTGGCCTTCCATATTCAAGGACTGTATCACTGCAGTCCGTAAATGTCATCCATGCCAGATATTTCAGCGCAAGATGCGCGCGCCGCCTTTACCATTGCATCCCGTTATTACCGTCGGCCCTTTTGCAAAATGGGGCGTGGATTTTATGACGTGTAACCCTCACTCGGCCGGGGGGCATGCGTATATCATTGTCGCCGTCGACTACTTCACCAAGTGGGCCGAGGCAATGCCTACACTAGCTGCTGACGGGAAAACGGCTGCTCAATTTATATTCAACCACGTTATTGCACGATTCGGGGTTCCTCAAGCCATCGTCACTGATCACGGTACTCATTTCCGAGATTATATGATGGCGGAGCTGACTTCAACGTTGGGCTTGCGTCACGACAGCTCGACACCATATTACCCTCAAGCGAATGGTCAGGTTGAAGTAGTGAACAAGGTTTTGGTCACTATGCTTCAGCGAACGGTTGGTATTCACAAATCCAATTGGCATCTCCAACTGTTCTCAGCTCTCTGGGCATACCGAACATCTGCAAAGAGTGCAACTGGGTTCACACTATTTCAATTGGTGTATGGCCTGGAAGCAACTCTTCCGGTTGAATGCGAGATTCCTTCGTTAAAATTAACTGTGGAGCTTCTACCTAATACTTCTGCTGAGGAAGAACATCTTCTGTATCTGGAACGGTTAGATGAAACCCGTCGTCTGGCTGCTTTGGTTATCGAAGCACAAAAGAAGAGGGTCAAAACTCATTTTGATCAATCTGTTTCTCCTCGTTCCTTTATTGAAGGGGACCTCGTCCTCCTGTACGATCAAGCACATGATAAGCTTGGAGCTGGTAAGTTCCAGCCTATGTGGCATGGGCCCTATATAGTAAAACACGTTTTGAAAAACGGGGCCTACGAGCTTATAGATTATGAAGGAGTTCCGCTGGCGCAACCCAGAAATGGGTTGTACCTCAAAAAGTACTATGCCTGAAGTGATTTCTTGGTGTGGTGTGTGTACATAGGTGTGTGATTTTCATTTGTGTGCATGTATTGTGTGGTGTGCTTTGTAAACATCTTTCTGCTGATCGGGTCTTCCTGGTTGTGAAGATGTCTTTTCATCCATTTGTTGGTTTCGCGGATGGTGCCTCCCGCAGTACCAGGAATCTGTCTTCAGCAGCCTGGGTAATCTATGATCCTGCTGGTGAGTTGATTGACCTGCAAGGAGTGTGTCTAGGACGTACCACGAACAACATCGTGGAATATAGTGCCGTGTTGGAATTATTAACCGAGGCAGTAAACCTTGGTATCCGTGAATTGCTCGTGTATCTAGATTCGCAACTTGTAGTGTTACAACTGAACGGACACTATTCGGTAAGGAACCCGTCCATCTTACGTCTGTATCTGCGTATTCGATTACTGGAAATAAATTTTGACTACATTACATATCATCATATACCCAGGCATTTGAATACATTAACAGATGCAGTAGCAAATTTGGTATTAGACAGACATTTGCGCAATTTTTAAATCATCATCACATGTAAAGAAAGATCCATCCAGAAATAGATATGCACATATATATAGATATCGAAATGTTTACATAGAGTGTGTCACATAAAAGTCAAAATATACATAATCGTCTTAAGTACATCCGGAGACGATATGTCTCTCAAAAAATAGGTGTGGTATAAATCCTAAGAGCTAATCCGCATGGTGCTCATGATAACATGTGACTGCACGCACTAAGCGTCTCAGGATTCGGTGGATCCGACTTGGAACTCCCACCGTGTGGCGCTGGTATGCCATCGGTACGTCCGCCAGCCGAGCATAGTCCGGAATCCCTCAGGCAATCCCCTCAAGATTCTGGATCAACTCCTCTCCTCCGGTGCCCTCTCCCTGAGGATCAGGGGCGAGTTGTGTCCTTCGTGAGATTGGAGACATCCCAGCTGGTCTCTCAGGTCCCACATCTGCATACATATATAAAATGTGTTAGGACGAATGTGTATTAACAAAAAAAAACATAAAACATAAAAAATAAAAAATATGAGGTCTTACCCAACTCCTCATCCCAGTCATCTCCTTCTGGCAGTGGGAGATCTGGGTCTCCGGTGAAGTTAGTTTCTGCATAGGGCCAGTCTTCCACGACAATCAGCTGGCGCCGTAACCACCTAAAGAACTCCGGCCTCCAGGACATCTGTTGGCCGCCTCCAGCTCTGGGCATTAATGCTGCCCAGCGAGCCATTCTTGGCTCTCGTGGTATCAGATCTGCTACTGCGGCCCCATGGCCCTGGAATATTGGTAAGCGTTCCAGAATGAACGATACCAGGATGGAACCATAACGAAACTGTTTCAGTTTACCCTGTTTTCATTTTGTGAGCTGCCTTTTCATATTTATTGTTACTTCTGTTGCCCAGTCGAACAGTAGGGGACTCATGCATTCTGAGGCCAGCAGGAGTTGGGCCTTTGTGGCCTCATGCGGTGCTTGCGACCTTGCAGCCCGCGTGATGGTATGTAGGACAACTCTCAATGCCAGATCAGGGATAGTGTGGATATCCACCTTCTTGCTTCCTGATCCCATTTGTGCTCCTCGGCACACTCGTGCCATCACTTCTTCCATCTTCTCCCCCGATGGTCTGCTTCCAGTCAAGATAGGGATCGGACCTCTGCGGGACAATCCGGTGATAAAATAAACATCAGAAACCTCCAGCTCTAATACCTGATCTCGTAACCTGAACACTTGTTCATGTTCATCCCAGATACTGATCAAATACTGGAGGAGCTCGGGCTGAGCTCGTAGACAGGGTGTGAGGAAGAACTTTTTCAGCCCACAGTTTCTGAGGGCATTCATGCAAGCCTCACTTTGGATGGCTTGTTCATCCTCTTCTCCATGCTCTCGTTCTTTCCATTCAATCGCCATTTTTCTTGATTACCTGCATTCATATGGTCATAAACCCTTAGTTAGATCTCCGATAGGCCTCAAATTCCATGAAATTTGGTTTAAATATCAAATTTTTAGGCGGATTTTTAGGTTCGGCCGCTGGCGCGGCTGTTTTGTGAACAGTCGCGCCACGTGGCGCGAGCCCTTTGTATAAAAGAGCCCATTGGCACGGGTCCGTGCCCGATACCCGCGCCAATGAGCGCGGCCCTAAAATTTCAAAAGTGGCCACATAGAATTGATTTTCAAGGGAAAAATATTAAAAAATGGATGAAAATGTAGAGCAAGGGAGCGCCTCTTACCTGTAGCAGACGAGAAACTGAATGGTCAACCGGATCTGTCGCAATCGCCGTCAGAAGTTTCTGCTCCAAATGGATCACTGTTGCTTTTTACCAAGGTAAATAGTAAATGTAATTTTATTTTACCAATTTGGCATATTTATAACTTTTTGACATAAAATGAGTTGTAAAAAGTCATTTTTATCGAATATTTTAATATGTTATGTCGAAAATGGGTTTTACGCTTGCTTGGTATGTGCAGCAGCAGGTTTTTGCGACTTTAACGATGGAAACGAGTTGTATTTTATACTTTTTCGGACTCGGTAAATACACGAAAAAGTCACTTTGGAGTCATCTTTCAGCTCTTTTCTGACTCTCTAAACATGAAAAGATCGCCGAGGCCCTTGTCGTTTCGATCTCGTTAAAATGGACACGAATCGACATCCACCCAGTATAAGTTTAACCCTTTTTCGGGCTGGGATGGATTGATTACGAAAAAGGAATACCCTAGCCTATCGCGACTAGGAGGTTTTCTCGGATATTGTTTTCTACCTTTTCGGATCTGAGGAACTATTTACGAAAAGGGACCTATGGAGTTTACTTTTCTGCTGTCTTTTCAAACTCTCTAAACATGAAAAGACGCCGAGTTCTTCCTTTGTCAGACTCGTTAAACACTGATGACATTGGATTCCGTCGCAATGACGTTCTCCGAGTTTCTCCTTCCTAGGACTCGTTAAATGCACTAGGATGGATTCGCCCGAAGGGCGGACTTATATCACAAGCATATGCTATCTCCTTCAAGCTTGTTATCAAAAATAATTGGGGTACTCGCCAGAAATGGTGGGGGAAAAATGGAACCATCGTCGTTGTCGTCGGCAGTATGTCGCTCTTGAACATGGCACTTGTCTGCATTCGTGTCGGGTTGGGGACATCTCATCTCGTTGTTTCACTTTGCCTCCGTGGGTTTGGGTAATCCCTTTTGACCTCTCATCTGCTCACTGCCTTGTCACCATGACCTCTGATCCGTTGATGTCAAATACTGCCAAGTCCACTGTCGTGCCGTTTATATGTTCAAGAGAAGTTGACCTCTGCAAATATCAACCTTCCTCTGATTCTCATACGGTCTTGATTCAAAACAAAAACATCATGTTCCTCTGTCTCGTGTCGATGATGTGGGAAACATTATGGCCCACCTTCGATCAAGGTCACTTCCTGTCGACTTCAGCTCATTATCCAGGAAGCTGATCTAGAGACTCCTTTATGGTACCTTGAAGCCTGCATGCCTCAATGGCAGGTTCGTCGCATTCGACGTGAGGTTTTCGTCATTGGCCTCCGATCGAGTGATTCTGCGGGTGTTCGACACCAACTCATTGATTCACATGCCGTAGATTGTATCTGCAGTACCTTGAGGGCCATTGTCATTATTGGTGGTTCCTCTCGCGTCTGTTAACAACTTTCATCATTGGCTGGTAATCAGACGATGTTCCTGCATGTTCGACTTCAGCTCACATATTCACATGCTCGAACTTGTACTTTGTTTGGGCCGAGATGGAGCGCAAGACCCTGGATTGTGTCTGTTGTAATCCAGGCTGCGATTGTGGATTATTATCATTATGTATATGACTCATTGATTGGATGGCTGCGACCATACCTGAGTCTATTTATTTGATCCGCGCTGGATGGCTGCGCCCATACCCTGGATCCGGATTATAGTGTACTCTGTTTCGGATGGCTGTGCCCATACCACACATACATCATGTACTTGAGATATCAGTTGTATTTTTCTGCGCAGGTTTTTCCGACGGCGGGCCTTCAGTTGAACATGTTCTCGTAAAGCATTTCACCCCCCTCTCTCTCGGGCCTCATACTTTAGGGGGCATCTGTTACACAGTAATTTGTCACCGTCCCTACCATTCCCCGTCCCGCACAATGGAGGACCCATTTTGTGACCTGTGAACATTCTCATGCCTTGAAAACATCATCAATGCATTCCTCTAAGCATGAGCTTCAATTGCCCTAAAGACATCTCCTTGCAAAAAATCATAAAAACATCTCTTTTTGCATTGGCGCGGGCAGACAGTTCACCACTCGCGCCAATGGGGAAAATCCTACAAAGAGGCTGCGCCAATTGGCGCTCTGTCCCAGAGCAGTAGTCGCGCCAGCCAATTTAAGGAGTGTTTTTTAAATAAAGATGGCGGAAGTTGTGTTTCAACAAACTCAAAAACCATTGCCTATCTTGAGTTGGGAGGTTTGGCTGCGGGAGTTCTATGGAAGGGAAGTGGTTTTGCCACCTCCCATGGAACCTTCCTTGTTGATAGGGCCAATCCCACAATAATAGGGATCCCAACTCCCTCCTTCCCCATCTATAAAAGCCTGCTTAATTCCATGGTAAGCTAGTCTGGAAGTGCCTAAGATTTGAATCTCCAAATTCCCAAGAGCCTTTGTGCTGTAAGAGCCCTCTTTCTTCCCTTAAGGCCGACTCAAGTAAGGAGACTATCGTCGAGAGACTCAGGAGAGGTTTGCCCTTTCCCTGGCGAGCTTTGCGAGACGTGAATGACTGGAGACCCATCCGAAGGAGACCACGACGTCAGAACTTTGGTTGTAATCTCTTTCGATCATTATTTAATGAATGATTAGGATTATGGTTCCAATCATTTTTTGATTATGTTAATATGAGTAGTATCCTTTATGACTGATATTTAGTCATGAGCACGATTTGTTTTTGTATTCTGCTTCGTTTTCTTGCATGCGTGCGCGTCCAATCCGTGAGATCGTGATCCGCCGAGGCCGAGGAACGGAACACTTCTTCTTCGGATCGTAGCATTGGATTCCAGGTAGGCCTCCATCTTTGGTCTTTTCATTCGTAACTAGGAACTTGCGTTGTAACATTTCGTGATTGTTGCTAGACCCCTGCTGGGCTAGTAGGGATCGCCTCTGTCCGCAGAGGGGATTTACCTCCTCAACACTATGCATGACATTTAGGTGGGTGTTAAATGTGGGTTGATTGTTAGAGGTAGAAACCATTTCCAAAATTTTCAAAGGAACCTTGATGGGGTTTGGCTTGAATCATCTTCAAGATGCAAGGTAGTATGGAGACTATAAGGGAGTTTTCCTTTTTGAACTCTGAGTTTACCCCACATTGGTAATCTTCCTCCTTTATGTTTGCATGACTTCTTCTCATGGATAGGGAGATTTCATTCTATATGAAATTGGATTCATTAGTTTTTACTTTCAATTAGCACCTTGTTTTTGGGTTTATGGTTAGTATTGGTCTAACATTAAAACCTAGTTCATGAGTCTTCTAGGTGCAATAGTGAGATATAACCAAGCCCTCTAGGGAATTTGATGGTTGGAGAGAGATGACACATTACACATGCAACAAATGCCTTGCATGTGAACATAAAGAATTGAAGATAGGGGTTAAGTATAATCTAAAGTAGGTGGGTGAGACACATTGTGATGTTATCAATGCACTCGTTAGATGGGATCAATGGTAGTAAAGATGGAGAAGCTATAAGAGACGAGTTATACAATGAACACATGTTAAATCGTTATGGCTAGACATGTAGTCTACCTGAGAAAATGGAAAAATGAGGCTGACATAACCCAGGTTATATAGTTTTCACAATGCCTACAGAATCTGGATTGTTGTTACAGAGCACACAACCTAGGCCAATGGAGTTTGGATACAAAATTAATTAATTCAAATGCCAAAATCACAGAGAACAACAAAAAGAGTATGTAACGTCCACCTCCCCTCACACTTACCCAAGTGATGTAGGGGCATTAGGCTCAAAAGTTACTTGTACATAAAGTAGACATAGGGGGTCCCATGTTCTTTGAATTTCTTGTAAATATTAATATTTTGAATGTTTTGGTAGGAAATTGTAATTATCCTCAAGTCATTTTGAGAACATGAGAAGTTGGTGGAGATAGGAATACGAAGAGTCAGTTTAGGATTAATTCAGTTATTGAGTCTAGATTCAGGAATTGGAATGCTAAGAGTTGCTGAACTGTTTGTATAAAGGTAACCCTGAAGAGGTTAGAGGAGAACCAAAGAGGGGGAGAGTGAGAGGTAGAGAACCTCTTCAACAACAGAATAGGAGGATAATGGCCACTGAACTGAATATCTGGCCTGTCATGAAATTGTAAGAATTTGTTTTGAGATTTATTGCCTATATATATATATATATATATATATCTGTTTATGGAAGAATTGTCTTTGAGTTAAGTGTGTCTGGATGGGATTAAAACCTATTTGAATGTCTTTGAATTTCAATGGTTACTTTTGGATATGTATAAAAGAAGTTGTGTCTGAATCTGTGAGGTGAATCGATCACTGTAAGGATCGATTCTGAGTTAAAGAATTCCAGTGTCCGCTATCCGAGTGAGAGTTCAATTCCTTTGAAATTGCTGGAGTGTATGTGATCTGTGTCGCTGGGTTATTAATAGGAATAATCCTGCGTGATTATATGTGTGTTCTCGATGGAGAATATTCAAATCTGTAGCAGTCAAGAATCCTGTGATTGACCAAGTCTGTATGGACCACTTGAAGTTATTTTGGAACTGTGGTTAATTATCCAATGCTTGTGAGCACTGTAAAACATAGCTGCAAGGGTTATGTATGGCGGAGCTATGCGTCGGAGTAGATGGATGAAAGGAACGCCAAGGAACGAGGCTGCAATGTGAAGAAACATCGTGACTGCGCGAGGAGGAGAACCTCTTCCAATAGAACAAGTGGAACCTTGTAGAGGAAGCTGAGTGGAACCTGGAGTGGAGAAGTGGAACCGTGATCGAGAGGAACAGTGAGCGTGGTTTGGAGTGAACAGTGACGGCGTTTTCGGTTTACATCGCACCGCTTTTGTGGAACAAGCAGTTTTCTCCATTCGCGAGCGATTCCATAGAAAGCTCGACACGTGGCATAGGGAGAGATTGCAAAAACACCTTCCACTGTGTGCCATCGCGCGTTATTGTTCGTGCAAGTTTCCCGAGCGATATCCGTCGGATCGTAAGGAGTGGGGCGATGTGATAACAACCGTTGGATGGCACGTGGATTTATCGAAGGTACGATTCGGCTATGTTGACCCCACGTTGGCAATGCGTTGTATGTGTGGGCCCAAATCAAAGATAAATTAAGGTTTACGAGTTAATAAAGGTATGTCGATCGTTATTGGACTTCATTAATAATTGAAGAACGCCGTAATATATATATGGATATATTACGTATAATGGTTAGTTGGCGCAATATGAAGTATGAAATATGTGAACAGAGTTTAATATATGTACATGCCGAGGGTCAATTAATATGGTTCTAATAGCCCAAAGTATTATGTCGTGTATAATGGTTGTATATGCAAAGTTGGTGCATATGTATACATAATGGACTGTCGGGTTATAACTATAGAGGGGTGTTGAATTAATATCTCAATTCTCTGAATTGAGATATTAAAATAACCCAGACTTTTTTGTTAAATTTGCCAGCGTAGAATAAGGGAAGTGTGAGATTGCCCGGATTGGGAAATGATTGGGCATGAAAATTCGGATGCATTTACACACAGGCGAAGTTGGGACCAAGGTAAATTGGGGCTAAGGGAGGGCCCCGCTGTCAAGTGGTATCAGAGCTAGAATTTAGTTAGCTCGCTGAAAAGTTTGTTTTGGAAATGCACATGTACTGAACAGGAAAGAATAGTTGAAGTCTGTTTAACAGAAGACTGTAGATTTGGAAGCCTGACATGCAGCATACATATTTGAAGTGGACAGGATTGTGGAAGGAGTGGAGGACAGGATCATGATTTTGCAGGTAATTAACTTTAATCTGATTTGAAATTATAGTTGCAGAATTATGGTTGCTAAAAATTGAAGACATAGTTTGATAGTGAAGGTAGTGAGCCTGGTATTCAACTAGAGGCTGGATAAGGAGGAAAATTGTAGTGTTCTCAAGAGAGGTGAGCAGTGTTAACTTTGGTTGAAGGATTATTTGCAGAAGTCAGGGTGCAGACAATTGAAGACATCTCAGTAGAAGTAGATCACAACTTTGAGAGCAGTGATAGAAGAATCCAGTATGGGATTCTGAGTGCAGAAAGAGTGTGGCAGAACCTGGAAGATTCCCAACAGAGGTTGGATGAGCAGAGAGCAAAGGTGTTCTTGAGAGAAGTTGTAGAGTGAAGCCCAGAAGGTTCCTGTAGAGAAGGGGACTAGTACTTGCCAAAATCCGGAGCTCGGGAGAGAAGCTTGGTGAGGTAAGTTACAACAAGAGTGCTTGCTGTTGCAGAGGCTTAGTGCAGCTTGTGAGTGAAGAAATCCTAGAGAAGAAAATGGCTACTGAGAGCCATGGTAGAGACTGCAAAGATTGCAGAGGTTCTGGGAGAAGCCACAATAGAAGAGTGAGTGAAGATGCCAAAGCAGTTGGCATGAAGAAGAAATCCACAGATGAAGAATGGCAGAAAGAATTAGCTGAGATCAGGGAAGATTTCAATAGATTGAAACTGAGGATAGAAGAAAGCCAGAGAGTTGGTTGGCTCATGAGGAAGAGTTTGAAATGGCAACCATTATAGAAGAGGTTGAGGCAAAAGAAGATTGCCCTGTTGAGAGAAGAACTCAGAGTAGCTGAGTTGAAAGAAGAAATTTCTGCTTGTGAAGCAGAACAGAGCACAGATGAAGAGTGGAGACCTGCAGGAGATATTGTGAGACATAGTGAAGACTTGATGCAGCAAGAATCTTTTCTTGCTGAAGAGGAAGTCATTGAGGAATTCCTGAGTTATTGGACAAGTCTAGATGATGTGAGGGCTTGTGTTCTTGAGTCTGACAAATGTGAAGTGATGACAGACTCCACAGAGGAAGAAGAACCCAGAGTTCTTGAGGAAAAGATGGAAATTGAAGATTCCATGTGCAGACCTGTTCCAGAAGAAGTGCTCGAGGGAGCAGCCAAGACTAAAGAGTCTTGTGATTTGAAATCTAAAAAGTTGTGTGTGTTTGCAGGTACACCACAGGAAGATGAACAAGCTTCAGGAAGATGAATCTGAAATCTGTTCAGATCAATGCTGAGATAGTGAGATCTCAGGGAGAGATGAAGACAGAAGGGTCAAATGAAGATATCCAACAAAATGTTGAAGCTGAGAGAGAAGGGCCAACAGAGGATTGGTCAAGAATAAGCAGAGGCATAAAAGGTAGTGTAAGGTTCCCGAAATCTGCTCCTATTGAAGTTATTGAGTTATATAGGAAGTTGGATTCTCAGAGAAGAGAATTGGAAAAGCAGAGGACCTATGCACTGAATGAGTTGCTGGGAAATCAAGGCAAGAAGATCTTCATGGATGGAGTTCATGGAGCTGATGATGGAAGAAAAGTGAGACTAGCTGACAGTCTCCTGGAGGATGTAGATCAACATGCTGAGGTGCTGACAGAAGGTTTGGTAAGGAGTTCTGCACAACATACTAATGTGTTTCCAGAGAAGAAGGAGACATTGAAGCACTGGAACTTTACTGCTGATGATTCATGTGTTAATAATACAGAGAAAGAGGAAGAACAACAATTGGAAGTTGTCAGAGAAATGGATGAGAAGAAAACTATGTTGGCTGAAAACATAGTGAAGGGCCAACATCTGGGCATGATGATTGGAGTAGTAAAGATGACTCTAACAGCTGAAGAAAAAGATGATGAATAATTCCTGAGCCTTGAACCAAACTTAGAAATGCCGGGAGAAGAATTGGTGACCAGGCCATCAATTGAGATCATTGAGTCTCATGGTTTTAACACTGATAGTTTATTTATGTGTACAGGTGATGCAGAAGACAATTCATCCTTTGAAATTGTCTTGGGAGAAAAAAAACTGTTGCTGAAGGAGGAGGAGACAACCATGTCTCATATACAGGGAATTATCAATTTCATTGACAAAAAAGAGTTGGCTAGTTGGGTAGGCCAAAGCCAGCATGAAGAACAAGTTTTGGAAGCTGCTGAAGTGAGGAAGAATCAACATTCCATGCTGACAGAAGATGAAGATACAGTGGCTAGAGAACTTGATTGGATTTCCAGAATCCATCAAGAGGATGAGAGGCAATTGTTGAAGATTGCCCACAAAGAAGAAGAAGATGCTGAGTCTAACTTCTAGCATGTGGAAGGTATAAAACAAACACAGGAGAAATGGTTGAACTGTTTGCTGAGAGAATTTGAAGAAGAGAAAGGGATTGCAGACCCTGGAGCAAGGATGCCTGAAGCTGTGGAGAAGAGAGGAGCATATACTAGCTTGCAGAATCAAATTCTGTTTACTAGTGTACTGGATGAGTATGTCACTGCTGGTAGGAAATTAAATGGTGAATTGTTTTCTGAGAGTCAATTTGCAGATGATGAACAAAAGAAAGGTGCTGTAGAGGGAAATATCCTAAGGGATATTCAGGTTGGTTGCGCAGAGGCAACATTGGCAGCAGCAACACCCATGGTGGCAGCAGATGCAACATGGAGGATGAAACTTGCAGAAGTAGTAAATATATTGATAGCATGTGAGATTGTAAGCAGTAGCAGAGGGAAAGATAGTTTCCAGCCAGAGGATAAGCTGGACATGGAGATTGAGTACATCAGAAGACTGATGATGAGAGTGAATTAGGAGTAGCAGACAATAGCAGGAAAGCAGGAGAGTTTCAACAGGAGAAAGACAATGGCAGATTGTGAAAGCATAGCTGGGGGAAGATTACAGAACAAAGTCTGGAAGCCTGGAGAAGGTCAGTTGAAGAATGATGCAGCTGATGGACAACAGCAAAACCAAGTATGGGATCCTAGAGGCAGAGACGAAGAGCACATGATCAAGAGACCATGAAAATTTTGAAGCTTGGGAGTATGATGTCAGGGCATTAGGCTCAAAAGTTACTTGTACATAAAGTAGACATAGGGGGTCCCATGTTCTTTGAATTTCTTGTAAATATTAATATTTTGAATGTTTTGGTAGGAAATTGTAATTATCCTCAAGTCATTTTGAGAACATGAGAATTTGGTCGACATAGGAATACGAAGAGTTAGTTTAGGATTAATTCAGTTATTGAGTCTAGATTCAGGAATTGGAATGCTAAGAGTTGCTAAACTGTTTGTATAAAGGTAACCCTGAAGAGGTTAGAGGAGAACCAGAGAGGGAGAGAGAGAGAGGTAGAGAACCTCTTCAGCAACAAAATAGGAGGATAATGGCCACTGAACTGAATATCTGGCCTATCATGAAATTGTAAGAATTTGTTTTGAGATTTATCGCCTGTATATATATATATATATATATATATATATAGATATATATATGTTTATGGAAGAATTGTCTTTGAGTTAAGTGTGTCTAGATGGGATTAAACTCTGTTTGAATGTCTTTGAATTTCAATGGTTACTTTTGGATATGTATAAAAGAAGTTGTGTCTGAATCTGTGAGGTGAATCGATCACTGTAAGGATCGATTCTGAGTTCAAGAATTCCAGTGTCCGCTATCCGAGTGAGAGTTCAATTCCTTTGAAATTGCTGGAGTGTATGTGATCTGTGTCACTGGGTTATTAATAGGAATAATCCTGCGTGATTATATGTGTTTTCTCGATGGAGAATATTAGAATCTGTAGCAGTCAAGAATCCTGTGATTGACCAAGTCTGTATGGACCACTTGAAGTTATTGTGGAACTGTGGTTAATTATCCAATGCTTGTGAGCACTGTAAAACATAGCCTCAAGGGTTATGTATGGTGGAGCTATGCGTCGGAGTAGATGGATGAAAGGAACGCCGAGGAACGAGGCTGCAATGTGAAGAAACATCGTGACTGCGCGAGGAGGAGAACCTCTTCCAATAGAACAGGCGAAACCTTGTAGTGGAATCTGAGTGGAACCTGGAGTGGAGAAGTGGAACCGTGACCGAGAGGAACAGTGAGCGTGGTTTGGAGTGAACAGTGACGACAGTTTCCGGTTTACATCGCACCGCTTTTGTGGAGCAAGCAGTTTTCTCCATTCGTGAGCGATTCCATAGAAAGCTCAACATGTGGCATAGGGCGAGATTGCAAAACCACCTTCCATTGCGCGCCATCGCGCTTTATTGTTCGTGCAAGTTGCCCGAGCGATATCCATTGGATCGTAAGCAGTGGGGCGATGTGATAACAACCGTTGGATGGCGTGTGGATTTATCGAAGGTACGATTCGGCTGTGTTGACCCCACGTTGGCAATGCGTTGTATGTGTGGGCCCAAATCAAAGATAAATTAAGGTTTATGAGTTAATAAAGGTATGTCGATCGTTATTTGACTTCGTTAATAATTGAAGAACGCCGTAATATATATATGGATATATTACGTATAATGGTTAGTTGGCGCAATATGAAGTATGAAATATGTGAACGGAGTTTAATATATGTACATGCCGAGGGTCAATTAATATGGTTCTAATAGCCCAAAGTATTATGTCGCGTATAATGGTTGTATATGCGAAGTTGGCGCATATGTATACATAATGGACTGTCAGGTTATAACTATAGAGGAGTGTTGAATTAATATCTCAATTCTCTGAATTGAGATATTAAAATAACCCAAAATTATTTGTTAAATTTGCCAGCGTAGAGTAAGGGAAGTGTGAGATTTCTTGGATTGGGAAATGTTTGGGCATGAAAATTCGGATGCATTTACACACAGGCGATGTTGGGACCAAGGTAAATCGGGGCTAAGGGAGGGCCCCGTTGTCAATGGTAGTAAAGATGGAGAAGATATAAGAGACGAGTTCTACAATGAACACATGTTAAATCGTTATGGCTAGACATGTATTCTACCTGAGAAAATGGAAAAATGAGGTTGACATAACCCAGGTTATATAGTTTTCACAATGCTTACATAATCTGGATTGTTGTTACAGAGCACACAACCTAGGCCAATGGAGTTTGGATACAAAATTAATTAATTCAAATGCCAAAATCACAGAGAAAAACAAAAAGAGTATTTAACGTCCACCTCCCCTCACACTTACCCAAGTAACCGGCCAACCACAGGAAACATGAGATGAGGGGAAGTTAAGACAGACTCAACCTCCTTGGCGACTTTAAGGAAGTGGAATCTAAGAAAAAAACCATAAAAGACCTATACCACCTACTACAGGACCCCCAAAGGCTATCCCAGTCATCCACCTAATCTGTCCCTAGGTCCCACTAATATTTCATGAAGAAAACACCCTGGATGCATGCACAATGTTGGATTTAGGGGTCCTAACCCAGGTTCATACGTTAAGGTTTGCCAACAAACCCCTATACTACTGGCCCTTTCGGCAGTGACCTGCTTGCGCAGGTCAAAGTCTCACCCGAAGCAGTATGGGAGGGTGCTAGAACTAGGTTTCCACACCTAGAAAGAGAGCAGGTAAGCCAAGCCACGCACAATGCACAGATCTATAGAACAGAGCTAGTTCGCAGGCTTAAACAGATAACCAGTGTACACAGTAGTACAGATCTAATCTTAGGTCCACATCCAGTAGAAGCACTGCAGTATTCTACTGTGCGATTGTCATCTCGGTCAGGGCAATTTGCTGACTTACATGTTGGATTCGATGGTGGATCTTGTGACAAACCACCGTATGAAGATCCTGTACTGCTTCGTGTGACAGCTGGGGGAGATTCAGTTATACTCTTATTCCCGCTGGGATCTGTGTTGCTGGGTCCTGATCTTCCATGATAAGGGCACCGTTATGGATTTGGCAGAGGTTCCTTTCCCCCGTAACTAACGCCGGTTCGCTCGAAGGCGAGGGGTGCCGACCTCGAGTGACATGAGTCTGTGCGTCATCTGTCTTACCTTATAGAGCACGAAGCTCATTCTGAATTGTATCGACTGCAAAATTTTTTTGCTCCGCAAGAGCTGCCCATCTCTCCTCTATGGCCAATGTAACAACGTTTGCTAATTGTTCAAGATCGCCTTCCGTTAAGGTGATTGTCTCGTCTCTTTCTTGGCGTTGAGGTCGGTGCTTTTTCCGTGCTCCTTTTACAGGCTTGCTTGTTCATTTGGTACTTCCTTCAATGATATCTGGAGGCTTGCCCGCAGTGCTTGTAGTGGTCCTGTGTGGGTGCTGGGTTGGTGTAGTGTTCTCAGTTGCTGCTTTGCTCATAGCTTTTCCCAAGGTGCCACCGAGTGCTTCAATGTTCCTTAGGGGGTGTTCGAAGCCCAACTTCCACGCAGGTGGCCATTATGTAATCACCTGTTCGATGTCCTCATCCGATACCATAAAGGGAAGCATCGTCTAGGTGTTATCCATATGGCTGCAGATTTGAATGTGGCTCATCATAGCTTGGAAGTTGGCGATCCCTTTGTATTTTTCATATATGATGGGGGATAGCCAGGGTCGCGAGTGGATTTATTCTTCCAAGCTACTCTATAAAAGGACCCAAAATACTTGGTTGTCTTCTGAGCACTGCGCATCTTTGGAGTCCCACAGATGGGCATACCGAGCTTCTTCACACATACCAGGTTTGAGCTCAGGGATGACTTCTCCCTCAGGGTTTTTCCAGGTGACGAGGGCTATAAGAAGTAGTAGCCAGAAAAAACGAAAAGGTTTTCCGAGGACTTGGGAGTCGCAAACATTGATTAGGAATTCATCACACAGGTGCTGTGCCCAGTTGTAGCAAACCCCCTTTGCACACTGACCAGCTAATTGGATGAAATACACAGGAAATGTTGCGAGCTGGCACTTTTGCATTAACTTACAGGCCAGTATCTGGGTGCCTAATTGTGTAGCGTTATCATTGACGGATTCGATGATGAACCCCCTCGTATTCCTGAGCATGCGGTAGTCCCGACGCACCTCGACGGTTGTTTCTGATTCATATTTCTTACCTACCTTTGCCATGGGGTGCAGACCGGTCATAGGGAGGGCCATAATCCGATTGATTAGCGTAGGATCAATGGGAACTCTATCCCTAATCCATAAACAACCATCGTGAATTAGTGCGAGCAATTAGCTGGCCACTCGATCCGTGATAGTGTAATGGCCAAAGTGGGGCATGTGCATGAGGTTCAAGATTCCGGATCCGGCTAGGCCGGCCACCCAGCGCTGGGGGATAACTGTGACTCCTTCATGCATGCTGATTGTGTCACAGTATAATGCCAGGGTCAATTCAGGAAAAATTTAAGGATTTTCCAAGTCGTGATCAAGAAATTTGACTCCCCGGAGGCTTTTGCAAAGGTCGCCAATCACAGGGATGTCTCTAGGAGTCAGGGGAGATTGGAGATATGCTTCCAAACCATTCAGGTTTTCTGGTGTGCATGTCGAAGTTTTGTGTGGTCAAATGACTGGAGGTAGCCAGTCGATGGGGTTAGCCGGTTGGGCTTCTTCTGGCGTATATAGACAGTAGGGCGATTTTGGCATTTGTGGGGATGTTCTAGTTTTTCCCATAGCTCCTCTGGCAGTCGGGGGGGGGGATGTTTTGATCCTTGGGCTGGTTCCTTGCCCCTCCTTGTAAGAAAGGTTACAGATACGTCTTCTCCCTCGGATTCAATCTCCATTATATCTTCTTCCTCGTGACTTGCTGGTGCAGGATGTTCAGAAGGGCTAGGAGTCACTATTTGTGCTCGGAATATGAATTCAGTTTCTGGAGGGTAATTGGCAGGAGGGGGGGTGGTATGCACAGACATGGGGGTTGCTGCGGAGAGAGAAGTCATGGTTATGGAGTGTGAGTAAGAAGGGACTATAAGCTGATTTAGCCCGGCTATTTTATAGCCTCCATGATTATGCAACGGTTGGGTAGATCTTAGGCGGAACTTACCATCCGGAGAACAGATAAGAATCCGCAAGATTTGCTTCATTAATTGTTGTTTAATTTCCCTTAACAATGGTAACTTCTACTTTTTACTAGACATGCCGATGCCAACTGCTACTTTTCGAACCCCAAGCGCGTTCGAGACTTCTGCCATATCTGACTCGATCATCCTGAGAGGAGGTGCGTCCTCCCCCAACAAAGGCTTGTTCTCTAGAGCAGTGTCTTGGAAGCTGGTAGGCAATTGTGAGGGACCCCATGCCATGCGATCGGTGCTTCATAGGGCTTCCTCCACATCTCCTGAACCATCAAACCGGGGCAGCTCTCTTACCTCCATCGTCATACATCTGATATCTCTGGTATTGCAGAGGCATCATAGTGTGGATGCGCTCTGCAACCGATGTTACTAGAGTTCTAACTCCTCCTCAGAGTTAGAGAGGTACCCATTATTACTTTCCTTCTCAGAAGACGTACTATCCTTTGTGTGGATACCCTATATAAGTAATCTCCCTCTTCGCTTCCTTGAACTGTCTCGGTATATCCTTGTCCTTCTGCAGGGTCTAACGGGATAATTACTCGTATTCCATTGTTCTCAAATATCATACTCCTCTTATTCAGGTTGATGATGCCTCCCATTTCAATCGCCCAATCCAAGCCTAGAAGTGTTGGGTAGGGGTCCGCATCTTCTACGGTTTGGATAACTTCAAAGTCAGCTCGTATCCTGACCCCAACAATGTTCACGACTATGTTTGATAATTTTCCTAGTGGTCCTATCTTTTGTTGATTAGCCATGCGTAGCTGTACAACGGACCATTCGAGCTTAGGTTCGCCCATGCGCTGCCAAGTTTGTTGAGGGAGCACGTTCGCATCGGATCCTAAGTCAAGAACAACTTGCTCCATCTCAAAATCCCCAATCTGCGCCATTAGTTGCATTTCTCGACCTGTTCGTTTATTCTGTGCATCTAGTTTGTGCACATTTTGTTCTTGTGTGATAGGCATGGTCTTCTCTGCGCACCCATCTATCAGTCCTGAAGACTCTCCATAGCTTTTTGGTTGTGCAACAACTTGATACATGCCTGTAAGAATGGTTTGACCTTGTTTTCCTGCTCCATGTTAGGTATTCTTATTTTATCGTAATTATTACTTGTGCTAGGGCCGAGTTCTTTTGAGGGGTATCCCTCTTCTTCCACAACGGCTTCCATCGACCCCTTTTAGACTAAGGCAGTTGCCGTTGCTGCCCCCTATGGTTTTGTTTTTACCCTCTGCACATTTTGCGTAGAGTTCTTTTCCTGAACCCTCTTCAATAGAATCGGGCACTCCTCAATATAATGATCCAACTGTCTACAATATTGACACGTCTGCTAAGTTGGGTTGATACAATCTCACGCGAAATGGCCTACTTCCCCACAACTGTAGCAAGTCAGTTGACCTCATCCCCGGCCTGCGTTGCCTCCTCGGCCTCCTCCCCTTCCTCGTGCTGGGGATCCTCCTATTCCTGCGGGGGACCTAGGTGAGGCTGGATTGAACCGAACCCTGAATATGTTTCCCTGGTCAGTCAATAAGTCATATGTGCGACACGTTTGCTCATTGTGGCCAACTGTTCTGCAGAACCGGCACCACTGTTGGTTAACTTTTGGACCATACGTGGAAGCGCGAGGGCAGTGGCTAGTGTCATGTAGCCCAGCAACGCGACAATACTCACACCATATCATTGCTCTATTGGATTCCATGGCCTCCTTAGGCCGTAAAGGGCTAGGTGCTCCTGCTCGTACATACGTAGTTAGTAATGGGCAGTTATCCTTAGTGTGACCATTTACTCAACATTGGGTACACCATTTCTTGGGGCTGGCTTCTGACCCTTGCTCTTTGCATAGATTTTTAATTTCCATATGCATAACCTCTAGCTAGCCTTGTATCTGTTGCACCCCCAATTGTGTGTCATCCCTTGGGGAAACTTCTAATTTCATAGCTATTTCTAGTGCTTTCTCATGTGTTTCGATAGATTGCTATCCCATAGGTACCCGTAAATGAGGTAGCAACATAGCGATGAACCATTCTGTGTGTTGCTGGTTATCATACTAGAACCCGCCTTCCCTGATTGATTTCTTTAACCTCTAATCCACTTCCCATACAGATTCAAATGATCCTTGCTTGATGTCTTTTAGTTCATTGAATATCTGCGAATAGGATTTAGGTCTTTTGAATTGCTACTTCAGTTCCGTTTTGATCTCATCAATAGTTGCATTTGCATGCTGTAAAACGTATCCCATATACCAATCCAGAGCTCTTTCTTTGAAAGCCAGAGATAGCTGGGCCTGCTTCACCGAATCACTTGTGATGTTTTGCACCGTCCATATTAATTCAGCAACAAACCAAAACCTATTCATATCCTCATCACCCACACCCTTGAAGATAGGTAGTTTAAATTCGCAGCCATATCTACCTTATTTTGGCGTTCTAGCATTACCTGACTGCCCTTTCAAAATGCTCCTGGTCCCGGCAACAGAACCATTTGTTGGCTTTAGGGGTCCTGACCCAGGTTCATACGTTAAGGTTTGCCAAAAAAGCCCTATACTACTGGCCCTTTCGGTAGTGACCTACTTGCGCAGGTCAAAGTCTCACCCGAAGCAGTATGGGAGGGTGCTAGAACTAGGTTTCCACACCCAGAAAGAAAGCAGGTAAGCCAAGCCACGCACAATGCACAAATCTATAGAACATAGCTAGTTCGTAGGCTTAAATTGATAACCGGTGTACACAGTAGTACAGATCTAGATCGTAGGTCCACATCCACGTGCGTTCGACCAACAAAGATATAAATTACAGTACACATAACAGTCCATATAGCATATGTTGTAAATAAACACAGCAGATAACACAGATGATTCATACCTTATCACAGATTTAACACATGGCATAGATTCATATAACAAATAGATCCAGAACCAGATACCAGGAATACTTCTCATATATTATTAGCAAATTCTTACATAACCCCAAATCCCACCTGTGCACACAGCCAGTAGGGTTTGCACACAACAGGACAAAGGATCTTCATGCACACATCCAGTAGGAGTCCGACCCAAATACTCAGAACCTAGAACTAACAATCCGCACTTAGCATTCAATTCTATTCATATTCTACCTATCGACTCAAAAAGTCTTACTATTTATACCAGTTTAGCCTAGACATACCATGGTTCGCAAACCGTGGTTTGCAGACTCCTAGTTTTACCTATTTACCTGCTTACAACATATTGGGGCTTTTATCCGTCCTATCACCCCTGCGCTAGACTAAATATAATCAAAATAATGCAAAATTGGACCAACTTTCATCAGTGTGGGAGACCCTGCTCCAACACACAGGCTTGCATCCATGCGTCTGGGAAGCTCTAGACGCATGCATAAGCTTGCGTGCCTGCATCCAGGGACTAAATTGCCTAGAATTGTGCCCGCGTCCGCTGGATTTAAGGAAATTTTTAAGCCCATAATCCCAGACACTGCCCAAAAATTCTTATAGCTTTTAGGAATCATTAAACACATGACGAAAATTCCAAATAACCAAAAACTGACTCCAGGACTAAGTCTAACCATCCCCAACCGAGACTGAGATTCTGTCAAACACTTGGAATGAATGCAATCTACAGGTCTATGATACAAGATAGAGAATGAATGACTGAAAATAGTTATGAAACATTACAATAAGGATCATCACCCTCTTCCTTAACCAAATATGACATCAATTAGGTCTTGCATCCTTCATTTTAACAATCACAAGTAAATACATGAAATAACCATGACATGAACTAGTCATTTTAACAAGCTTATAACCAGCATAAAACCATGGAAATAACAGTGAGATAACAACCATTAAAGCCACATGTTAATTAGTGCAAAATAAATATAACATAGCTTCCATTAAACATAGGAAAATACTTACCAGGTTTGGGACTTCCATGTTCCACTCGACCATAGACATGGCTGAGCCAAATCTCTCTTCAGCTAGTCGCCCCAGTTCCATATTCCAAGCATGAGTGTGGGATCTCATGGATAAAATCATCCAAACACAACCAAGGGAATTCAGAGTTTAAACCACCTCCACCCTCACCATATCGTGATCACACCAAACCAGTGCTCTGATCACAAAATCGAGTAGAACTTGGAAATTCCATTTGGAATCCTTCACTATCCTTGAGGAATTTTTTGTCTCCCTATCTCTCAGGATTTACTATAATCCAATCCTGGATCACTAGGCCCTAAACCGAGACACCTCCCTTAGGCTTTACCGTGTATCCTGCCAAAACTAGTCAATGGATTCCTAGGCCTTTGGGAATGACCCTTGAGATTACCTCTACCCTGGATTCTGAAATCCATCTGGTAAATCCAAAGCTCAAAACCTAGATCAAAATCCCAACACAACATGGCATCCAGAAAAAGGCAAAGAAAGGTTGAAAATCACTGTCAAAACCCAGAAAAACCATGCCACCGAAAACAAGATAACCAAATACCAACATGCATAATCCATGCATGCCCAAACTAGCTAAGAAAACACACATGAAATATGTTACCTGCAAGTATTCCTTCTGAAGTTGCTAGATCCTACTCTTCCTTACTCGATCCTTGCTTTCCTTTCATTTGTTGTCCTTCCTTTGCTTGCTTTCCTCCTCGTTTGCACAATGTTGAATTGCTCCAAGAAAATTCTAATTATCCAAGGGTGAGAGAGAGAGAATAATGAGAGACCTCCAAAACTGAACTGACAGAAGGTTACACTAGAAAAATGCACCAACTGATCCTTAGAAACCTTTTTATCAATGAGGCTTCTGTTTTCTTCATTTTTTATTATTTTCCTCCTCACATGCAATCTGTGAGCTTTTACCTTCCTTTTCTCCTAATTTCCTTTATTTTGATAAATAAATGTGCCAAAAATATTTTTTGCATATTTAATGGCTCTGCCTTTGCCTTTTCCAATTTCCCTTAGCCACAAACACATATCCAGTGATGCCCACTAGGACATTTTTATGAACTTTCATCTTGGAATAAGTGTCTGTTAACCGTGGTCTTATTTTTTTTCCCTTTATTAACTTTTATTACATGAACTTTTACCTGTGTCTGTCATAGAACCCTCCCCCTTGGGGAACACCTTCATCGATGTTAAACTACACCTACACCTCAGAAAAACTACTAAAAAGCAAACATACTTCTCATGGAGCTTTATAAATTAGCTCGATGTAGCATTTGCAATGAGTAACCTGATCAAAAGAAAAACCATGATCACATGACCATATAACATCAATACCACTTATTGGAGCTTTATAACTTAGCTCATGGCAATATTTACATCCATACACATATCTACATATACCAAAAATAACCAAAAACATATGCCAAACATATACCAAACACCAAACCAAAATTTCTTTGCCTCAACCAGCAAACAATGAAGGATATATGGCTCACATCTAATCCGCCATCTACCATGTAGCTTCATCGAGCCCAAAGTGCTTCCATTGCACTTTAACTTGCTTGATGGCTCTGTTCGTGAGCATGAGATGCTTTCACTGCAATATGCACCGATGTTCCGACTGGAATTATCCTTCTTTCTCCACTTGCAATACAGACCAATCAATAACATGATCAACATCCTTTATATACATTATAAGCAATGAAACATGAAACACATCATGAAATTTCACTGTCGGAGGCAGTGCAAGCCGATAGGCCACTGGTCCAATCCTCTCAAGGATCTCAAAAGGCCCACAATACCGTGGTGCCATCTTGGCACATGATCTGATCCTCAAGGAGCTCTTCTTGGGATTGATACGTAAATAAACATTCTCCCTAACCTAAAACTCCTTAAATATCGTGTACTGGTCTGCATAAATCTTATGTTTGTCCTGTGCTGCCTTTATATTCCTCTTTATAACCTGCATTTCTTGTTCCATGACTGCCAACATGTATGGCCCAATCAACACCATGTTAACTGGATCACTCCAACTAATGGGAATATTACAACTCCGCCCATATAGTGCCTTGAAGGGACTCATGCCCAATGAATCTTGATACCCATTGTTGTAAGAAAACTCAACCGATGGTAGATACTCTTTCCATTTCTGCTACTATTGCATCACATACATCCTCAAAATTTCCTCCAAGATCATGTTGACCCTCTCAGTCTATCCATATTTCTGTGGATAATAAGCCATGTTGAAGGCCAACTCTGTGCCCAAACCTACAAAAAATTCCTTCCAAAACTTTGAAGTGAAATTTGGATCCCTGTCTGACATAATATTCTTTGGAACACCATGCAACTTGACTATGTCTCTGATGAACCCCTGTGCTACATCACTAGTTGAATACGCATTCTTCACTAGAATGAAGTGTACAATATTTTTCAAACTGTCCACAACCACCATGATAGAATCATGTTGTCTTATTGTCCTTGACAAATATGTGATAAAGTCCATGGAAATGACCTCCCATTTCCATTTCAGAAATCGCAATAGGCTGTAGTAGACCACCTAGATGCCTATACTCCACCTTTACCTGGTAATAATCCAAACATTTATGCACGTACTCTGCTACATCCCTCCTTATATTCGACCAATAATAGAATATCTTTACTGTAGTCAACGTCTTCTGATAGCCTGGGTGCTTGAATATGGTTTCGAATGAAACTCCCTCAATATCACCTTCTTGAACTCACTACTGTCTGACACATATATCCTATCTCTAAACCTGACCAATCCATCTAATGTAAGACAATAATCTACATCCCGTACACCTGCACCTGTACCTACACCTATACCTGTACCACTACATGTACCTGTATCTTTACCTGTACTCTGCTGTAATTTGTGCCTAAGCTCCATATATCTGGCATCCTGCTCGCATGCCTATAAGATCCTATCTTGTAAATCTGTCCTATAGGAGCTCATAATTGCAATGCGATTTATTTGTATCTGCCTCCTAAGAACATCTACGACCCTGTTATCTTTACCTTTGATGTACTTGATCTCAAAATAAATGTAACAACCTCGCTGAAAATTCCATGTAATAAAGTTAAAGTAATAACCATGGTTGATGGGACAAATATTCGAAGTTGAATGTTGGAAAAACATCCTAGTGCGGGTGTTCACGTGGTCTATTATGGCTAAGGAAATTTGAAAAGGCTACGACTAAGGCATTAAAGAGGCAATGAGTATTTTTAGCACATTTATTTATGAAAATAATGGAAATTAGGAGAAAAGGGAGGTAAAAGGTCACCGGTTGCATATGAGGAGGAAATTGAAGGAAAATAATGGAAAATGAAGAAAATAGAGGCCTCTTCTATAAAAAGGATTTTGAGGATCAGTTGGTACCTTTTGTCAGTGAATTTTTTCAATTCTCTCATTATTATCTCTCTCTCTCTCTCTCATACTCTTGGATACTTAGAGTTTTCTTGGATCACTCTTGGAGAGTGTGGACTTGGTGAATTGGAGAAAGAAGGAAAAGGAAGAGCAAGAAAGCGCAAGTGTACATCGAGATCGACATCTACAATGAGATTTGATTGCAGGTATTGAGTTTTATGTATGTTTTCCTCACTAGTTTTGGCATGCATGGTTATGCATGCGGATTTTCCTAGCCTCGCCATTTCCTAGATAACCATGGTGTTGTGGGTTTATTTCCATTTATTTTTTGCTGGTTGGTTCTCACGATTCCTTTAACTGTGGGTTGAGTTATTAGTTCCTGGAATCCTTGGTTGGAAAAACACTCTGGAAGCCCGACGAATAACTATGGGTTGAGTTACTAGTCCTGGAAGTCTTGGTTGGACAAACGCTCTAGAAGCCCTAGGTGGGTTTAGTTACTAGTCTTGGAAGCCCTAGTTGGAAAATGCTCTGGAATCCTTATAAAAATTGGGGTTGAGTTACTAGTCCTGGAAGCCTTGGTTGGAAAAAACACTTTGGAGCCCTAGAAAAACTTCGGTAGAGACCAATCTATGATGGTTGTGATATCCGACCATGAGGTGGAGTCACTGGTTGAGGTTTGAGGTGGTTTTTCCTCTGGAAGCCTTGGATTGATTGTGATTGATGTGTTTGATGATATCCCACAGTCATGCTTGTAATATGGCATGGGGGTGATTGGATGAAGTGAGACTTGGGTTAGGCAATTTATGGTTGGGTGGAACGTGGAAGTCCCATCTCTAGTTGGTCTTGTACATTCAATAATGAAGAGATAATTCCTCTGGTATTCAGTATGCAAATGTACTAGTTTATGTATGGATTTTATTGCTGTTATATCCATAGTATTTCTGTTGTTTTTGTGCTGGTTATAAGCATGTATTCGATTAGTGATGATGTATGGCTCTATCCATGTTTTTACCAGTAAATGAATACACAATGTATCTATGGTTAAATAGACTATATTGTAGCTTATGATGTAGGGGAGCGAGGCTTCTTAGACATTCTCAGATAAGTGAGAGACCCTCATGCTTAAATCTATTGTTTATACCGGTAGATGAAATGTTTGTGACATGTTTGATGAAATTCATGTCATGGCTTGGAGGGGTCCAGATTAGTTCCTGATGATGTGATTGCTTCTATACATTTTTTTTATGTTATTTATCCTCCCATAAAGTTTCATGAAGTTTTGGGTAGTTTCCTGGGCTCTGGGGCTAAAAAGGTGGCTCAAATTTCGGAGTTTCAAGCACAAAACTGACCAAATTGGGCCCTAGCCACTACCTTGCCTTGCCAAGCCCATGGCTAAGGCTTAAATTGGTCAAAAAGTCAGTCTCCCTCAGGGTTCAGGGGCCTAGAAGGTTGGGTTACCTCCTGAGGATGTTTTTGATCTTGTGTAAGGTGTGTTTGTCTTGCTTCCATCGGTTCCACTTCCTTAAGGTCACCTAGGAGGTTGAATCTCATATTAGTAGCCTCTCGATGCATGTTTACCCCGGTTGGCCAGTTATTTGGGTAGATGTGGGAAGAGGGTGTTACAAAGTGGTATTAGAGAATGGTTCAACCCTTGGACTGGATGGGCAGTGTGTTGTTCATGTTTTTGTTGATTGCTTATGTGTTTCTCATACCTATGGTTTATGTGTTTGTTGCATTCGTGTTGTGTTGGCCGTGGTGGAAGTGGTGTCACCATGGATGGAATAATGGTGTTGTTGTCAACATGTGGTCATGTGTGTATGACTGATTATGTGTTGTTCATGTTTGTGTAATGTTCATGCACATTAGCGTACATATTGTTACATGTTGTATATGCATTGCATGTGTATGCTAGGTCACATATTTGTCATGCTTGTGTAGTGTCCATGTATGCTTGCTTGTGTGATGTTATATGTTGAACATGCATTGGTCATTCACGCTTGGTTACATGTTTCTTATGCTTGTGTATGGTTCGTTCTTGTGATGGTGTGTGGTCAAGTTGCATTGGTATGGTTATGGATTAAGTCATGTTGTGTAATTGTTATGGATATGCATCCATGTCTAGACTGCAACTAGAGTGATTTTTATGTGCTAATATACCTTTTGTTACAAGTTTATATGATGATTATGATTATGTATATATATGTATCTCGCTGGTTGGTTGATCTTGTAGGATTTATCCTCCCCAAATTACTCTCAGGTATGCTGGTTTATTTATTAATTGGTTTAGCTGACATAATGTACCTCGTAGGAAGAAATCAAAGATGAATAGAAGAATGGTATACTACAAAGATTCTCCCTATGAGTCATATGAGCAACATGGTGTTGGAAATTCATCTAATTTTGAAGATACACTTAGAAGTTCAAAAGAAGAAATAAGGAGTTGCTAGGTAGATAATGACAAACTTATACAGGCAGAGGAAAAGCAAGCAGAGGTTAATGCATCCATCCTTCAAAGTTTGTCAGAGTTGAAGAGAAAGGGGCCACTTAGGATCAGCTATGGATAGGAGGATGGGACCAATGGAGCATATGGCAGTAGGTATCCCAGTGGTTACAGGTCGGATATGGATGACACGATTAAAGATGGCAGATTTTTGGACACTCCGGATATGAGAGGTGATAGTCACATGTATCATTCTAGATTTGGTTCTGAAAAGGATCATGATCGTCATCATTATCATCCTAATTGGAGGAGTGATAGGGGCTATTTTCCAGATGATTTTAAAAAGGAAAAACCACCTACATTTGATGAAGAGGTGAAGAAACCATAGGATGCAGAGGCATGGTTTCTTGGCATGAAGAATTTTTTTAGATTGCATGATTACTCAGAAAATATGAAAGCTAGAATAAATACAAGGTAGAGAAAACATTTAGTGGGAATATGTGAAGAATGTCAGAGATATTTCTAAGTAGGATTTGACTTGGAGTGGGTTCGAAAGGCTATTCCGGAAGAAGTATCTATCAGAGGGATACTACTATGACAGGGAAAAGGAGTTTTATGAGTTGAAGATGGGTTCCATGACATATGAGGAGTATACTAGCAGGTTCTTGGAGTTACTGAGACATGTGTATTACCTCAAGGAGGAGAAGGCCAAGATTCAGATATTTATTAGTGGCATATCGATTGAATTTAGAGATAGGATTGAGTTCGATGAACCCAAATCATTGGAGGAGGCCATTCGGAAACTCAAGCATTCTTATGAGAAATAAAATTGTAGATCATAAACTAAGCCATATTGGAGATATAATGATAAGAATAAAGGAAAATGGGACAAGAAGTGAGCAAGGCCTCAAGATGCAGTTAACAAGGAGAATGTTTCCCCACCTAAGAAATTCAACATATTTGGTAGAGGACAAGGATCTCAATCTAAGGAACAGAATAAGGATGAAGTTTGGAAGTCTATACAATGTTGGACTTGTGGAAAATTTCATCATAGGATATATTTTACACAACATCAGGGTGGTAGGCCGTATATCTACAATGTGCATGAGGCACAAACAGTGGGAGATGTTGGCCATAACATTCCTCGGATTTATGCGGTCGTGGACAACATGCAAGCAGATCGTCAGGCTTCTATCATTCAGATGGATGGTAAGCTTCGTGATCAAGTTGTTTCTATTTTGATTGACCTTGGATCTAACTATATTTATATTAATCTTGACCTGGTGGATAAGTGTGGTTGAGTAAGGAAATGCATGCGAAATCTTGGTTACTGCAACTGGCCATAAGTACGAAGAAAATAGTTCACCATTGGGTAAGAGCTTGTGCATTCGAGTTAAATGGTATGCCTACTATTAGTGTCAGCCTTTGCAGCCTTCCTTCAGTGATCAAAAATTCTCTTACAAAGTGATTTTAAGATGTCAAGGTCAAATTTTGTCATTTCAATGAGTCTTCAAGAAAAATTTGGTCACTGGGCATTACGTCTAGGGTTTGCTTTTACTCTTGTCAAAGTTGTCCAAATGTCGGTCCATGTCACCATTCAGCTGAGTGTACCATCATTCAGAGGGTTTTCATCATCATTTCAGGTTCCAATGGGTCATTTTACACCTTGTTCATGCTTCAGTTGTGCCTAGGTAAGTTTCATTTCCCTCTCCTAGGGTTTTGAAGGTAATTTCTCTTGGATGGTAAAATCATCAGCAAAACTTGTATCCTGATGTTCATAAACCTTCCCCTATCCTTAATGTACCTTATTAAACACTTCCCATCATTGAGATCCCCCAAATTCCTCATTTTTGCACAAACCCTAGTTTCTTGCTACAACTTGGCAATTTTCTAGGCTAGGCCTATGTTTTTCCCTTTTGGACCTCTTCCCCTCACTCAATCTCTGAAATTACACTTTCCCCTGCTTCCTAACATCCTTCCTTACTTCCCTAAATTTCCCCAAGAATTCAGAAGCCCCTTATCCCCTTCATTTCGCTTCATTTCGACAAATCCCTTGTTTCACACATCGGGATAGGTTTCACTCAAATGATGTTTCAGAGCAATAAAAGATGAATTTTGGAAACTCGAGAGAGGTTTTTGTCCAAAAAATTCCAAATAAGAAAAAAATCCTTCAATTTTTACACAGGTATCATGGTTTTAGAGAAATGTCAAAAATACCGTTGCCTCAGGAGAATTGAATGCACCTCTGAAGTGACCTTGGGAAAATCAAGATTTATCCTAGATTGGTTTGCCAAATGACTTTCTTGATGAGTCAAATGATAGCTAGACACAAATATCTTTTCAATGAGCTATCATGAGCTCAATTGAGAGTTGAGGAAGACCTTCAAAAGTTGACTGCAACAGCACTCTGCCTTGAGGCAGCCTCATCTTGCACATTTTGACTAGTATTGGGAGATTTAATTTTTGACAAGGTAAATGAAATCCAAATTGAAAAATTACACTTGATCTGGAAATTAGACTCCACTATCTTTCCAACGAGCTATCATGCGCCCAATTTTGACACTGGGAAGGCCTCCAAAAGCCTCCTGAAACATGCGCTATTTATGGCACGACGCATTGGGTTGGAGCGCGGCGCATTGGGCTAATACTCCAGTTTTCTCATTGCCTTCAACGAAATCCCAAATTTCTTGGCTCCTCTGCTCCAGGTACGTCAAATTGTCTTGTAATTTTCCATTGATCAGTTTTGGGTGTGGTTTCAAAAATTGGTTTGAAGAATTTGAATGCCAAAAGCTTAAACCCTATCCTTTTGTAAAGAAATGCCACTTTAGGGTTTGAATTTGAAGTTTTAGAATTTGACTTTGGTGCCAAAAAACTCCATTTCTCACTTGTATTTTCCTTTCCCATCATCGTAATATCATCATACAGTTCCTCCCTTATTCCCTAAACATCCCAAATCACTTATTCCCAAGACCTATTTTCCCTATCCCTAAAACCTACCATTCCTTATCACTCTCCTTCTCTCATTTCACTTATAAGATCCTCAAGTCCCCAAGCAATCAAGTGACTGTCCTGGCATTTTAAATCTCACTTGATTGAATCACATTTTTACCACTATACTATTTCCCACAGTTCACTTTTCCCATTGTCCTGTATTCCTCACAATTCCTCAAATTCCTTTGGCACACATTTGGCATTGAAAGAAAGGCACCAATTTCTCATTTTCAACAAAACAAATATCCACTTGACATACAAATTTCAACACCATGACGGACACCGACACATCCAATGAACGAGACAGTGATTCCGCCACCGAACTGCATGCACCAGGAGGGCACTGAAACGTCGAAAAAGGCCTGATCCACTTCAAATCTTGGCCGAAGCTTCTTTAGCTGAGAATGGTACTTGATTATGGACCTCCAACCCAAATTTCAAGGAATTTGGAGAAAATTTTGTCATTTTTGAATTTTTGGTCACAAAACAGGTTTTTCCGCCCGACGCGTCGCGCCACCCGACGCGCGCTTACGATTGGGACACCTTCTGGAGGAAAACTTGACATTTTTGGATTTTTCATGATATATTATGTATGTTCAGAAATGGCCGAAGCATTTCATCAAGTTCTGGGTGGTCTTAAGGGCCAAAAACACCATGAAAATCACCTTTCTGCCACCTTTTGCACCAGCAGGAAGTACTTTTGGGAGATTGAAGTTTTGGAGGGGAAAATGAGCTCCAAATTGAAAAATTTTACCTAGGTTGGATAGTAGACATCCAGGGCTTTCCAACGAGCTATCATGAGCTCGATTTTGACTTCGGGAAGTGCTCCAAAAACGGGTCCAAAGTAGCGCAACACATAGAGCTTTGGAGCGCGGCGCATAGAGGAATTCAACCTATTTTTCACCTTCCAGCTCAGAAATTCGGCCAGTATTGACTATTTTCACCTCTTGATGTAATTATTGATCTATCTTGACGTAATTTGGTAACCATGATGTAATTTTGGCATGTATTTACTTGTTCTAGATGATTCATTCACAAAAAGTGAAAATCAAGTGAATGGATCAGTTTCCTAGCTTATAGAGGCAAGTTGTTTGGCTGCCTAGATTTTAGCTCTTTGTTTAGAATTGGTTAAAACTGCTCCTAGAAGCATGATCTCGACCCCTAGAGGCATGGGAAGGGGTTAGAATTGTCTATATATTGTATTTTCTGAGACCTTCTCAGGGTTGGACTCTTGGGAAAAGTTTGGCACTCCATTGTACAACCGTATTTCAAGTCTTGGCAAAGGAAAGACCAGAGTTTTGTAGCACCTGTTGGGATCCTTGTGGATTATGAGTTTTGATGATGTTTTTTCTCATGTTATTGTAAGTTTCATTAATGTTATATGTATGCCATCCTTCTTTATGCTTCTGAATTAAACAAATGAGTATTCGAGGTAGAATTCATTGAATTGCTGGTGCTTTGCCTTAGACTTTTGTTTAATTTTATATGTTTTCGTCAGTTTGAAGAGGATCTTTGTACTCTCTTTCCCTCTTCAGCTCCTCAGCAGTCTTTTCTATCCATTCATTTGATCTTATACATCAAAACCATTGCCTACCCTTCCCCAACTTGAACTCTGCAAGATCTGGCCTCATCCCCAAGCCCAAAATTGTTTTTCCCTTTTTTCAACAAAAAACCCTAAAAATCAGAATCAAACCCTCCTATTTGTTTATCTAGCCTAAAATTAGTTGTTGTTATCGTCATATCAAGCCCTTTTGAATATTTTCACTGAGATTGACCCGGAGAGAGCCCTCTCCTGTTGTCGTAGGGCTAGCTACGAGGCTGAGCGTGGTTTGTTGTTGTCCTTCTTCTACCTTATTTCAGCCTAAGTTGGATTTGGGAACTAACACCTACAACAACACACTTGGACATATTTCCATTGGGTTCCTACAATATGCTATTAGGTATGGATTGGCTATATCTTTAGAGGACCATGGTAGATTTATATGACAAAGCTATTGAATGCTTGGATGAAAATGGGGAACCAAGGGTCTTACAGGGAAAGAAGAAAGCCACATCAATTAGAATGGTGACAACCATGCAAGCCAAGCGCAGTCATAGGAAAGGGTGTGTACTATTTGCAGTTCATATATATAGTGACAAAGGTAAGGAAGTTAAGGATGTAGATGTGTTGAACATGTATCTAGTTTTGTAGAAATTTCAAGATGTGTTTCCCATAGACATTTCAAGTTTTCCACCACATAGGGAAGTATACTTTTCTATTGAGTTGATACGAGGGGAAATTCCAACATCAAAGGCACCTTACATGACGAGCACACCTGAGTTGGTAGAATTAAAGTTGCAGCTGAAGGAGATGCTTGAAAAAGGGTACATTAGGCCAAGTGTATCACCATGGGGTGCACCGATGTTGTTTGTGAAGAAGAAACATGGCACTCTCATATTATGCATTGACTATAGGAAGCTGAAGAAAGTGACCATCAAGAACAGGTACCCATTACCAAGGGTTGATGGTTTGTTCGATCAGCCGAAGGGAGCATAAATGTCCTCTAAGATCAACCTAATATTGGACTATCATCAGGTACGCATCAAAGAGCAAGACGTCTTCAAGATAGCATTCAGGACCAGGTGCGAGCATTATGAGTTTGCTGTAGTTCCATTCGGTTTGACTAATTCCCAACTACATTTATGTGTTTGATGAATACTGTGTTGTGTCCTTATTTGGACAAGTTTGTGATTGTTTTTATTAATGCCATATTGATGTATTCTAAAAATGAGGAAGAGCATGCCGATAATTTGGCAACGGTATTGAGGTTGTTGAGAGAGCATCAGTTGTATGCTAAGCTCAGCAAATGTAGTTTCTTCCAGACTGAGGTACACTACTTGGGACATGTTGTCTTCAAGGAGGGAATTGTAGTAGATCCAAAAAAAATAAGGGCCATCATGGAGTGGGTAGATCCTAAGAGTGTAGATGAGGTGAGATCATTCATGGGATTGATAGGTTATTATAGGAGGTTCATTAGGAACTTATCACAAATTGATTATCTGATTACATCATTATAGAGTAAGGGTAACAAATTCGATTGGATAGAGGAGTGCGAGGCTAGTTTTGAGCAGCTTAAGCAGTTATTTATACATGATCCAATGTTAAAGATTGCAGATCTGGAAAAGGATTTTGTAGTGTGTACAGATGCTTGCAAGAGAGGACTTGGTGGAGCCCCTATGCAGGATGGACATGTGGTGTGCTATGAGTCGCAGAAACTAAATGAGCACGAGCAGAACTACTCGACACATGATCTTGAGCTAGAAAAAATTATACATGCACTGAAGATGAGGATGCACTATTTTCTTGGCAGGAGGTTTGTAATGATGAGTGATCACATCGGGTTGAGGTACTTGTTTGAATAGCCGAATCTAAACGCTAGGCTAGATGGTTGGCAATGATCAGTGAGTTTGTATTTGAGATTAGGTACATAAAGGGAAATGAAAACATGGTTGCAAATGCTCTTAGCAGGAAGGTACAGGTAAATCATAGAGAAGCTATGAGCTCCTATGGGACAAAATTACAAGATAGGATCTTGCAGGCAAGTCAACTGGATCACAGGTATATGGAGATTGTGCACAGGTTGCAACAGAGTACAGGTAGAGGTGTTGGCACCGATATAGGTATAGGTGTTGTTAAAGGTTCAGGTGTTGGCACAGGTACAGGTATAGGTGTTGGCATAGGTACAGCTACATGCATAGGTACCGGTGCAGGTGTACAAGATTTGGAATAATATCTCACAACTTATGTATTGTTTTGATTTAGAGACAAGATATATGTATCGGACAACAATGAGCTTAAGAAGGTGATCTTGAGGGTGTTGTTCAGCGATTTTCATTGATGTCAACCTAAGCAGCACCAGGGGCTACCCAAATATTGCATGAAAATTTTGACCTACCAAATTACTATATTCTGGGTCAAGAATGCTTTTGATGGTTTCTACTTGTCGATATGTTTCCGTTGATATATGGCACGCCACATAATTCTTCACGGTTTGAGAGATATTCATGTTTGAAGTTTATAACCCCAGTTAGTGGGCTAAAACCCCATGGGGTTGTGGCACGGGTCATTGAAAATTCAATAATTAATAATTTTTAAGCTCCTAAAATCCTTCCCATGTTCACTTTTTGAAGCCCCTCTCAACCTAAGAATTTATATAAATTGTGATCCTCATATCCTCCTTATGTAGGGATTTTTCTATTTGAAATAGGTCATCGTGGAATTTGTGCTCTAAATTTTTTTATACAAAGGTTGAAAAGCTAAAATTTTTGTGAGGCGAAGCTGGAATCCTGAGGAAGCTCCTGTAAAATTTTTAGATCAAGGTGCGCAACATTTTCAGAGATATGATATGTGGAAGTCAGTGTTTTCGTAGGCTCTTGAAATTCATCTCAGAGAAGTGACCTTAAGAAAATCGTCATAACTTTCTCTCTGAGTATCAGATTGGAATTCTGTAAAAAGTGGTAGATAGTGGATGAAATGTAGTTTTTTTTATATCAATTTTAGAACTGAATGAAGAAACAACGATACGTGGCATTTCATACAAGTTTGCTCTATTGAAATAGTCCATAATTAGGGCTTTGTGAGAGATTGGGCATAAATATCCCTTGAAGAATCCAAATTGGGTCAAACCTTTGGCATTGGAAAGAAGACTTAGAGGAATACTACAGGGCTAAAAATCACATATTTGGGATATGAAATAACAGAGATACACGAGATTCAATATCAAGCTCTTAGAAGGCAAGAAAAAACTAGATCATGTGTTGTCAAGGGCTGCAAAGGACCAGACTTTCTAGGGCCACAAAGTAAAGAAAGGTGAAACAGAGGGTAACATGATAAGAGCAACAATCAAGGTGCAGAACAGTAGCAAGGAGTTCATCACATGAAGTCTTCAAGTGGGGAACACGTCATACAATCACTGTAAAGGTATCATTGTACTAAGTCATTGTAAATACATTATTGTAAAAATTATACTAGTGTCTATCTGCCAAGAGTTGAAGAGGCAGTGCCGGGAGGTCTAGGACACTGTTATGAAGTATGGGACAATATTCAAAATGGCTTTACATCAACCGCAGATGAACAAGGTAAGAAGAATTTGGTAAATGATGCAAAAGAAAAGAATATTATTATCAGTGGACTATTGAATCTTCTTATCATAAGGTGTTGGGTTGTAAAACCGCCAAAAATGTATGGGACAAGCTTGAGAATATATATGCAGGTAACTCAAATGTCAAAGAAGCAAAGCTTCAAATCTATAGAGAAAATTTTGAGCAACTTAGAATGAAATAAGATTGCAACGTTGCTGCATACTTCCAATACGTTGATGAAATAACCAATACTCTAGAAGGATTGGGAGAGCCAGTTGACGAGAAGACTATTATACGAAAGATTCTTAGAACGTTACCAGGAAGATTCAACCCAAAGGTATCGGTCTTAGAATACAGTGCAAATCTGGACAAACTCAACAAAGAGGAATTACATGGAGTTCTCATAGCATATGAAATAAGACTTGATGAAGAAGAGGGTACTTCACATCTAGAAACTACAATCGTTGCATCTAAGAAAACCAATAAGGAAAAAGAACCTTCAATTGAAAAGACATGCACCTGCGAGTGTGAAGAAAATGAAGATGATGAAGAAGGTCTTTTAGATGAAGAATATGCTTACTTTACGAGAAAACTAAAAATTGGTAAGGGAAAACTCAAAGGTAAAATTCCATTGATATGTTTCAGCTGTGGTGAGGTTGGGAATTTCGCAGCAAAATGTTCGAACAGAAGTGATGGCAACTCAAAAGGAAAGAAAGGCTTTAAGAAATTCAACAAGCAAGAAAAAAGGAAAGGATCCAAAAGGAACTTTCTCTCTAAAGAATATATCTCATCATTCGATGAAGACAGTGATAGTGAAGAAGAAGCCAATGAGAGAGTATTGTTTATGGCCAAGCACAATAAACAAGAGGTATAAAACAACGAAGAAGAAGGGTTGACCATAGAAGAATTTTCTAAGGAGGCAATCAGGCTTATAAAAAATCTCAAGGCTAAGAAATACTCTTGAAGAACAAGTTCAAGGTCTCAAAATTGAAGTTGAAGAACACAAATGTATTGAAGAGTCACTTCAAAATAAGTTGGAAGAAAGAAACCAAGAAAGGGAAGCATTAGAAGTTGAAGTAGTCTCGCTGCGTAAGGAAGTGAAGAAGGGAAAAATTGTCCAAAACTATGCCAACAGCTCAAGGGGATTGGAAGAACTCATCAATAATCAACGATATTACAACGACAGAACTAGCCTCGGTTACAAAGAAGAAGCAGGACCTTCTACAACAAAATACAATGAACCTATGAGATCTGACATGCATGTAAACTTCATTGGAAAATATTCGCAAGAACATCCTTGGAAGATGATTCCTCGACGAATATTTCCATCCAGGTACCAACATATTTTTCATGGCTATTGTTATTCATGTGGAAAATTTGGTCATAAGCTGTAGAATGTCGCACGTACCCTAGGAACCAATACGATTCCAGGAGATCCTTCAAATATGAACCTCCCAAGGCTCAACGAAACATCAATAGATTTGAGCATTTAAGAAATAATATGGAATGTTACAAATGTCAGAACTTTGGACACATAGCCAGAGACTGTAGACTTGAAATCCTCCAGAAGAATCTTCGAAGCCACAAAATGAACGAACATGGAAGAAGAATAAGACTGATAATTTTGCACTCACTCTCAAGGCTCAAAACAACAAAGATGTGTGGTATGTTGACAACGGTTGCTCAATGCATATGACTAGAGATAGAAGGAATTTTTTCTCTCTGAAAGAGAAGAAGGATGGAACCGTATCCTTTGGAAATTATGGATCTTCAAATGTTATAGGATCAGGTACTGTCACTCTTGGAAGCAAAGATGTTATAGCCAAGAATGTTCTATTGGTTGAAAACATGAATCACAATCTCCTCAATGTTGGACAAATGTGTGATCAAGGACACACAATGCTATTCAAATTCACAAAATGTGAAATCAGGAAAGGCAGGTATGGTAAAATTGTGGCTACAGCAAGTCGAGCTCCAAATGACATATATGTTTTGGATGAAGCAACTAAAGCATGTCTACTAGCTAAAGAAGATGAAATCTGGTTATGGCACAAACGAATGGGTCACATAAAATCTGACAATCTTGTCAGGATAAGAAAAAAGGAAGCAGTACGAGAAATGCTGAAAATCTCAAAACCTTCCAACACACTATGTGAGGCTTGTCGGCACGGCAAGCAGACAAAAGTTCAATTTAAAACAAAAGAACACTTTGCATCACATCCATTGGAATTGATACATACTGATCTATGTGGTCCTGTGAGAACAAAAGGCTTAGATGGAGAATTATATTTCATGTTAATGATAGATGACTATACCAAGATGACAATCGTCAGTTTCCTAAAGAAAAAATCTGAATCATTTGAGTGCTTTAAGATCTACAAAGAGTTGGTTGAAAATTAAATTGATATGAAAATAAAGTGTATAAGATCAGATAATAGCAGAGAATTCACTTCCAAATTATTTCAGCAATACTGTGATGAAAATGGAATAAAAAGACAATTTTCAACAACATGAACACCTCAGCAAAATGGAGTTTTTGAAAGAAAGAACAGAACTGTACAGGAAGTGGGTAGAACAATGTTGAAGGACTCAAAATTGGATGAAAATTTCTGGGTTCAAGCAATTGATACGATAGTCTTCATTATCAACCGAAGTCTTCTAAGAAATAATTGTAACAAGGCCCCATATGAATTATGGAAAGGAAAACTAGCTAATGTAAAATATTTTAGAATCTTTGGAATCAAATGTTATATCAAAAGAGAAGATCAAAATTTGGGTAAGTTTGAATCATGTGTTGATGAAGGTATCTTTGTTGGTTACTCACGCAAAATAAAGGCCTATAAATGTTATAATCTAAGACGAAAACATATAATGGAGAGCATAAATGTTACATTTGACGAAGATGGTGTTCTAATGAATAATGATGAGGATCTATAATCTTTGAAACTTGAGACAGAGGCTGAAAAAGACACAGATAAAATTCTAGAACAAGAAGCAACTATCTGTTAGGTCCTCGTAATTTGGCAGATTGGAAATGACCAAATGAACAAGGGTAACATCAAACCAGTCTTTGAAGTCCTAGGACCTAGCCTTCCTAGAATCAAAGAGGGCTCTCTCTATAAACATGTAAAGGATGTGATCTTGATTGTTTTAAGGGTTTTGATTTTAGGCTAGTTATTAGGTTTAGGGTTTGTTTGTTTGTTTGGTTGGGTAGGTTGTTTATCAAGCAGAATAGGTAGAGTGAGAGAGGTTCAGACCATTGGGATATGGAGTCTACAAAGGTCTTGCAAATTTTAATAGTAGGAAAAGGGTGTATCACAAGGAAAATCTAACAAAGTCAAATAGATCTAAAGGCTTATGTGAAGGAGGTGAACAACAAATTGTGAAAATAGTAGGTGCAGAAGGGTAGTTAAGAATCCTCCAACAAATACATCATAAGAATGATCTTTATGATTACTAAGCATCAAGAAATAATCAAAGACAGGGCGCACCAATAACTCTTTTGATAAAACTCTAACATGTAAGCATTAAGACAATGATCCAGTGAACTATAGAAGGCAAACAACTTTTAAATCTTTTAGTGATTTCACCTTCAAGCTAAGAAAACATTTAAGATAAACATATAGCAGAGATAAGATAAGGGGGAACTCCTAACTTCATCAATCAAGCTATTAAGACCTCTAAAGAAAATTATTAAGTTGATCTATAGGGCATGGCAAATCATAAACCTCATTAGCTAAACTTAATCAGCAATACTTCAAAGTAAAGACCTTAAAAACGCTGTTTAAGTAATAGCAAAGAGCAGGGCTAACCATAAATCACTTTGTCATTTTCTTCATTGAATCATTTATAGATAAACAAGCATAATTCGGTCTAGAGAGAAACTAAGAATTATCTAAACTAACCTAGCAGAATAAAACATAGAAGCAGTGAAGGAAAAATAGAACTAAGGTTCCTCTAAACGACATTTCTTAGCCTAAAACTTTTGTTCTACTGCAATAGAAAGATGAACAAAATTATAATACAAGAAAACATAAAATAAATAGGAACACATCACCGTTTAACAATGCTCAAGGATCCTGCAAGTAAGCCTTCTCCAATGTCAAACAATCCAAGCCATTTACAAAAATCAGGGACAATTTGTCTTCAATCTCCAAGTCTATGTATTACTCTCAATAATTGTCTAACCAACAACCAAAGGAGGACCAAAACCCTAATTAGTTCTTTATAAGCCTATTAATTAATCATAAATGTCATTTTTGTCCTTTGAGACCATGCAAGGCCCAAGGCACAAATATCCCAATGCATTAAATGCAAAATATCTTCTCAACCATTTTTAGCAAAATAATTGACATTTAGGCTCCCCAAAAACTTCCAAAATATTTCCTAGCATGTTTTGTTGACTTTTTTTTTGCTAGGGCGCAACACTGAGATTTAAGGGTGCATTTCCAGGCCAAGGGCGCAACGCCTGCATGGGAAAACTGGGTCACCTTGTAGCCAAGTTTTGGCCTTCTCGATGTCGGAATGGGCTCCGTGATGGCTTGTTGGAAAGATTTTGAGTCTACTTTCCAAAACTGCTGTTGTTTTTCTGATCGGACCCCGTTAACCTGTTCAAAAATCAAATCTCCCAAGGCTACTAAAGGCGCAACGCCAACCCTGAAAACATGGAAGAAAGGTGAAATTTCAGGTGTTTTTGACCCTTTTAAAGGACCAAATCAACTCCAAATGACCTAAAATTTGGTGTGCATACTGTACTTGACCTGAAAAATTAAAAAATGTAAACCATTTCTCCCGAGGATGCATGTAGAAAAATCGCAATGCCCTTGGCCTTTCAAATCAACAAAAACTCAAAATTTCTAAACAAGTTCCCAAACTTTAGATTTGCCTTTCTTTTTATGTCTGGGATGCTTGTATGGAAGCATCAACAAGAATTTCAAGTTTTTCTTGGTCTTTTCCCTCCTTGAGTGCTTGAATTTTGGCAAGGGCTTCTTTGAGCTTGGCCCTTGCAATTTGATTTTTCAAGGCATAATGCTTGTTCATAGTTTTTTATAGGCCAAGGTCCCTTTTTGTATTCTTTAGCTGCTTGTTTTCAACCTTATAATAATTAATGACATAATTTTCCCTGTCAAGCTTTCTTTGTAGGTCTTTGATCTGAGCATCCTTGCTTTGGAGCAAGATGCTTGTAATCCTCTCCTCATCTTCATTTTCATTGTCAAGGTCAATAAATTCAAATTTTTGTTTATTTCCATGCTTACCTTTCTTATCTCCAACAATGACCTTTTCTTTGCCTTTGCCAAGCTTCTTTGTTGATGTGGAAGGCATGGCCCCTTTCCTTTTGGAGGTAACAAACACATGCCTTTCTCCTCTTTGGTATGTCAAAGGAAAAGGTTCAATATTATTTACCTCAGTGCCATATGTCTTGTTTCTATCTTTGTGATGATATTTTCTTGGCTCACTGACATCTTGGCTTACTTCTTCACTTATGTCCTTATGCTGACATCATTGTTTGCCTCTTCACTTATTTCTGCACTGCCTTTGTCTATACTATGAGACTCACTATTTTTGCTGTCGTTATGGCTCTTAGTTTCACTGTCATGCTCTTTATTGTATTCCTCCTCACTGCTGCTTGCCTCATTATTGCTAACATCCTCATTTTCTTCTGTTTCCATGCTTTCTGCACTTCCTTCATCATTTGTTTCTTCCATGTTGACATCAGTACCCTCTGCCTCTTCATTTTATTCCTCTTTACTGTCCTCTTCTTCACCATTGCTTGATCTATAATTTCCCTCTCCTTCATTCTCATTTGACTGATCATGATCACTTCCCTCATTGTCTGTTGCACTGGAAGAGGGTGATGAAGGACGGTTGTCTTGAGGTGAAGGAACATGTGTAGATGGTGAAACATTCTCATCAGGAGATGATGGAGGAGTAAGGACAAGAGGATGAGATTATGAGGGTACATTTTACTGAGGATGGGGTTGTGGGTTTGTGAAGACCTCACAGGTAATGAAAAACTCCCATGGAATACCCTTTTGCTCCAATTGATGCAACACAACCATCTTAATCAAGGAGTGATGAAATAAAATTTGCATATGTTGTGAAGGGTCTCTTTTTTGCACAATATAGGACATATTGTCAATACTCCTGTAGAGATAGTAGGGAAAATGTAGCATCTTGACCCTAGTAAAGTGCATGAGAAATCTTATGTGGTAGGAATAAAGCCTAGAAAACCTTCCCTCACATGTGAAGTATTTCATAATGACCCTCATCATGGGTGCATAACTCTCTAGCAAATATGAGAAAGGGAAAATAGATTTGTAGGTTTCTTTGTATCTGGGTTTTAGGAAAAGATCATAGTGACTTAAGTATAGATTGGTCTGTTTGAACCACTTTTCACCAACACTAGGTATCCCAGTGGCAATAGCAATGGCATCTGATGACAACTCAAAGTTTACCCCTGCAAGATTGACTTGTTTGTCATGCAAGTTGAGGATGAACAACTTAGTGAGCTCAGGGTGACTTTGTATTTGTTGTACTCTTTCACAGAAATGAAAACACCCCACATTTTGGAAACATGTGATAGTCATAGGAGAGGCATTAAGTTCCATGGTGTTTAGTGGTTCAAACCTATTAATCCTCCCACCTCTGTGTTGATTCCTCCTAGGCACTTGGCCTTCTTCACCACTACCATTTCCTCCTCTTGACATTTTGATACCTGCTGCTTTGAAACCCTAGCTTTGCTTATGAGACTGATATGTAAAAGGTGATGGAATGGTGGTAAAAAGGCAGCCTTTTATGAATGAGTGAAGGGGAAAATTGAGCAGAATGAGAGGTTTTAGAAAAACTTGATGATAACCCCTGCTAATCTGTAAAAAAACTCTGCTTTTGACACCTTGTACTGATATCAAATGGATGTAAATGAAAGTAATGAGTTTTCCAATCTGTTTTGTGGTGTAAGGGCCAAAGATTTCAAGCTTTGATGGATGAATAATCCCAAATCATTACAACCACTCAATCTACCCTTGCCTTAGCTGTTATTTTCGTGTTTGCAGATGAGGGATGTTTTAATGACATTTAGCTCATCTCCTTAGGGTTTACTTATTAAACCAAATGAAAAAAATCTTGAAGAGGAGGTGATGTCTTGTACTTACCCGTCAGAGATGTTTAGTGAACCCTTGGAGGCAGTTTGAGGAGGCTTTGAGTTGATTTTAGGGTTTGAAATGGTGTAGAGGCCCTCCTGGCCAAACGCGCAGCGTGTGCATGTGTTGTCGGGTCTATTGGGTCTGCTGAACGCATAGCGCTGGCTGGTGAATGAGGTGTCGGGTCTAGCTTTGTGACTGGATGCAGCGTCTGTCGGGCTTGTCAGGTCTCCTTGTGCCAGGCACGTAGCGTCTGAGTGTTTCTTCCCTGGCCTGTCGAGTCTCTTGGTGAAACATGCAACGCGCTTATGAACACGCAGTGCGTGCCTACAGGCGTGCAACGTAGAACAATTTTACATAGCGAAAACCTCCAAGGGTGCAACGCCCAACTTTGAACACGCAAGGTCACCTCGAATGCGCAGCGCTGCCTCAAACGTGCAGCACCGGGTAGAATTGCACAAATTCGACCAAAAAACTGACAGTTCTTTCTCCTGAGCATTTCTAACTCTTCTGCAAGGGAATAATGAGTCAAATGAGAAACAAAATGACCCTTTATATGCTTGGGTTTTAAATTAAATCATTTTTAAACCCATCTCCTAATGTTTTGAGCCTTTTCACTTTTTATTGATGTTTCCTTGGCTTTTGTTGCAGGTGACTTGAAAAAATTTAAGTGACTCTTTTCCTCTTTGGTGGCAGTTTGTTGGAAACATGAAATTATCTTCCTTTTTAGCCTGAGGTCTAATTCACTCATCTTGACATAGCAAAAACCCTAAAAAATTCCTTCTCTTCCATTTTGAAACCTAACACACCTCTTTTTCTCATTCAGTAATGGTAAGCTTCTTAAAACATTTTTGAGGGGTTTTTTCTTATAGCAGTACTGTCAAAACCCCTTTTTGCTTGCATTGTGAAGTTGTAATCATGTTTTTACCCCGTTTGACATGTCTGAGTGTGGGTGACTTGAAAACATGGTTTTTCCCTTTCTCACTGATTTCCATTACCTTTTTCTCTTGCAGGTTTTCTTTGAGTTATGAATTTGACTTCACTTTGGCCTATTTATGCCTTTTAACTCCTTTGTTGACAGGTGATTATGAGAACCTTGAAACGGTTCTTCCCTTTTATCTTTGAAGCATGATAACTTTACACTTGAAAACATTAGGAATTTAAACACAAAGCAGTATCTTCAACACTTCATTTTTTCTTACCTTGGAGATCAAATTACCTTGTGCTTGGCAGGTGATTAAAAACCCTGCCTTCAAATTTCTCACTGATCCTTAGGCATGATAAACTCGCCTTTGACAAGCACTACATAATTCAAAATCATGCTTGCTACCTTCTCTTTTGGCCACTTCTGATTTGCAGGTGCCACAACATACTGACTTAGCTTTTTCTGATATTCTTGAAGTTTGATATATTCAATTTCACAACAGCAACCTTATAATCACCTTGGGTTTCGCTTTTAGAGCTCAACACTATGTTTTTATCCCTTTGAACACTGAGTGTAAGTAACTGAAATGAGAATTTTATCCTCCTCTCACTGATATTCTTTACTTCTTTGTCCTTTGAAACATTGAGGAATTTCACTTTGGCAAACTATGGGATGATATACACAATAGCCCTTTAAAATCTTCTTTCTGCTGTCATCATGGAGGCCTAACATCTTCATTTTACCTCCTGTGACCATCTTTGGCATGACAAAATCCTTCGGATGAGTTTGGAATCTTTACAAATAGCGATATCTTCAGAAACCCTTAGCTATCATTATGGAGTCCAAACTTACCCTTTCACCTTGTCTGATCATCTTACCAAAACACTAGGTTTTTGGGATGCTTGAGAACAAATATCAGTGTTGTCTTCTAAGTTATCTATAGTCCTTTCAAGTTCATTCATTTCTGTCTAATTCACCTCACCTTTTTCTTTATTTCATCTATGATTTATGAAAATATTCTCTTCATGTTTATTCTTATTAGTGTGCTTCCTTCATGTGATTTGCTGCATTAGATCCCTGCTTGGCACACTGTTGGCCCAATCAGGCTTAATAACCCCGATTCTTCTTGAACACAAATTTCTTCCTCTCTTTTTGCTATGAATGTATTCATTTTGGAGCAGACCTCTTGTCTTACCAATTTTCTGCTGATGGTCATTTTAAACACTCCTGCAGAAATGTCAAAATTCTCATTTATCTCTTGCAGAACTTGAAATTGGTAGAGTGGTCTTCTTAGGAGTTTTTTTGATCTTTCTTGGAAAACCATGTGTTGATCTTGTTTTTCATTTGAACCATCTTCTAGCACAAGAAAAACAGAGCTTAAAACACCAATGATGACCCTACAACCTATGAAACCCCAATGTTCTAGTGGGAGGGTTCTTTGACTTGGCCTTTGATCGAAATCTGGTTTAAGATCTTCAAGTGTAAAAACACAGTTTTTGAAAAATTGATGTATTGAAGATCCAAAATAAAATGTATTTGATTTATATAAAGAGCCTACATAGATAGTTTTGAGACCATCAATGCTTGAGGAACCTGGTGGACATGGAAAGGAAAAGTTGTTTGGTAACCCTAGATGGAAGTGGAGTGATGGGAAAAATAAAAACAGAGTACTGAGGTTATAGGTGGGAAAATATGATATATATGAGTGGAATAAGCCCATGAGGGGTCTTTTAGGAGTGGTAGGTTAACCATGGAATGGAAAAATAGTAGCACAGTGAAAAATTTTGTATAAGGATAACGAAGGCAGTGAGATTTATAAAACTCACAATATTAAGGAATCTTGTTTTTAGAAATCTAGAACCAACATTTAGTAATGTAGAGATAGTAAAAATTACTGATGAATAACACTATCAACCAGTAAGAACTAAATAATAATAATCAAGATATACCAGAACAACAACAAGAAGCTCCTCCAAAGAGAACAAATGAATGGATTCAAAAGAACCATCCATCAAATCAAATCATTGGTGACATAAATCGACAGCTTCGTTCATCACAACAAGCTCACATTGCTTTTCTAGCAACCTTTGAGCCTAGTAGCTTTGAGGAAGCCGACCAGAATGAACATTGGGTAGTAGCTATGAATGAAGAGTTAGATCAAATCGAGAAGAATAACACCTGGGAATTAGTTCCACGGCCAAAAGATAAAAATGTCATTGGGAATAAATGGGTATTTAGGAACAAATTGAATGAAGATGGACAGGTTACCAGAAACAAAACAAGATTGGTTTGCAAAGGCTATGCACAAGTGGAAGGAATTGATTTCGACAAAACATTTGCACCAGTTGCCAGAATGGAATCCATCCGAATGTTTCTCGCCTATGCATGTTCAAGAAAAATCAAATTCTACCAAATGGATGTTAAGTCATCATTTCTGAATGGAGAATTAGAAGAAGAAGTTTACATCGAACAACTTGAAGGTTTTCTACTATTAGAAAAAGAATACTATGTTTGCAGGTTAAATAAGGCTCTATATGGTCTCAAGTAGGCTCCTAAAGCATGGTATGCTCATCTTGATGGATATCTATGTCAACAAGGGTTCAAGAAAGGTACTGTTGATAGAAATATTTATGTACAAATAGATAAAGATAATTTAACAATCGTTGAGGTATATGTGAATGATATAATATTTGGTATCAATGATGATCAACTAAGTAAGAAATTTTTTGCAAATATGCAAAGTGAGTGCGAGATGTCTTTACTTGGTGAGTTGACATACTTCTTAGGGCTTCAAATATCTTAGCAAGAGAAAGGAATATTTATATGTCAAGCCAGTACATCAAGGAAATGCTCAAGAAATTCAAAATGGAAGATTGCAAACCTGTCCTTACTCCAATAGTAACATGTTGCAAATTGAGCATAGACGACTTAGCTAAGGATGTGGATCAGAGGTTGTACAGATCTATGATTGGTAGTCTTCTATATGTAACAACCTCCTAGCTAGATGTTATGCAAGGAGTTGGACAAGTAGCAAGATTCCAAGCAGCACCAAAAGAATCACATATTATTGTTGTCAAAAGAATTATTCGATATCTAAAGGGCACAAAAGAATATGTCTTGTGGTATCCCAAGGGTAACAATCTCATTATTCAAGCCTTTACAGATGCAGATTGGGCAAGAAGCATTGATGATAGTAAGAGTACTAGTGGAGTAGTATTCTATCTAGGTGGTTGTCTCGTATCATGTTTGAGAAAAAAGCAAACCTCAATCTCGTTATCTACAACAAAATCAAAATACATTACAGTGGAAACATGTTGTACTCAAGTCCTTTGGATGAAACAAAATTTGCAAGATCTTCAAATACAATTCAATGAGCCTACGCACCAGTGCCATCAACATCTCCAAGAATCCTGTCATGCATTAAAAAACAAAACACATTCCGATAAAATATCATTTTGTTAGAGAAAAGGTGCTGAAAAGAATATCAAACTTGAGCATGTTGGTACAAAAGAACAAATCGCTAATATCTTCACTAAACCTTTACCTTGTGAAGCATTTTAATATCTTCGCCAGAAGCTTTGGATTCCCCCAAGTTCTCATCAGATTTTCCTTATTCATAATATAAAGGGGGAGTGGAAGTGTGTATAGGTCCACAGGATGGTTGTATGTCAGGGGGAGTTACCCTTTTCCATTGATGTCAAAGAGGGAGAGAATGTTGTAGGAAGAGGTGTCATGATCGCAGGGGGAGTACTTTTGTTTCCATCAATGCCAAAGGGGGAGATTTTTGATCAGTGGTTGTCATTGATGTCAACCCAAGTAGCACCAGGGGCTGCCACAATATTGCATGGGAATATTGACCTACCAAATTACTTTATTCTGGGTCAAGAATGCTTTTGGTGGTTTCTACTTGTCGAGATGTTTCTGTTGATATATGGCACACCACGTAATTCTTCACGATTTGGGAGCTATTCATGTTTGAAGTTTATAACCCCAGTTAGTGGGCTAAAACCCCATGGGGTTGTGGCATGGGTCATTGAAAAGTCAATAATTAATAATTTTTAAGCTTATAAAATGCCTCCCACATTCACTTGTTGAATCCCCTCTCAACCTAAGCATTTATATAAATTGTGATCCTCATATCCTCCTTCTGTTGGGATTTCTCTATTTGAAACAGGTCATCGTGGAATTTGCAGTCTAATTTTTTTTTTATGAAGGTTCAGAAACTAAAATGTTTATGAGGCAAAACTAAAATCTTGAGGAAGCTCCTGTAAAAATTTTAGATCAAGGTGCGCAATATTTTTAGAGATATGATCTGTGGAAGTTAGTGTTTTTGTAGGCTCCTGAAATTCATCTCAAAGAAGTGACCTTGGGAAAATCATCATAACTCTCTCTCTGATTATCAGATTGGAATTTTGTAATAAGTGGCAGATATTGCACGGACCTTAGTTTTTGATGTATCAATTTTAGAGCTAAATGAAGAAACAGTGACACGTGGCATGCCGTACAAGTTCACTCTCCTGAAATAGTCCATAATTAGGGCATTGTGAGAGATTGGGCATAACTCTCCCTTGAAGAATCAAATTGGATCAGACCTGTGGCATTGGAAAGAAGGCTCAGAGGACTACTACAAGGCTAAAAATCAATATTGGGGATCTAAAATAATAGATATACACTAGATTCAATATCAAGCTCCTATAAGGCAAGAAACATCTAGATCATGTGTTGTCAAGTGCTGCAAATGACCAGACTTTCTAGGGCAGAAAAGCAAAGCAAGGTGCAACAGAGGGTAGCATGACAAGAGTAGAAATCAAGGTGGATAATAGTAGCAAGGATTTCATCACATGAAGTCTTCAGGTGGGCAGCACTGCATACATTCACTGTAAAGGTATCATTGTACTAAGTGATTGTAAATACATTATTGTAAAAATTGTACTAGTGTCTATTTGCCAAGAGTTGAAGTGGTAGTGTCAGGAGGTCTAGGATCATCATTAGGTGGTTGTGTCGTAGTTGGGGTTATGGTCTAGTCTATCTTCTTCTTCTACATCATTCTGTATCATTGTAAAGTGGACCATTTTCCCTGGTACAGGAGTCCATTCTTGTTTTATTCTTCTATAGGGTGGTAGGGTGGTGCTAGGGTGAGTTGTAGCTCATTGGGTGTTGGGGCATCCATTTAGTTGACTATTGAAGAATCTTGGGCATTGGAGCATCCATCCAGTGGGAGCTGGAGAAGAATTCTTTTCTAGATTCTAGGAAGTTGGAGCTTTATTTTCAATTGGAGTTGAATATTAAAGAATTATTGGAAAAGCATTAGGTGGTTTTTGTCCCAGAGTGGGTTTCCACCTTAAAAAATTTATGCATTTGTGTTCCTTTTGTTTGCTGCTATCATTGTACAAAAAATGATAATAATTGAATATTAAATAATGCTCTAATTGAAAGGAATACCGACTCACCCCCCCTCAGTATTTCCAATAGAGGGAGTTTCATGCGAAACCATATTCGGGTCACCTAGGTTACCAGAAGACTTTGACTGTAGTGAAGAGATTATATTATTTTCTGAATCTAAAAAGGGATGTGGCAGAGTTTGTAGCCATATGTTTGGATTTTCAGATGGTCAAGGTAGAGTGTAAACATCTAGGTGGACTACTACACTTGATTATGATTCCAAAGTGGAAATGGGAAGTCATTTCCATGGAATTCATCATATGTTTTCCCAGGACAATTAGACAACATTATTCCATCATGGTTGTTGTGGACATGTTAACAAAGGTTGCACATTTTATACTAGTGAATAATACATACTCAACTAGCAATGTAGTACAGGTGTTTCTCTGAGACATAGTCAGATTGCATGGTGTTCCAAAGAAGATTGTGTTCGACAAGGATGCAAAGTTCACTTCCAAGTTTTGGAAGGAGTTGTTTGCAAGTGTTGACACTGAGTTGGCCTTCAACACAACTTATCATCCACAAAAAGATGGACAGTCTGAGAGGGTCAACAGGATATGTTGAGGATGTATGTGATGCATTAGCAGTGTAAGTGAGAAGAGTATCTTCCACTGGTAGAGTTCGCTTACAACAACGGGTATCAAGAGTCATTAAGGATGAGTCAATTTGAGGCATTATATGGGCAGAGTTGCAACAATCCTATTATTTGGAGTGATCTAGTTAACAGGGTACTGATTGGACCAGATATGTTGGCAGAAATGGAACTGGAAATGAATATGATCAAATAGAATTTGAAAGCAGCGCAGGATAGGTATAAGAGTTATGCAGAAAAGAACATGTTGTTCAAGGAGTTTTAGGTTGGCGATCAGGTGTACTTCCATATCAAGCCCAAGAAGATATCCTTGTGGATTATATCATCTACCAAGCTAGCACCAAGGTTTTTTGGACCCTTCAGGATCATTGAGAGGATTGGCCCAGTGGCCTATTGACCTACACTGCCTTCCACAGTGAAAGTCCATGATGTTTTCCATATATAGTTGCTTAAGAAATATGTTAAAGATGTTGATCATGTTATTGAATGGTTTGTATTGTAGTTCGAGCCAGAGGGAGAGTTCCAACCAGAACCACAGTGAATTTTGTAGAAAAATATGCTCATGCTCCAGAATCGAGAAATCAAGCAAGTTAAAGTGAAATGGAAGCACTTTGGGCCTAATGAAGCTACATGGGAGATGTCGGATCAGATGCAGGCTATGTATCCTTCCTTGTTTTCCACTTGAGGCAAAGAAGTTTTGCTGTGATGTTGGTATATTTACTTATATGTATATGGATGTAAATACCACCATGAGATATTTTATAAAGCTCTAATAAGTGACATGAGTGTCATGTCATTATATTTGTCATGTTAATTTGGTTTTCAGCAGGGTGATCATTGTAAATTTTTCATCGAGCTATGTTATAAAGCTCCATGGGCAGTATGTTTTCTTTTCGGTAGTGTTACTGAGGTATGTGTGTGATTGAACACTGAGGGCAGTTTCTCCCAAGGGGGAGGGTTATATAACAACCCTAGTGAAAATTCCATGTAATAAAGTCAAAATAAGGACATGTATTTCAAGGTGAATGTTGGAAAAAAATCCTTGTGCGGGTGTTCACATGGTTTATTATGGCTAAGGAAATTGGCAAAGGCTATGGATAAGGCATTAAAGAGGAAAAAACTATATTTGGCACATTTATTTATGAAAAAAATGGAAATTAGGAGAAAAGGGTGGTAAAAGGGCACAGGTTGCATGTGAGGAGGAAATTAAAGGAAAATAATGGAAAATGAAGAAAATAGAGGCCTCTTTTATAAAAAGGCTTGTGTGGATCAGTTGGTACCTTTTGTCAGTGCATTTTTGGAGCTCTCTCATTATTCTCTCTCTCTCTCTCTCTCATACTCTTGGATACTTAGAGTTTTCTTGGAGCTCTCTTGGAGAGTGTGGATACTTGGTGATTTGGAGAAAGAAGGCAAAGGAAGAGAAGGAAAGTGAAAGTGGACATCGGGATCAACAAGTACAACGAGATTTGATTACAGGTACCAATTTGCATGAATATTTTCTTCACTAGTTTTGGGATGCATGGGTATGCATGTGGATTTGATAGCCTTCCCATTTATTGGATAGCCATGGTGTTGTGGGTTTATTTCCATTGATTTCTTTCTGGTTGGTTCTCATGATTCCTTTAGTTGTGGGTTGATTTATTAGTTCCTTTGAAGCCTTGGTTGGAAAAATGCTTTGGAAGCCCAACAAAAAACCGTGGGTTAAGTTACTATTCCTAGAAGCCTTGGTTGGACAAACGCTCTGGAATCCCTTGGTGGGTTGAGTTACTAGTCCTCGAAGCCCTAGTTGGACAAAAACTCTGGAAGCCATATAATAGTTGGGGTTGAGTTACTAGTTCTGGAAGCCCTGGTTGGAACAAACACTATAGAACCCTAAAACAACTTGGATAGAGACCAATCCGTGATGGTTGTGATATCCGACTGTGAGGTGGAGTCACTGGTTGAGGGTTGAGGTGGTTTGGCCTATGGAAGCCCTGGATTGACTATGATTGATGTGTTTGATGAGATCCCACATTCATGCTTGGAATATGGCATGGGGGTGATTGGCTGAAGTGAGACTTGGCTTAGCCAATCTGTGGTCCGGTGGAAAGTGGAAGTCCCATCTTCGATTGGTTTTTACATTCAGTAATGAAGAGCTCATTCCTCTAGTATTTGGTATGCAAATGTACTACTTTATGTATGGATTTTATTGTTGTTATATCCATTGTATTTATGTTATTTTTGTGCTAGTTATAAGCATGTATTTGATCAATGTTGATGTATGGCTCTATCCATATTTTTACCAGTAAATGAATACACAATGTATCTATGGTCAAATAGATTGTATTGTAGCTCATGATGTAGGGGAGCAATGTTTCTAAGCTATTCTTAGATAAGTAAGAGACCCCCATGTTTAAATATGTTGTTTATACCTGTAGTGCAATGTTTGTGACATGTTTGAAAAAATTACTGTCATGGTCAGAAGGGTTCCAGATGAGTTCCTGATGATGTGATTGCTTCCGTACCTTTGTTTTAATTTTATTTATCCTCCCCTAAAATTTCATGAAGTTCTGGGTAGAGACCTGGGCTCTGGGGCTAAAAAGGTGGCACAAATATTGGAGTTGCAGGAAAATAACTGACCAAATCAGGCCCTGGCTGCTACCTTGCCTTGACATGCCCGTGGCTATAGGATTTTAGCTGCTACCTTGCCTTGGAATGGTCGCGGCTAAGGCTCATATTGGTAAAAAAGTCAGTATCCCTTAGGGTTCAGGGGCCTGGAAGGTTGGGTTACCTCATGAGGATGTTTATAAAGTTGTGTAAGGTGTGTTTGTCTTGTTTCTGTCGGTTTCACTTCCTTAAGGTCACCTAGGAGGTTGAATCTCATATTAGTAGCCTCTCATCGCATGTTTGCCCCGGCTGGCTGGTTACTTGGGTAGACGTGTGTTATAGCATCATTTTTCACCCTCATGTGATTCATGATTGTCTCTTTGGCCTTGGGCACCCATTCCCACAGACTTGAATAAAGTTCATAAAAAACAGTGTTTAAAATCCCATACGCGGGTATGCCCAGACTTTTCTGCGTGTATACGCGAGTCCAGAGATACTTTTCCACGTATGCCATTAAAATCATTTAAAAAATATATAAAAATCCCTATTTTCGAGGCTGGGTTGATGGTTATTCCTGTAATTCAACCACCCCAGCCCGTGGCCAACTGTTTCTAACAGATTGAAACTAATTTGAGGAAGTATAAAAGCCCCTCATGTGCATGGCCTAAGGGAGAGAGAAAATTATAGACATTATACTCTGTTGGAGCCCAAATTCAAGTCTGATTTCCTGTGCCTCCTGCACTTCCCATATTTTTTACAGGAAACCCTTGTTTCCTATAGATGTTCATCAGCTTATATGTCATCTCGTGTGCACAAGTCTTGAAAGTATCCTAGTGAGGCAAGGGCGGGACGGATCCAGACGACGTTCTGTTCGAAGATCGTGGAAGGATTTAGGTGATCTCTCCACCTTTCTATTATTGTACATGCTGTTCGTAATGAAGAAGAACCATCTTGTTCCCGAATTCACGTGTTAATATCTGCTTGCATATGTGAAAATATTGTTAATTAAGCATTTATTATTGTTTATATGATGTTTCACATGGATTACACTGACATTTAGGAAAGATATATGTTGTACAACTAGATTTCCGTGCATGTCTCTTCTTGACTTCCAGGTTGAAGAGGAAGAAGGGTTGCTGGGGGTTTGGACCCCGCGGGATCTACATCAAACGTAGGATCTACGGGTGAGTTCTACAATCTATAATATCTAGTTTTTAGTGTACAAGTGTGGTTGTGTGAGTCCTTCTTGAAAAGCGTGCCCTGATATGTGGAGGTTTTTGGCCCAACGACCTCTAGGGAGTTATTTCCCGAAACAACGTGGGAAGAGGGTGTTACAATCAAAATTACTGATCGTAGCCAAGCATCTAGCTTGCCTCACATTCAGATTTGACTGGTCAAACAAGTACCTCAATCCACAATAATCTCTCATTAGTAAAAACCTCCTGCCAAGAAGGTAGTGCCTCCACATCTTCAATTCATGTATGATCGCTGCTAGCTCAAGATCATGCGTCTGATAATTCTGTTCGTTCTCATCCAGTTTTCGTGACTCGTAGAATACTATTTGTCCCTTATGTATAAGGACTCCACCAAGCCCTCTCTTTCAATCATATGTACATACTACAAACTATTTGTCCATATCTGCGATCTTTAACACTGAAGTATGTGTTAACAACTGCTTAAGTTTCTCAAAACTAGCCTCACACTCCTTTGTCCACTTAAACTTCATACCTTTTCTATTCAATGATGTAATCAAGTAAGCGATCTATGAGAATTTCCTGATGAACCTCCTATAGCAGCCTTTCAATCCCATGAAATATCTCACCTCATCTACATTTCTAGGAGCTTCCCACTCCATGATGACTATTACCTTTTCTAGATCTATTGCGATCCCTTCCTTGGAGACAACATGTCCCAAGTAATGTACCTTAGTCTCTAAGAAACTACATTTGCTGATCTTAGCATAGAAATGATTCTCTCTCAACAATCTCAACACTGTTGCCAAATGCTCTATATGCTCTTCCTCATTCTTGGAATATACCAAGATGTCATCAATGAATATAATCAAAAATTTGTCCAGATAAGAATGGAACGCAAAATTCATCAAGCACATAAATGTAGCTAGAGCATTAATCAAACTAAATGGAACTACAACAAACTCATAATGTCCATACCTCATCCTGAATTCAATGTTGTAGATGTCCTCTTCTTTGATGCATACCTGATGATAGCTTGATCTCAAGTTGGTCTTAGAGAACACTGTTTCTCCTTCAGCTGATCAAACAAATCATCATTCCTCGGTAATGGGAACTTGTTCTTTATGGTAACTTTGTTCAACTACTCATAATCAATGCAAAATCTGAGAGTTGCATCCTTCTTCTTCGCGAACAATATTGGTGCACCCCAAGGCGATACTCTTGGCGTAATGTATCCATTATCAAGCATCTCTTTCAACTGCAACTTTAACTCTACCCTCATACATGTGTCTTCTGCATCGAATCCTATTGATTCTTGGGTTTCATGGTGTCCAAAGAAGGCATCATCATCGATCCTCTTAGAGTAGAGGCAATCATCAATTTGCCTCCTCCCTCTTCTCTTCATCAACTGCAAATATTGCAGGGGAAAGCCAACTTCCTTCGTTGCTTCGTACTGAATTATGCTAAGCTTGCCAAAGGTTTTAGTCATTTATTGAAAAATGGAATCCCATTCATTTGGGGCGAAATTTCCCAAAGCTCTTGTGATGCTTTGAAATGAGCCCTCATTAGTGCTCCTCTACTACATCCTCCTAATTATCACCACAATTACTTCCTGTATTTGACCGCCATAGACAATGCTATCGGCATGGTGCTGATTCAGGACGATGACGATGGTCAAGAGCATGCAGTGTACTACTTGAGCCACAATCTCTTTAATTCTGAGACCTGTTATGCTCATTTAGAGAAACTCGCGCTACCTGTTGTCCATGCTATTCAACGTTTTCGTCATTACATTCTCCTGTGTAAAAATTTGGTGATTTATGATTGTAACCCCATGACTTAAATTCTCACGTTTCAGTTGCTTGGGGCCAAGTACTCGAAATGGATTGTAACCCTTCAAGATTTCTACTTAGAATTCACTATCGCTAAATCTAAGAAATCCCTTGTTTTTGCTGACTTGATCTGTGATCTTCCCACCGCATTTGATCCCACTTCTTTTGACACGTTAATTATAGATGAATCACTCTTTCTCATCAGTACTCTTGATCCATGGTATGGAGACATCATCGTTTATCTCTAGAACCAAAATTTTCGGCCAGAGCTATTGCACTCTGAGTGATGATAGATTCATTATCAGTCCCAACCTTACCATATTGTTGGAGAAACTTTATATCGTACTAGTGTTGACATTGTCCTCCGTCGATGTTTGACTCTCAAGGAAGCTGAGAAAGTTATCAAAAACTGCCACTCCGGGGCCTGTGGTGGTTACATGTCCGGTTATGCTACCGCCAAAAATATCCATCGCACAGGGTATTTTTGGCCGTCTATATTTAAATATTGCATTGTTGTAGTACGAAAATTCCATAACTGCCAAATCTACTCTCAGAAAGAGAGCACCCCACCCTCACCCTCGCGCTTAGTTATGACCGTCAGAACATTTGCAAAATGGGGCATAGATTTCATTACCTGTAACCCTCGCTCGACTGGGGGGCATGGTTATATCATCGTTTCAATTGATTATTTCACTAAATGGACCAAAGTGATGCCTACATACGATAATGAAGGTCTATCTGTGGCACAATTCTTGTTTAATCATGTCATAGATTAGTTCGGTGTCCAAAAAATGATTGTCACTGGTCATGGATCTCATTTTCAAAATCATACGATGACAGATCTTACTACTTAGTTGGGGATACATCACGATAGCTACACTCCTTATTATCCACATGCCAATGGCCAGGTTGAAGATGTTAACAATTTTTTTGTGACCATGCTTCAGCAAACCACTGGGAAAAACAAACGAGATTGGCATCTCATGTTCTTCTCAACTTTGTGGGCTTACCGAAATTCCACTAAGACTGCCACAAGGTTCACACCTTTCCAATTGGTGTATGGTCTAGAGGCCACACTCCTGATCGAGTGTGAAATTCCTTCTCTGAAGCTATCCGTCGAACTAATTCCTGGTACTTCTCCAGAAGAGGAACATTTGATTTACCTAGAGCATCTCGATGAGACCGAAAGAATTGATTCTTTAGCCATTGAAGCACAAAAAAGACGAGTTAAAGCTCAATAGGACAAATCCATCAAACCTAGCGTTTTCTCTGAAGGTGACTTGGTCTTGCTTTATGACCAAGCCACGATAAATTGGGAGTTGGGAATCTCGAGATAATGTGGCACGAGCCCTATATAATTCAATGAGTAATGGAAAGAGGCGCCTATGAGCTGGAATATTATGAAAGCAACCAATTGGCTGATACCCGAAATGCTCTCTATTTGAAGAAGTATTGTACTTGATCTTGAGTGTGATGCTTTGTAGATTAGTGTGCTTTGATTGGATTTTTGGTGTGATTGTTTGCATTGCAGACATGTTTCCTCTGCTCACTTTTCTTTCCACTTGGTTTGCAGATTTCATTGAATCATTACGTTGGTTTTGTTGATGGCGCTTTCTATAGCACACAAAATCTCCCTTCCACAACTTGGGCACTCTTTGCCCCTGATAGCGAGTTGATTAATTTACAAGGTATTTATTTGGGTCGAAAAACTAACAATATTTCCAAATTTAGTGTGGTGATCGAGCTATTATTAGATGCAATTGATCTCGGGATTAAAGATATGGTTTTTAAATTAGACTCAAAACTCGTTGTGTTACAGTTAAATGGCCATTATTCTATGCAAAATCCTCAATTTTTTCGTATGTATTTGCGTGTCCGATTATTGGAAAGACATTTTGCACCACTGATATGAAGTTCAGAGTAAAAATGGGTAAAATGCACTTATCCAATTTACTCAAAATAAAAAGGTGAAAATGAAATCACTTTTTGTCTATTTATAGATTTTTGAAATATTTTCGCCATTATTTTATTATTTTTCCTCGATATTAGTGATATTTTCCGTTTTTTGTGTAGTAACAAGACCTTTACACTATTGGTGATTATGTCTGATGCAAAAAAGTTTTATTTTATCTCTTTTTTGGACTCGGTAAAAAATAAACAAAAAAGGAACCCCCTGGAGTCAACTTTTAAATATTTTATGACTCTCAAAAAATGAAAAGATTGTCGAGTACTTGCCATTTCAAACATGTTAAATTAAATGAATTGATGTAGTCTTAGTGTATGTTTACCCCTTTTTCGGGTTGAGATTCACTATTTATGAAAAATGAATACCTTGACCAAACATGGTCAAGAGGTTCTCTCGGGTATTTTTTTCTACCTTTTCAGATTCGAGAGGCATTTTACAAAAAAGGACATGATAGAGTTTCATTTTTGTTTCTTTTCAAACTCCTTAAACATGAAAATTTACCGAGTTACCCTTTCGTTGGACTTGTTAAAGATTAAATGATGAAATAATGGTCACCATGACGAGGCTGGTTTCCTCCTTCCTAGGGCTCGTTAAAATTAATAGGATGGATTCATTCAAAGAATGAAATTATACGCTCAGCATATGTCATCCGCTTCATGCTGGCTATCAAAAATAAAGAGGTACTCTTTAGCAATAACGGGGGAAAATTGAAAGTGAACATCTTATGTGTATTTTGGTTAGCTTGTCGCTCTTGAATATGACACCAATCTATAGTTCGTGTTGGGTTGGGGATATCCTTCATTTGTCATTTTTCCTCTGCGGGTTTAGGAAATCCATTTTCCTCCTATTCAATCACCATTTTTGTCATCATGAACTTTGATCCCATTTGAGTCAAATGCTGCCACACTCCGGAGTCGTGTCGGTAATATGTTCAAGAGAAGTCCTTCTTGTCAAACATCCTTTGCTTATCTGACCTCCTCTGCTACAATCCCGAATCACTCCTATCATCTTAAGATATATGTTGTTTCATGTCGATGATGTGGGAATCATTATGGCCCTCCTTTGATGAATCACTTCCTATCAACTTCAGCTCATTATCTGGGAAGCTGGTTTAGAAACTTCTTTTGAGTACCTTGGAGCTTGCATGCCTCAATGGAAATATATTCACGTTTGATGACAATTTCACATCATTGGATTTCGATTGAATTATTCTGCAAGTGTTCGACTTCAACACATTTATTCACACTTGTAGATTGTGCTGTTGTACCTTGAGGGCCATCACCATTATTGATGGTTTCTCTCGTGCCTGTTAACAATTTTCATCATTGACCGGTAATTAGGTGGTTTCTACCATGTTCGACACCAGCACATATATTCACATGGCTAGATTTGTACATTGGGTTGATTGAGATTGCGATTAAGACCCTAGATCGTATATGTTTTTGATCCAGGCTACAGGGAGTTATTGAGTATTCATGATTGTATATATGATCCAATCTATACAGATGCCTGCGTCCATACCACAGATCCATTTATATGATCTCTTTATATAGATGACTTCAACCATGCCGTGGGTTCATGTATTATTTGATGCTTAGTACAGAGTTATGTGGTTAGGCATATTCATACCATAGATGTCATATATTGTACTATGTTTGATTTGGCATGTTTCATGGCGGTAATCTGAGTTCTTTGCCTTGGTTCATAAAGCATTTTAGCCATCACTCCCCGTTCTCCCTTCACGCTTTAGGGGGCATCTGTTACACAATAATTTTTCACCATGCTCACTTCCCCTCCCTGATCCTGAAGTGCCCCGTGACAGACCCTGTGCAATGTTTCCACTCTGAAGAAATATGTAAATACATCCCTTGAAGACTCAAAGAAAACTACCTTGGAGGATTACTGAATGAACTTGGTCAAAATCCTAGTTTTCTGGGTCAACGCATTTCCCAGTTTCATGCTCGCACGGATGTCAGATTGACAGTTCTGGCTTAGCGTTGCCAACACCCTTATTTCTTGGAAAACCGCATTGATCCCAGGGTGGCGAGTTGGTTTTTAAACGGTGGTGATAGAGTTGAGCTCTCTGATTTTATAGATTTGATATCATCCATGGGGGTTTAACCCTTAGAAGGTGGACCTTCCTCCTTTCATGGGATCCTAAAATCTTATCCCTTCCTATAAATTGGTCCCCATCCTTCCACTACTGGTTGGTCATGGTTAGGATGATCTGAACTCTCGTTCCCTTTACATTATTTCACTTTGATAATGCCTGTTGGGGTTCCCATGTTTTGGCAGATTTGGCAATACCAAAATATGAGACAACATCAAACCACTTTGGGGTCCTAGGATCTAGCCCTCCTGGACCCGGAGAGGGATCTCTCCAATAAAACAAAGAATGATTTATCTTTGACAGCTCGAGATGACATATTAGGCGAGTTATGAAGCACAGAGGGGTTTAAATGATTTGGTTGGAGGGTTGCTGGGTTGGTTATGAGACCATAGACTGGGAAAGCAATGGGAAGAAAGGAACAAAGTAGCAGGAGGCTTCAGCAAAGAGGATAGGCCAAGACAGTGCCATCCATTGGGCCATGGAGTCATGAAAGGAAATTACTTGCATCCACTAGCCAAGGCTTCCAAAGGGCAAGTCATCTAATACTAAAGGATCTTTTAGATTAGATGGTGGGGTGGAACATTAAGGAAGGAAAGTGAAAGAAGGAGAACAACCCAATTTCTATCTATAGATCAGGTCAGAGGTCATTTAACTCCAGACCTGCTTGGACATACTCAAAGGCAGCTCTCAAAGGTGGACAAAGGGGCAACTTATAGATCAGACCAGAGGTCATTTAACTCCAGGTCTGCTTTAGCAACTCCAAGGGGAAAACAGAGATAAGTTATACGGAAGGGATCTTAGAAGGGCCGGCTGGTCGCGCAAGGATCCTAGTAGACAGGGCTAGCACTCATCCCCAGTGTTCCCAAACCTTCCAGCTTAAACCCAGCAAGAACATCTAAGCAGTGATTCAACCAATTCACACATCAGCCAATAGGCAATAACATCCACTGCGTTGGTTAAACCAACTGAAATCAACTCTTAGATAGCACATGGAGCAGAAAAAATTGATGGCAAGGAGAGCAGACATCATAGGGCACCTAACAAGGGTGAATCCTATACCATTATTCTGATGCAAGCCCAGAAGAACATGAAACAGTATGAAAATGTAAATAACAGAGTTAAGAAAGACATCACCAATAGTAATAGACCAAGATCCTGTGAAATGTGCTTTGATTAATTGATGCAAAACCAGTCATGTACAATATGGCTCAATGGCTAATACAGTCCCAACTTTCTCCTCCCAGCCTATTACATACAACTACCCTGCTACTCCCTCTCACGACTGTTCTAACAGTCAAATGAATCCCTCTAACAGCAAAAATGCCCAACAATTGAACAACAACCTTTACATTATGTTCTCGGGGATCTTTTATAGGAGAAGAGAGAAAATAGAAGTAGATAAACAATTAAATGAGACTCATTAAGACAACAGGGCAGAAGTGTTCACACCCATGCTGCTTAATCGCAATTTTCAGCGTTGTAGGTACTCTAAGACTAGTTCGGAGATCTCTGTCAGGTCAGATTTTGACCTCTGGTGTTTCGTGAAGTCCTTCTGGTGGTCTGGGACTTAGTGCAGCCCTCTGGAATGAATGACATGGATAGGGAAACTGCAAGACTCTCCATACCTCCATCACTTATGTTTGGACAGTTTGAAATGAGCTCCAGTCAGTGTATTTAATTGTCTCAGGGCTCAAGGAGATATGGGGGCACTGTAGGTAGATTTTTGTCCTGGAGAAAACGCTCTGCTGGAATACACACAGATAAGACTTGTTGTGTGTGCATTAGTCTTCAACTGCGCCCTGGTCCTTTGAATACGGGGAAAAACATTTAATTTCATTAATAACAGGCACCAACCCCCTTTGAATTCCTTCTGCTGGTCGCTGGCAATGCTGAACTGGCCATTTCTGTAATATCTGCAATGTAGAATAAACCTGTTACAAACCGGGCAGTGGCGACGGAGAAATGCTGCAGAGGTGGAGGAATGGTGGCGGAAGAGCGGAGAAACAATGAAAATGGCGGAGAAACAGTGGAAACAACGGAAAGGAGCAGGGAAACGAACGAACAGTGTAAAACCCAAAACTTAGTGTCGGGCCGAAATACAAAGGAATGAATGAAAAACAATGGAGCGGAGGCTTGGGAGGTGGGACCCGGCGGAGGCGGAGGGCGATGAAACCTGAGCCATCAGATCCAGGAGGAAACGGACGACGGAGATGAAATCGGCCAATCACAATCGGAGGTCGGAGCAGGTGGAAATCGCAACACACCTTTCAAAAGTTTCGATTGCGATCGGGAGAGATAGAGCGATTTAAGCGATGGGCGTCGATCTGGGGGAGGAATGGACGGACGTGATTTAATCGGAGGGGGAAAAAAGGCGGGGAGCGATGAGATCTGGGCCATTGGATCTGAATGGATGGATGGATGGGATGTAATCGGGAGATCTCAATCGAGGCGGCATGAAGAAGACTTGTGATTGCGATCGGAGGTCGGGACGCGATTGAGCGCTGACCATCCGATCCAACCAACAGATCAACGGTGGGGACAACAATCGGAGGGGCAGTGCGATCGGGGGATCGGAAGACAGGGTTGCGATTAATCGGAGGGAACGATGTGAATGTTGCGATTGCGATTGGGTGGGTGGCTGCGATTAGCGCTCCGCGTCAGATCTTGTGATAGATCGACGGCCCAAAACTCATCGCAGGACCCATGTGTTTAAACAAATCGCATCGGGGATTTTCAATGTTACACAGGAAACGCGCCCGCCCGGTCTTCCGATTGCGATTGGCCCCCAGGAAGCAGGCGCTTGGTCTTGGGTAGGCGTATGTGGGGAAGTGGTTGAGGGCTAGTGGGAAAGGGCGGAGCCTTATAACAAGGTCGGAAAGTGGGTTTTGCTTATTTTAATGGATTTTGAAGCTTAGGAAGGAGTAACGATAGAGAGATAAAGGAAATGGCCAACAAAGGTTAGGGGAGAAGAATTTTAAAAGTTTTGGGGGAATTTGAAGGGTAATAAGGAAATAGAAGAGGGGAGAGAAAACAAAGGCTTTGGGGAATGAAATAAGAGGGAAAAGGGGGCCTTTGGGCATTTCTTCACATAGCAGAGAGGCTTTATAAGGGAAATCAGCAGAGGGGATTTAATCAAAGGATAAAAGACACAGAGATGCTTCAAGGAGACTGTGTTTTCAGAGGAAATCCATTCCTTGAAAACTCAAAAATAATTTAGCCCCCTATTTTCTTGTCAAAAATTTCATAGGGGGGCTAACAGTGGCTCCACATGGGGATGGCTTCTTCTTGAAGGAGTCAAGAATTCAGAAATTGATCTCTTGGTGTAGGCCAGATGCCTGCTGCTTGAACCATCCTTTTCTTTCCTTGATCAGCTGCCACAAGCTATGAAGACAACAAATCAGCAGTACAATTCTTCCAAACAACTACCTACCCACACTATAGTCCTAACATTTTTTCTTCTTGGGTGCATTTGGACTTGCAGACCCTTTTACATCATTAATCTTTACAAACAGGAAAAAATAAACCTATTCTACTTCTACCCTTATTACTCCATGAGACCAGATTAAACTGTTGGCCTCATAGTTTCTCTACCTACACTACTACCTGCTAGGATTAGACTGTCTAGCAGGTTTCTTCTCTACATTCTAAGACAAAAATTTAAACAACTAACTACATGCTCATAGGCTGAGCTTTATTGATCTTCCTACCTACCCTACTCTAACTGGAAATCTCTGATGTTCTAGGTGATATGATAAAGCCAATACAGCCAGTCAAGTAGTAGTGAAAAAGGATATGAGCACTGGCTGCCTGTCAGAGATAACCACAGGGTGCTCTGCTTGTGGTTCTTCAAAACTGTGGTCACCATCAATAGTGACCATTCCTGCTGAATCTGGCCCGTGCTGAGGATCAATGCTGGAGCGTTTGAGCGTATCAGGGCCTCCATGTACTCTGCCACAGGATCCACGAACAGATGATGTACATTTTCTTCTTTTAGGCCTCCCAAGATTGGTAGGCTGTCTTTATCGTGGGCTTCTTTGACTATTACATTTTCCGCTGTGTCTTCAGAGCGACTCTTGGGAGTCGGACCATCTTCTTCTTGCGCATCAAACAGCAGCGGAATTTCTTCTCTTTTAGGGGGCGGGAGACCTTCCAAAAAGGCCCTCGGGTCTCTGAACTCGTATGATATTTCTTGTGATCTCAAAAGTTCGAGCTCAGCTTCATATCTGTCAACTACCAAATCAAGAAACATCTTCTTAAGCGCAGGTAGATGATTGAGTGCTGAGCCAATAGGGACAACCTTTGGAAGGTCCTCCCCTTCAATTTCTGCCTGTACACTCGCTATTCCACTCCGAAACTCTGCTATGAGGCTCGGATCTATTTCCACGCATTGTACAGAGTCCTCTATTAGCGAAATGACTGGCTCTTCGGCATGGATGATGTTGTACTGTGACATGGTTTCCCAGTGGAGTCTTATGTGAAACCACAAATAATCAGTGGCCATCTGATTACCAGCGGAGTCTTTTAATCATTCAGGAATTGTGGAGTCGCCAGGTGGATGATTTACAACTTACTGTCCACCACAGTGGTTTTCCAAATCAAAGCTGACTGATCTGATCCCCAGTGGAGTCGCCATTATGTTGGTGACGACAATGGGAAATAGACCAACTATCAGCGGTTCTTGACTCTCAAATTTTCCCTAGTGGAGTCGCCATTATGTTGGGGTTCCCATGTTTTGGCAGATTTGGCAATACCAAAAGATGAGACAACATCAAACCACTTTGGGGCCCTAGGATCTAGCCCTCCTGGACCCGGAGAGGGATCTCTCCAATAAAACAAAGAATGATTTATCTTTGACAGCTCGAGATGAGATATTAGGCTAGTTATGAAGCACAGAGGGGTTTAAATGATTTGGTTGGAGGGTTGCTGGGTTGGTTATGAGACCATAGATTGGGAAAGCAATGGGAAGAAAGGAACAAAGTAGCAGGAGGCTTCAGCAAAGAGGATAGGCCAAGACAGTGCCATCCATTGGGCCATGGAGTCATGAAAGGAAATTACTTGCATCCACTAGCCAAGGCTTCCAAAGGGCAAGTCATCTAATACTCAAGGATCTTTTAGATTAGATGGTGGGGTGGAACATTAAGGAAGGAAAGTGAAAGAAGGAGAACAGCCCAATTTCTGTCTATAGATCAGGTCAGAGGTCATTTAACTCCAGACCTGCTTGGACATACTCAAAGGCAACTCTCAAAGGTGGACAAAGGGGCAGCTTATAGATCAGACCAGAGGTCATTTAACTCCAGGTCTGCTTTAGCAACTCCAAGGGGAAAACAGAGACAAGTTATATGGAAGGGATCTTAGAAGGGCCGGCTGGTCGCGCAAGGATCCTAGTAGATAGGGCTAGCACTCATCCCCAGTGTTCCCAAACCATCCAGCTTAAACACAGCAAGAACATCTAAGCAGTGATTCAACCAATTCACACATCAGCCAGCAGGCAATAAAATCCACTGCGCTGGTTAAACCAACTGAAATCAACTCTTAGATAGCACATGGAGCAGAAAACATTGATGGCAAGGAGAGCAGACATCATAGGGCACCTAACAAGGGTGAATCCTATACCATTATTCTGATGCAAGCCCAGAAGAACATGAAACAATGTGAAAATGTAATAAACAGAGTAAGAAAACACATCACCAATAGTAATAGACCAGGATCTTGTGAAATGTGCTTTGATTAATTGATGCAAAACCATTCATGTACAATATGGCTCAATGGCTGTTACAGCCCAGACTTTCTCCTCCCAGCCTATTACTTGGAACCTAACTTTCTATTCCCTAGGAGGAGCGTTCCAACGGTCAAATGAATCTCTCTAACGGCAAATGCCCGGCAAGACAACAACACCAACAACCAGCAACAACCTTTACAATTCGTTCTTGAGGATTCTTATAGGAGACAAGAGGAAGAAACAAAAGTAGGTGAACAATTGAATGAGACTCATTAAGACGACGGGGGCGGAAGTGTTCACACCCATGCGCTTAATGGAAAATTTTCGTATTTGTGTGTACTATGAAAATTTGTTTGGAGATGGCACAATCGGTAGTGACCTACTTTATGTTCTTTAAGTCCTTATGGTGATCTGGAACTCTGTGCTGCCACTCTGAAATGAATGAACTGGGTGAAAAGTCTGCAAGGCTCTCCATACCTCATAACTGCTGCCTGACTGTCTAAAATGAGCTCCAGTTAGTGTATTTAATTGTCTCAGGGCTCGAGAAGGCATGGAGGACGCTGTGAGAAGTTGTACCTCTGGAGGAAAATGTCCCGCTATTAGGTAGCGCAGTAATGACTTGCTGGTGCGCTCATCAGTCTTCAAACTGGGCCTTAATCCTTTGAAAGCAGGTCTAAACATTGATTATGTCAATAGAAATCATTAACCCCCTTTGAATCCCTCTGCATGGTCCGCTGGCAAGTGCTGAAACGGCCCCTTTGTACTATCTGCACCGTAGAATAAACCTGTTACAAACCGGGCAGTGGCGACGGAGAAATGCTGCAGAGGCGGAGGAATGGTGGCGGAAGAGCGGAGAAACAATGAAAATGGCGGAGAAATAGTGGAAACAATGGAAAGGAGCGGGGAAACGAACGAACAGTGTAAAACCCAAAACTTAGTGTCGGGCCAAAATACAAAGGAATGAATGAAAAACAATGGAGCGGAGGCTTGGGAGGTGGGACCCGGCGGAGGCGGAGGGCGATGAAACCTGAGCCGTCAGATCCGGGAGGAAACGGACGGCGGAGATGAAATCGGCCAATCGCAATCGGAGGTCGGAGCGGGTGGCAATCGCAACACACCTTTCAAAAGTTCCGATTGCGATTGGGAGAGATAGAGCGATTAAGCGATGGCAGTCGATCTGGGGGAGGAATGGACGGACGGGATTTAATCGGAGGGGGAAAACAAGCGAGGAGCGATGAGATCTGGGCCATTGGATCTGAATGGATGGATGGATGGGATGTAATCGGGAGATCTCAATCGGGGCGGCACGGAGAAGACTTGCGATTGCGATCGGAGGTCGAGACGCGATTGAGCGCTGACAGTCCGATCCAACCAACAGATCAACGATGGGGACAACAATTGGAGGGGCAGTACGATCGAGGGATCGGAATACAGGGTTGCGATTATTCGGAGGGCACGATGTGAATGTTGCGATTGCGATCGGGCGGGGGGCTGCGATTAGCGCTCCGCCGTCAGATCTTGTGATAGATCGACGACCCAAAAGTCATCGCGGGACTTATGTGTTTAAACAAATCACATCGGGTTTTTCACTTTTACAAAGGAATTTTCACCTGCTCGGCCCTCCGATTGCGATTGGCCCCCAAGGCTTAAGCGCTTGGTCTTGGGTAAGGGCGTATGTGGGGAAGTGGTTGAGGGCTAGCGGGAAAGGGGCCAGGCCTTATAACAAGGTCGGAAAGTGGGTTTTTAGCCCATTTTAATGGATTTTGAAGCTTGGGAAGGGTAACGATAGAGAGATAAAGGGGAAAAATGGCCAACAAAGGTTAGGGGAAGAATTTTAAAGGGGATTTTGGGGGAATTTGAAGGGTAAGAAGGGAAATAGAAGGGGAGAGAAGAGGATAGAAAACAAAGGCTTTGGGGAATGAAATAAGAGGGAAAAGGGGGCCTTTGGGAATTTCTTCACATAGCAGAGAGGCTTTATAAGGGAAATCAGCAGAGGGGATACTATCAAAGGGAAAAAGCACAAGGAGGCTTCAAGGAGACTGTTTTTTCAGAGCAAATGCATTCCTTGAAGACTCAACAATGATTTAGCCCCCTATTTTCTTGTCAAAAATTTCATAGGGGGGCTAACAGTGGCTCCACATGGGGATGGCTTCTTCTTGAAGGAGTCAAGAATTCAGAAGATGATCTCTTGGTGTAGGCCAGATGCCTGCTGCTTGAACCATCCCTTTCTTCTTTGATTTTAGCTGCCACAACTCATGAAGACATCATATCAGCAATAAAAATTCTCCCAAACAACTACCTACCCACACTATAGCCCTAACATTTTTCTTCTTGGGTGCATTTGGACTAGCAGACCCTTTTACATCATCAATTTTTACAAACAGGAAAAATAAACCTACTCTATTTCTACCCTTATTACTCCATGAGACCAGATTAGACTGTTGGTCTCATATTTTCTCTACCTACACTACTACCTGCTAGGATTAGACTGTCTAGCAGGTTTCTTCTCTACATTCTAAGACAAAAATTTAAACAACTAATCTACTTGCTCATAGGCTGAGCTTTATTGAGCTTCCTACCTACCCTACTCTAATTGGAAATATCTGATGTTCTAGGTGATATGATAAAGCCAATACAGCCAATCAAGCAGCAGTGAAAAAGGATATGAGCACTGGCTGCCTATCAGAGATAACCACAGGGTGCTCTGCGTGTGGTCCTTCAAGACTATGGTCACCATCAGTAGTGACCATTCCTGATGAATCTGGCCCATGCTAAGGATCAATGCTGGAGCATTCAAGCAAATCAGAGCCTCCATGTATTCTGCCACAGGATCCACGAACAGACGATGTACATTTTCTTCTTTTAGGCCTCCCAAGCTAGTAGGCTGTCTTTATCCTGGGCAGCTTCGATTATTGCATTTTCCACTGCGTCTTCAAAGTGACTCATGAGAACCGGATCCTCTTCTTCTTGTATTTCGAAGAGCAGTGGAATATCTTCATTCTTAGGGGGCGGGAGACTTTCCAAAAAGGCCCTCGGGTCTCTGAACTCGTATGATATTTCTTGTGATCTCAAAAGTTCAAGCTCAGCTTCATATCTCTCAACCACCAAGTCGAGAAACATCTTCTTAAGCGCAGGTAGAGTATTGAGTACTGAGCTGAGAGGGAAAATCTTTGGAAGGTTCTCCCATTCAATTTCTGCCAGTACACTCGCTATTCCACTCCGAAACTCTGCTATGAGGCTTGGATCTATTTCCACACATTGTTCAAAGTCCTCCATTAGCGAAGTGACTGGATCTTCGGCACGTATGATGTTGTACTGTGACATGGTCTCCCAGTGGAGTCTTATGTGAAACCACAGATAATCAGTGGCCAGCTGATTACCAGCGGAGTCTTTTAATCATTCAGGAATTGTGGAGTCACCAAGTGGATGATTCACAACTTACTGTCCACCACAGTGGTTTACCAAATCAAGGCTGATTGATCTTCCCCAGTGGAGTCGCCATTATGTTGGTGACGACAATGGGAAATAGACCAAATGTTAGCAGTTCTTGACTCTCAGATTCGTCCCCAGTGGAGTCGCCATTATGTTGGTGACGACAATGGGAAATAGACCAAATGTTAGCAGTTCTTGAATCTCAGATTCGTCCCAAGTGGAGTCGCCATTATGTTGGGGTTCCCATGTTTTGGCAGATTTGGCAATACCAAAAGATGAGACAACATCAAACCACTTTGGGGCCCTAGGATCTAGCCCTCCTGGACCCGAAGAGGGATCTCTCCAATAAAACAAATAATGATTTATCTTTGACAGCTCGAGATGAGATATTAGGCTAGTTATGAAGCACAGAGGGGTTTAAATGATTTGGTTGGAGGGTTTCTGGGTTGGTTATGAGACCATAGACTGGGAAAGCAATGGGAAGAAAGGAACAAAGTAGCAGGAGGCTTCAGCAAAGAGGATAGGCCAAGACAGTGCCATCCATTGGGCCATGGAGTCATGAAAGGAAATTACTTGCATCCACTAGCCAAGGCTTCCAAAGGGCAAGTCATCTAATACTAAAGGATCTTTTAGATTAGATGGTGGGGTGGAACATTAAGGAAGGAAAGTGAAAGAAGGAGAACAACCCAATTTCTGTCTATAGATCAGGTCAGAGGTCATTTAACTCCAGACCTGCTTGGACATACTCAAAGGAAGCTCTCAAAGGTGGACAAAGGGGCAGCTTATAGATCAGACCAGAGGTCATTTAACTCCAGGTCTGCTTTAGCAACTCCAAGGGGAAAACAGAGATAAGTTATACGGAAGGGATCTTAGAAGGGTCGGCTGGTCACGCAAGGATCCTAGTAGACAGGGCTAGCACTCATCCCCAGTGTTCCCAAACCTTCCAGCTTAAACCCAGTAAGAACATCTAAGCAGTGATTCAACCAATTCACACATCAGCCAGCAGGCAATAACATCCACTGCGCTGGTTAAACCAACTGAAATCAACTCTTAGATAGCACATGGAGCAGAAAACATTGATGGCAAGGAGAGCAGACAGCATAGGGCACCTAACAAGGGTGAATCCTATACCATTATTCTGATGCAAGCCCAGAAGAACATGAAACAGTATGAAAATGTAAATAACAGAGTTAAGAAAGTCATCACCAATAGTAATAGACCAGGATCCTGTGAAATGTGCTTTGATTAATTGATGCAAAACCAATCATGTACAATATGGCTCAATGGCTAATACAGTCCCAACTTTCTCCTCCCAGCCTATTACATACAACTACTTTGCTATTCCCTCCCAAGACTGTTCCAACAGTCAAATGAATCCCTCTAACAGCAAATGCCCAGCAAGGCAACAACACCAACAACCAACAACAACCTTTACAATTCGTTCTTGGGGATTATTATAAGAGAAGAGGAAGAAACAGAAGTAGGTGAACAATTGAATGAGACTCATTAAGACAGCAGAGCGGAAGTGTTCACACCCATGCTGCTTAATGGAAATTTTCAACGCTGTGTGTACTCTATAGACTGTTTTGGAGATCTCTGTCAGGCCGAAATTTGACCTCTGGTATGTTCTTTAAGTCCTTATGGTGATATGGAACTCTGTGCTGCCACTCTGAAATGAATGAACTGGGTGAAAAGTCTGCAAGGCTCTCCATACCTCATAACTGCTGCCTGACTGTCTAAAATGAGCTCCAGTTAGTGTATTTAATTGTCTCAGGGCTCGAGAAGGCATGGAGGACGATGTGGGAAGTTGTACCTCTGGAGGAAAATGTCCTGCTGTTAGGTAGCGATGACCGGCTCTTGGTGCCGCTCATCGATCTTCAAGCGGGCGCAATCCTTTGAAAGCGAGTCTAAGCCATTGATTATGTCAATAGAAATCATTAACCCCCTTTGAATCCCTCTGCATGGTCGGCCAGCAAGTCTTGGCAGCCCCCTTTGTACTATCATAGTAGAATAAACACCGGCCCACAAACCGGGCAGTGGCGATGGAGAAATGCTGCAGAGGTGGAGGAATGGTGGTGGAAGAGCGGAGAAACAATGAAAATGGCGGAGAAACAGTGGAAACAACGGAAAGGAGCGGGGAAACGAATGAATAGTGTAAAACCCAAAACTTAGTGTCGGGCCGAAATACAAAGGAATGAATGAAAAACAATGGAGCGGAGGCTTGGGAGGTGGGACCCGGCGGAGGCGGAGGGCGATGAAACCTGAGCCGTCAGATCCGGGAGGAAACGGACGGCGGAGATGAAATCGGCCAATCGCAATCGGAGGTCGGAGCGGGTGGCAATCGCAACACACCTTTCAAAAGTTCCGATTGCGATTGGGAGAGATAGAGCGATTAAGCGATGGCAGTCGATCTGGGGGAGGAATGGACGGACGGGATTTAATCGGAGGGGGAAAACAAGCGAGGAGCGATGAGATCTGGGCCATTGGATCTGAATGGATGGATGGATGGGATGTAATCGGGAGATCTCAATCGGGGCGGCACGGAGAAGACTTGCGATTGCGATCGGATGTCGGGACGCGATTGAGCGCTGACCGTCCGATCCAACCAACAGATCAACGGTGGGGACAACAATCAGAGGGGCAGTGCGATCGGGGGATCGGAATACAGGGTTGCGATTAATCGGAGGGCATGATGTGAATGTTGCGATTGCGATCGGGCGGGGGGCTGCGATTAGCGCTCCACCGTCAGATCTTGTGATAGATCGACGACCCAAAACTCATCGCGGGACTTATGTGTTTAAACAAATCGCATCGGGTTTTTCGCTTTTACAAAGGAATTTGCACCTGCTCGGCCCTCCGATTGCGATTGGCCCCCAAGGCTTAAGCGCTTGGTCTTGGGTAAGGGCGTATGTGGGGAAGTGGTTGAGGGCTAGCGGGAAATGGGCCAGGCCTTATAACAAGGTCGGAAAGTGGGTTTTTAGCCCATTTTAATGGATTTTGAAGCTTGGGAAGGGTAACGATAGAGAGATAAAGGGGAAAAATGGCCAACAAAGGTTAGGGGAAGAATTTTAAAGGGGATTTTGGGGGAATTTGAAGGGTAAGAAGGGAAATAGAAGGGGAGAGAAGGGGATAGAAAACAAAGGCTTTGGGGAATGAAATAAGAGGGAAAAGGGGGCCTTTGGGCATTTTTTCACATAGCATAGAGGCTTTATAAGGGAAATCAGCAGAGGGAATACTATCAAAGGGAAAAAGCACAAGGAGGCTTCAAGGAGACTGTGTTTTCAGAGGAAATGCATTCCTTGAAGACTCAACAATGATTTAGCCCCCTATTTGCTTGTCAAAAATTTCATAGGGGGGCTAACAACGCCTAAGTTGTTTGAGAGAAGGAATGCTTTAGAGCTTCGGTGAAGGACTCAGATTTTCACCAAAGGGAGGCCTCCAACATCAAGGCTTGGGTTGTAAGCTCTTCCTTTCATATTTATCAATAAAACATCTGATGTTTTATTTCTATATTGGTCTAATATTTTATGCAAATGTTCTGGTACTCCTTGATATGCTAGAGAGCTAATGTTTAATTATTATTATGTATTGGATTATGTTTGCTGTTGCCTCTTGATCATCTGTAGGTATTCGTGTGCCACCAGTAGCATGGAGCGAGCCTGGAAGGATTGTGGATCAAGGTCATAATCAACGGGTTTGAACATAGCACCAGGAAAAGGTACCTCTATCTATTTTCTTGTCACATTTTGAATATTAGTGAAGAAAAATTTGCATTAGAAAGTATCTCAAGTTGCTAGACCCACTCTCGGGCTAGAGAGATTTCCTCTGTCCGCAGAGGGGATTTATCTTGATACCAGTATCCAAGAGTGAGTCAGAGAGAGAGAGAGAGAATAATGAGAGAGCTCCAAAACTGAACTGACAAAAGGTTCCATTGAAAAAAGGAACCAACTGATCCCCAGAAGCCTTTTTATCAATGAGGCCTCTATTTTCTTCATTTTCCATTATTTTCTTTCATTTTCCTCCTCACATGCAACCTGTGACATTTTACCTTAATTTTCTCCTAATTTCCTTTATTTTGATAAATAAATGTGCCAAAAATATTTTTTTTCCTATTTAATGCCTTTGCCTTTGCATTTTCCAATTTTCCATAGCCATAAACACATAACCGTGGTATTTTTTTTTTCCTTTATTAAATTTTATTACATGAAGTTTTTCCCGGGTCTGTTATAGAGTAATTCGAGTCTGCTCATGAGAAAATAGAAAGTATTTAAAGAAAAAATTATTCATTCAAATGTGTTGGTACAAATGAGAAATTCCCAAAGCACTTTAAATTCCCATGTTGTTACACAACAGGACCATGCACAACAACCAAACACTTGCCTAACTTATACAACAACTAGTTGCGCTCTCTAAAATCATGCAGTATCCAAACTAACATCAGTAGTCCAACAACCAAACATCCCAAAGCCCATAAGCAAGAGAAAAATACTAAATGCTAAATAAAATTCCCTTTCCTTTCTTGTTCTCACAATTTATCTTCACACTGCTGACCTTTTCACACTCGAATTAAAACAAATCACTTCCCATACTACTGACCTCTTTGCCTTCTAGAATTGAATTGAATCACTTCCTTTAAGTATGCGGAATTTTTTTTTTTTCAACCTCCATCCTATTCACAATGTGTCTAATAATGGTTGTCCTGTAGAAATGCATCTAAACACCTTCGAATTTTGGATGTGTCAGCAACTCGATAGTAGTCACCACTTTGATAAAATGTAGCTACAAGAGTACAAACAAATACTAGCTGGGTGTATCAACAACTAACATAATAGGTGTATTAGAAATTTTAAAATATATGGGAGTAACAACACTTATTACAAACTCAATGGAAACTTGTTTTTGGTTGATGAGGATTACTCGAGGCTAAGGATTCTCTTGCATCAGACACCCTTGGTAAGAATATATGAGCTACGAGCTGATGTGGTATTTCCTTTAGAGATTGAAGTCCCTTGTAGGTATGCTAACTCTTGCTCTGTCACCCACGACGCATCTTTAGATTCCCCGTTTCTCCATTTGAAAGAATATTTCAGATATTCCCTGTGGCGAGTCTTCTTTCCAACCCTAGTGGTCAAAACTTCTTCCACTTCATCGACATATTTGAATGGTAACTATTTATTCTACTCAACGAGTGTGCCTATCTCTTCACTGCTTTCTCCTTCATGGAACTTATACAGATAAACTACATTGAATATTAAAGAGATATGTAAGTCTCTCGATAGCTCCATATTATATGCATTTTCAGAATTTTTTCGAAGAATTCTACAGGGGCTTGTTTTATTATATTTTAACTTGTTGTAGGTGCCCTTGAGAAATATATCAATTCGTAGATGCACCATTACTAGGTCTCCTTTAGCGACAACATTTTCTCTTCTTTTCAAATCTAACTTCTCCTTATACCTATCATTACTTTGTTGCAAACTTTTCTTCACCTATTCATGTATTATTTACATGTTGTCTACAAAATCACTTGCATCAACAATCATCCTTTCCTCCAAATCTGGAAACTATATCAGGTCGAAAACACCTTTAAGTGACTGCCCATAAAAAATATGAAATGGAGTTTTACCATAAGATTTGTTCACCAAGTCATTGTATGCAAACTCTGGCTACACCAAGTCCATATCCCATTGTTTGGGATTTTCACCACTCAAACTTCTCAACAAATTCCCAAGGCTCTTGTTCACTACCTCACTTTGTCCATATGTCCGTAGATGATAGGATGAACTGTATAAAAATTTAGATCCCATATTCTTCCACAATGTCCTCCAGAAGTGACCCATAAATCTTGTATCTATATTTAAAGTAATGGTTCTTGGAAACCCATGAAGTCTCACCACTTCTTTGAAGAATAAAACAACCACTTCCATATCATCACTTATCCTCTTGCATGCTATGAAATGCGCCATATTTGTTATCACCAAAAAATGATCACAACCATATCTAAGTAAGTGGATCAAAATACACCATGTAAGACCAGTTTTACCATAGTAAAATTGCTTTCACTACATGAAATAAATTGGTAAACCATATTTTATTAAGTTGTTTCTAATTAAAACATGAAACCCCATGATGAATAATCAAATAAATCATTATTTATTTTATTTTCCTCTAGGAATAACTAATTAAATAATTACTTAATTATTATTCCTTGTCATGTTTGACCCAATCATGAGAAATAGTTAAATAAATCAATGTTTATTTTATTTTTCTCTAGGAATAATTAATTAAATCATTATTTAATTAATATTCCTTGTCAAATTTGATTAAATCACTTAGGAATGATTAAACAAACCATTATTTGTTTATTATTCCTTAACCACTTCCTTGAAATAATAAATAATTCATTTGTTTGCTTATTATTTCTAATTAAAGGTATTTAACCAATTTAAATATCTTTTCCCTCCAAAACATATAATAAAATATTCCAAGCGGTTAGATCTAGATTGTGGTTAATAATATTTTATTATTTTCCATTTTCGAGAATAACCCAATTTTTGTTATAAATAGTAGGGCTTTTCATCCATTCCTCACCATGACCACTATCATCGTTGTTATTATCTTATTTTTGCATTCGAGCTCCCATATGAGTTCAACACACGTTTTGGGTTTCACACATCATAGAGAGAGAAAAGATCCAGAATATTGAAGCATAGATGACAAGCAAAGGACCCATCCCATTTGAGGGGACCTATAGCCATCATATATGTATCCTTCACCAGGTGTAACAAAATCATAATATACCATCATTCTTTTAAATTTATTTGTCTATGATATGGGTTTTTACATTAGTTAAATCTTTTTTTGTTTAATGTCTTTTGCTGCACATATCTATTATTTTCCAGATTTATTCTAACTTTTTGTTGCAGATCTAAAGAATTTAGAAGGCTATATTTGTTGTTAGGGCCATTAATCACTTGTGGATTAAGTAAGGTATTTTTGGTACACTTGCCGAAGTATTTTATGCTAACGAATCGGGGCTCCACTAGGTTTTTAATTACACATTTTCGTCAAAAAATGTCGACTCCACTGGTATCATTCAGATTCCTGGGTGATCAAAAAATTCAGAAATCAAGGTTTTTCATCCTCTGGTTTTCAGTGTCTTGATGTTTATTTTAAGCTTTTATGCCCTTATTTAGTTAAAATTCCAAATTCTGAGACTTTTCTGGTGTTTTCCGCAGGTCACAGGTACTAATCGCACAAGAGACGACAAATCTGCCGAAACTTGTCGCCCGAGAGTCAAGGAGGGAAGATCACACTTTTTAGCCCCAAACCTGTGTTTTCACCTCCAAATCAAACCATTTGGCCCAAAAACTATGCTATCCTCCTGTTTTGGGTCGAAACCTACAATTCAATATATATATATTATATTTATTTATTTTCTGATTTTTTCACAGTTTTCTGAGAGCACTATTGTTAACACTGGAAAATCGTACAATAGAAGACAACACTATTTAATGTCAAGAAAAAGGATTTACAGGGCTAGAAGACATTACAAAATATGGAGATTATTTAAAAATCTCTAAGGTCCGAGGAAAAATCAAATTTGAACGAGTCCTAAATGCTTTTGCGTGCATTATCCTTCGTGAAGAGCGCCTTTGTGCGCCTTATGACCTGAAATGTGCGCAATCCTGGGAGTGGCGAAATTTCACTATCCGGGACCACACAAAGCATAGGACAAGTGATTCCTCACTTGAAGCCACCTAAGGACAGCCACCAATGCCTCCTTAGACACCAAGTGAGCACACAATAGAATATTTGGAGCACACAAAGGAATCATACCCCTCTCTTGGGTCACCATCCACAATGTAATAAGAGAGGGAAGTAGGATTTGAAATCTCCTATATAAGGCCACCATGAGATGAAGAATGGGTGTTGGGACATAATTGTGAATTACGGATAAATCACACTTCCCTAGACAGGTGCTAGTCTAGAAAAATAGGTGAAAGGCTATACGACTATTTTTCCTAACTCATAATAGATATACAAAGAGGATTGGAGGCTTACTTGTTCAGTCGCTTCCAAATGGTTCCTTCTGTCGCTTCCGCTACAGCTTCAAATTCAAGCGGTTTGTGGGCTGAATGCTTCCTGCAAGAAAGAAAACTGAAACAACATAAGATGCAATAATATAGATATCTATTCAAGCTAGTTAGCTAAACCAGTAAAGCATAAACCATATACATCAACCAAGATCTTGCAATATGGAAAATCAAAGCCAATACAGATGCATATAGGGAAAAATAAGAAGTACTATTTATTGATGATAGAAGGAGAGGTTACAACCTAATGAATGATTTGAAGTGACCTTCCAACAACGTTCCCAAGCCTCATCACAGTATAAATCTCTCCAGCAACAACTTCACAAATCTAGCTCTCAATTGAAAATTCTCCGGCATTTCTCTACTCAAATTCTTCCTTCTCAAGCACTTAGATTTGTGCTCATTTTATAGATGAACTGTAGGTTGTTTTGCAATAAATGACTTTCCAATAATAGGCAAGACATGTTTCCAGCCATGTAGATGTCAAATGGACACTTGGATGCGAAGCTTGACACATGTGAACTCTTCTAGAAGGCACTGACCAAGTGGAGATTCCGAAACAATGAGAATTTTGCTCCCAATGTGACCAACGCACCTGTGAATGTCAGGAAGTGCTTTGCAGAGCAGCCTTACATGGGGCTAGTTGCATATGCAATGCACTTAGGCCCCTTAGAGCCTGTGTTGGTGATCTCTCATATGCTATATAATAAGCTTCAAACCATGGAAACCTTTGCTTGATGAATTTTTTGCTTGATTTTTCTTGTTTCTTGTATTAGGGCATGTAGCATCTAAAATTATAGGGAATGATATACCCTTGATCATTGGTCCTAGAGATGATTTCCAATTAACTAGGTCATTTGGGATGGTTCCCAAATTGACCTATAATAATTTCCCCCTAAAGCATGAGATCCAAATAATAAGAACATTTGATTGAGATTATTTACACTGTGATGAGTCTGGAAATGAAGCAAAGTGGTCACCTACATAAATATTACAATACATTACATCATGATATATCCTCTTTTGATCATAATTGCTAAGGGTAGGCATTCCCATATTCAGCACATAAAACAATCTATTAACATGTACATAATTCAGAAAGTCGTCTTCATTGGAATGTTGCCTAGATGTAGACATGCATACAGATATAGGCCCATGTTTGGATGAAGATTTGTATGTAACGTCTCCATACATATGATGTGTACAAAAATCCTTAAATCACAACCTGGATGGCTGAAACTAGATCGGGGGTCTTCTTATCTCGTTCACTCGATCATTCGGGTACAAGTCTAGCCATGCGAATATATGATTTGTAGTCGAACATGGAAAGACATCGTTTGATTACCAACCAATGATGTGAGCTGTTAACAAACGTGAGAGAACCACCATTAATTTTAATGGCCCTCAAGGTACTGCAGTACATTTCGTAAGGTGTGAATAGATGATTTGATGTCGAAAACAAAATATTTTGGTCAAAGGTCCAGAAGTGAGGATCTTGTCGATGCTGTAACAAGCCTCATGGTACTGGAATCTGATGTTTCTAAGTGAACTTCCTGGATATTGATTTGTCGTCGACAGGATGTAACCTTATTACAAAATAGGAGTTATTGATTTTGGAGACAAGGGTATGACTTGATATAGAAATTTTAAGGGATGATGGTCATGAAAATGAAGGTTTACGAGTATTGCAGAAGGATGAGTTTTTAATCACTGGATGACTTCTCTTGAATATATCAGCGACACTGTGATGAGTTGGCAGCATTGACCCAAAACTAAAGTGAAGGTATGATGAACCATAGGTGTGAATGAACCATCAAGATGATTACCCAACCCAAACAGTCACGAACATGGAGTGAAAGAAGTATCATGTTCAAGAACGACTTGCTACCAAAACGAAACTTTGCTTACTTTTCCCAAATTTTCCCCGGTCATTTGTCGACCAATACCTCTTTATTTTTTAACAAGCTTGAGGATGATAACATTTTCTTGATCTATAATTCAACCCTTCGGGTGAATAAAGTGTCTCTATTTAATAATTTAACGAGTCTAGTGATGAATAAAACTCAATTCTTGCCATGATCGACAAGCTCGTCGCTATTTTATGTTTTAACGAGCTTAACGACAATGATAGCCTGGTCCTTTTTCATATTTAGAGAGCATGAAAAAAAGGACGAAAGAGAAATCCATAAGTATTTTTTCGTAAATTTGTCACTTAGATCCGAAAAAGTGTAAAATAATATCTGAGAGAACCTCTTTGGTCATGTTTAACCAAGGTATTCCTTTTTCGTAAATAATCTATCTCAGTCCAGAAAAGGGTTAAACTTATACTGAGTAGATATCAATTCATTTACTTTTACAAGCTCGAAAAAACAAGTGCTCGACAATCTTTTCACATTATCGGATTCTGAAAAGAGCTGAAAGAAGACTCCAGGGGTTCCTTTTTTGTTGTTATCGAAGCTCGAAAAAGAGATAAAAGTGTGCTTCAAATCCTTTTTTGTTTTTAACAAAGCTCGAAAAATAAGGAGAAAAAGTATGCTTTATGGTCAAATCATTCTTGAAATAAATCTGCACAACTAATATTTTCATTAATTGTAAAACCTGTTCAGAACAACATCAAATGGATTAAAAATACCTGTTTCATGATTAAAAAATATAATAAAACCATATTTATAGCAATAGACATCCATTACAAACAATTAAATGACTAAATAAAAAGAGTTTTACTATTCATTTTTACCATTCAATAGTTACCATTTGCATTTTGGAGCTTTGAACCAAATTTTAGCCCCGAACTTCAGCAATTGATTGGGTGCAATAGGTAAGAATGTTTTGAATGCCCCTTGCAAGAGCACATGTCGAATGCCCCCTGTAAGAGTAGGTGCCCCCAAAGCTTCATTTCATTCACTTAAGTAGATTACTGGTTACTAATAGCTGGATGGAATGAAGGTTCATTTATGAGATCATATGGTAGGAGAGGATTTGTTTCATTTTTTAATGAGCTTGACACAGGAAAAGAACTATGCTCATGACCTGTTTCAATTTTTAACGAGGTTGACACAGTAAAATAATTTTACTCAAAGGCACTTGTTTCATTTTTTAAAGAGGCTGACACAAGAAAAAAGAACTATCCTCATAACTCTAATTCATTTTTTAACGAGGTTGACATAGAAAAAGAACCATCCTCATTGTATAGTTGGAATAGTGAGTGTGTGCTGGAAAAGACGTAGTCTAACAGAGTCATCATTTAAGGATTTTGATGAGCACCACAAATGATAAGTTATAACCTGTGTTGACGGGTCTTCTCCAGGGTTTTCATTGAATTTTGGAATTTCCTAGGGTAATTTCTGTGAAATCATCGGCCACCAAGGAGAATAACTGATGGTACCAGCTTGATATTGCACTGAAAATGTGAGTAAAGGATCAAGCTATTTAGTACTCATAAGGGAGGAACCAGATAGGATTCCAGATGATGACATGAGTGAAATCAGTGGACAAAAAATCAAAGATGAAGCAATAATAGATTTTGTCGCAGCTGAAATAGATGCTTTAGTCCGGGATGTTATCTCAGACATGGTCAAATGACCCAATGTATACCCTATAGAATCTATGGGAACTCGAAGTGAAATAGGATCAACAAAAATATAGGAAGGTGATTGAGGAAAAGACTTGTACAGGTAAATCTCCTACTGAAAATGAGTTGGAGTTAAAGGTGTCTCGTCTTGTATATTTCCTCACTCAAAATCAAACTAGGTGGAAGAAATTTGCGTCAGGTCCACACTATATTTTAGGTGGTTGACTACGCGATATGGGAGACTCAATAGCTACAATATATTGTGGAGTGTTCAATACAGAAACAACTTCCAGTTGTTCGACTTCGGGATCAAGATTTTCTCCACTTAGGGAATATAGCAACTCAAATGTAAGGGGATGATAGACCCTATTTCATTGGTCCTGGGGATGATGTCCAGTTTGACCAATAATAGCTACCCCCTAAAGCACAATGGGATATGGATCAACTTCCAGTTAAACAACGTCGGGTTCGGGAGGTATTGTCTCACAGATTGGATGGATTGTGACCACGGGTAGCTATGAGGACTCTGTCTCGACAACAGTAGACAAACCAGGATGTGTAGAAACAACTTGAGCTAACTCTGGTTTATTAGAAAATGATGTTTCACCAGAGGTACAAATTGTACTTGATTCGGTAGATTGTGAACGGCTTCGCCTACCAGAAGTAACTTCTAGCGGTAAAGGTGGTTTTAAAGCTAATCTACACGAACGATGGGAAAAGATTTTGTTCTTCCACGATTACTGATTAATTTTAACCAAAAACAAATAAAAAAAGAGCGGGTATTTCTAGGAAAAGGGTTTACCAAGAGACTGTGAACTGCAGAATACCTCCTGGAAAACTAAGAAGTACGAGTAGGTAATCTCCCCGAATGCTGTGTTCGGTGTATCACAATTTCAAGGCGGCCGACTTGGTTCACTATGGATGGATAACACCTAAAATTTGTCCTCCCAAATATACCCGAAGGTACGTGGAGGTCCAAGTCCATATTAGTGTTGTCTGATGTGAAACCGCACAGTGAGAGCACCCCTTTATACTTATCGTACTGTAACACCGCCCGATATACCCGAAAGTACACGGATGAGCTATGATATAATTATGTACGTGGAGTGAGGTATCACACTCGGAATGTATCGCTGACAAGTTAACAACAGCTGCTATGTTTTACGACGCTGGAACACGTCTCTAGCCTAGACCTTCTAAATGTTATCGTGATGGTTCCAATGCATTGTTAAGTAAATTGAGATTAATTTTATGTTGATCTTGATTAACAATTTTCCTTTCAAAGGTTCACCGCGATGATGTGTATGAAATTCCTAAAATGCAAGCTAAGAATGATAAACAAACTTTCACTTTTAGCTTTTTCAATGAAGAACCTAGCTACTAAGGGAAGAGAGAAAATAATTTGTGAGCAAACAAATCAATGAACAAAACAAAATCAATGAGCACAAACTAAATGCAGATTTCCTAATTTTCCTTTTGCAAAACACACATTATTCTACATGCAAATGAAACTTTTTATTTTCAGTTTCCTTAATGTTATAAATGCAGAAAAGAAACTAGGTGCATTAGATCAATAATTAAAATGCTTTTTACTTTCGAGAAACGAAGAATACAAACAAAAATTTCTCTTTTGAAGGAGAAACGAGGATTTTAACAACAATTTCTCCTATCAAGGGAATGAAGATTTTGTGACAATTTCCTATTTCGAAAGCAAATGATTCTTAATGCGACCATAAAAAACAATTTGAAATCAACTTGTCAATGATAAAGAAAAACTTTTTTTAAACAAACATTGAACAAATTTTCAGCCAAAGGAGGAAGAAGTATATAGATTCACTAGTCAATTGAGGATCAAAATTTTCAGAACATAGCAACAAACAAAACTGAAGCAAGTTGCAAAGTAAAATTCAAGAGAATTTGTGTACTTTCAGGAGTCAATGCAGTCTCCAAGGGGAGACAATGCTCTGCAACACCGGCTAGGAAGGGAGACAGTGCTCTACAAAGTACTGTGTCCAGTATAAGGGTGCGTTGGGCACAATATACAAAGAAAAATACTACTGTTTAACTCACTGCCTTTGCAAATTAGGCATTGAAATTTTTTTAATATTTATGTGTAACAACTACTGGGTGGATAAACAAAGCAAATCAGAGGCTAAAACACCTAGAACTAAGAGAAATTCTCCCCAGTGGAGTCGCCAATTTGTTGGGCCAGAATTGTGAATTACAGATAAATCATGCTTCCCTAGATAGGTGCTAGTCTAGAACAACAGGTGAAAGACTATACGACTATTTTTCCTAACTCAGAATAGATTTATAGAGAGGATTGGAGGCTTACTTGTTCAGTCACTTCCAAATGGTTCCTTCTGTCGCTTCCGCTACAGCTTCAAATTCAAGCGGTTTGTGGGCTGAATGCTTCGTGAAAGAAAGAACACTGAAATAGCAGAAGATGCAATAATATAGATATCTATTCAAGCTAGTTAGATAAACCAGTAAAGCATAAACCATATACATCAACCAAGATCTTGCAATATGGAAAATCAAAGCCAATAGAGATGCATATAGGGAAAAATAAGCAGTACTCTTTATTGATGATAGAAGGAGAGGTTACAACCTAATGACTGATTTGAAGTGACCTTCCAGCAACATTCCCAAGCCTCATCAAAGTATAAATCTCTCCAGCAGCAACTTCACAATTATATCTCTCAATTGAAAATTCTCTAGCATTTCTCTACTCAAATTCTTCCTTCTCAAGCACTTAGATCTGTGCTCAATTTATAGATGAATTGTAGGTTGTTTTGCAATCAATGACTTTCCAATAATAGGCAAGACATGTTTCCAGTCATGTAGATGTCAAATGGACACTTGGATCTGAAGCTTGACACATGTGAACTCTTCTAGAAGGCACTGGCCAAGTGGAGATTCCAGAACAATGAGAATTTTGCTCCCAATGTGACCAACGCACCTGTGAATGTCGGGAAGTGCTTTGCAGAGTAGCCTTGCATGGGGCTAGCTGCATATGAAATTCACTTAGGCCCCTTAGAGCCTACGTTGGTGAGCTCTCATATGCTATATAATATGCTTCAAACCATGGAAACCTTTGCTTGATGAAAGTCTTGCTTGATTTGTCTTGTTTCTTGTCTTAGGGCATGTAGCAACTGAAATGATAGGGAATGATAGACCCTTGATCATTGGTCCTGGAGATGATGTTCAGTTACCCAGGTCATTGGGAATGGTGCCCAAATTGACCTATAACAATGGGTGAACACATTGTTATGCTGGGCAGAATTGCCCAAGCAATACCAGCAGTGTGTGATACGGAGCTGAAGATAGAGGGGACTCAATTGTTGGCCATCCATCAAGTTCAGTCCACCGCAGTAGAGAGAGAGGGAGCCTGCACCGAGGCAAGCTTGGGATAAAAAAATACTTGCATCGGGACTTAGAACCCATGTTATAGGGGCCCTTTGGCAAGAGGGTAAAGTTTCACTCTTATTCCTACTAGCGCTCAATAAGAGGGGCCAAGAGCCACCGTTTGTATTATTTTTGTCGTTTGAAACTTTTCAGAGCTCGTGTTTATTTGTTTTAGTTTTTAGTTTAGTTTTAGTTTATATATGCATGTTATTTCTCTATCTAGTATGCTTATGATTTTAGTTTGTTCCACTAACTTTCTTGACTCCACTTCTTTTTCTGCCTGTTACCAATATCTTAAGTGGGTAGACTACACCCTTTAAGTTGGTGTGATTTCGTACATACATGCACCAAACACACTCCAATAGGATTGGCGACTCCACTAACGTTTATTACCAAGTTTATGTGGTTGTGCCTTTTTTGTAGAGACCTCTTTCTGTGCTGTGGAGTGGAGCTGAATTTCCTTGATTTCTCTTACAGTCCCTAGTTCATCCCAAGTGACAGACTGAAGCAGAACAATTCCAAATTTTTTCTTTTGTAGGACTTTGTGTGCTTTTTCTTCCCACAGATGTGCCCAAGGCACGCGTTCAGAGCTGACCCGTGCACAGACTTCACGCCTGTTTCAGCCTTTTGCACCCAAAATATAGAATGAGAAATTTCTCCCATGTTTCTACCTTTTTCTGCTTGTAAAGTTCTTGGAAGCCCCTAATACACCTGCCAGCACTGGTTGTGGTACCCCACAGCTTGCTAAAGCTCACTCTTAGATGAATTTTGTAGGCTTAGTGTTAGTTTTATTTCAAGTTTATTTTTGCAAAGTTCCCACATAGTTTAAGTAGGGGGGTAAAATAACTTGCATTCTGAAATTTTTTTATGTTTCGCAAATTTTGGTACCAACACACCTAGATAACTAGCCAAAGTAAGTGGTCCAAGACCACACATGCATAGCTAGTTTCTCTTTTCTAGTGTAAAAGTTATTAGTTTAGTTCAATTTTTGCACTAGGAATTTAGGGACTAGGATTGAATTGTTTATAGAAGAGCAAGTAATCTCTGCTACCTTTGCACCCTCTGGTGATCCTAGGTAAGCATATGAATGCTCCCTATTCACAAATTTCCATCTCTCTATAGTTAATCACATAGATTAACTTGGAAAAATAGAAAGCCGTCCATAATCCGCACATGTTTTTCTTTTGAGCAAGGAACAATACAACATATTTAAATGGGGGATTTTGAAAATGATCATCGAATATCCACACGTTCAAAATATGTGCTTGCCCACTTTGTGCTCACACACATTCACTCACTAAGCGAAGAAAAGACACCTAAAACTAACTTAAATAAACTCACTAAATTCTCCCCACATGGGCCACAAAAGAATTTATAGCTTAAGTTAGGATCGAGGGGGTAGGCATCCAATAAGCCGCCTTGATCACTCTTCATCTTGAAACATAGAAGTTGACTATTTAGGGAGCTTCAAATCCACCTATCAGCCTACGGAAAAGAAAACCCAAGCGTGACAGAGACTCGTTTAAGAGGGGGTTAGGCTTAGGCGCATTGCGGGCAGGTATCAGTCAGGGATAGCTGACTTGGCTGATACTCGGTACTGTTAGCTGACTTACAAAGAAGCCCAAGATTCAAATAATCACGTGGGACAGTGGTACTTTAGTGAGAAAAACTAGGGCATCCTTTCCCTATAGGTGATAGTGCAGGCAAGAGCCAAACCCTCTACCCTTACCTTGGTAGATTTTCTTTGGCTGACTGGGGGCGTCGCCAGCTCTTACAGGATGTTGTGCCAGCACTCGCAAGATATCTTCTCAAGGCCCAGTTACATTTGAGTGTGTGAGAATGAATAGGTCTTCTAGGATTTTGAGTATCATACACAAACAAACAAAAAACACTTTTTCATTACTTGATCACATAGATTAATTTAAAGGGAAAAGTTGTTTTACTTTCGCTTTGTTTTATATATGTGACAAGAATTTTTCTTTGATCATAGAATCTATCCTCTCAAATTTTTCCAAAACCAAACTTGGTCGACACCAAAACGGACCCAACGGGACCTCGTCGATCTAGGCATCTTTTGGACCTCCCCCCATTACCGAGAGGGGTTCCATGTCTTTCGCCGTTTAAGCATCAAAGACAGAATGCTACCACCATTATTGGTTCGTCTTTATTGGGGCATCCTTAGTTGGGAACCATATTCGGTCTCCCAATAGCACACCACATACCACTCCTCTCACAACCCCTAGGGGGCAGAGGAGTGCGTCCCATTTGGGAAGCCAGCCAAATACACAACAGGGTACGATGCAGACCAACCCTCTTCCTAACCATAACTTTGTGTTTTTTCACAGTGCAATGAAGTCAACCTCCCAGTCACCTTTCTTAGATTCGTTGAATCTACCCAATTTAACAAAGTTGATGAATGACCCCATCGCACACAACCCTACATGGCCTCCCATGCCCAAGAAGCTCCCTTCAGATATTTCAAAGTTCGAAGGAAAGCAAGTGGAAGACCTAAGTAATCATGTTATGAACTTCCACCTGTGGTTCTCATTGAACAATATCATTGACGACACTATTCGATTGAGACTATTTCAACGCACTCTGACTGGAGCAACAGTGAAGTGGTACATGGAGCAACCCTCAGCTTCACATGGAAACTTTGGCACCCTTGCCACCGCGTTCCTAAACAATTTTCAGTTATCCATTCACCATGATTCCAGAATGGAATTACTGACACATTTTAGACAGACCCCCGCCGTCCATATCTCAGACCATCTCCACGAATGGAGGAGGCGTCATATTTTATGTAAAGCTAGAATCAACGACTGTGTCCTTTTGGATTTGTGCTTGAAAACTTTTACGGCAGATATTTCAAAGGATGTGGCACAACAGAGACTCACATCCGAAGCAAATGCTATTAGTGAAGCCCAACAACTTGAGCTGATTTATATGTAGTCAGGATACATTTATAACATCCTGCCTAATGCCTCGCGCCTGCAAACTTATCAAGAATTTCCAGGCGCATCAAAATCTGCAAATGAACTAATTGGGTAATTGACCCAAGGTTACCTAGGCAATAACAGTCCAAACCCCAGTTACGCGTACAGTTCTACCCAGAACGTACCCCAACCCGATTTTCAAAGTCATCATATGCCTCAGCAAAATTTGACCAATAGGGCGCCAAAGTATCACCAAGGAGGACCTTATCTTCTGGCTTAGGGGACCTAGTACGTAGAAAGAAACACTAACGGAAGAGCTCCCCTCCAACAACCAGATGCAAACTAGGGATCGCATTATGCTCAATCCACAGCACAAGACCCGCTTATGCAGACCAATGCACAGGTGAAATTTGTGCAGACGTCCCAAAACCAACCACACCAATACAACCAGGAGAACTTCCCTCCTAACGTGGTGAAGAAAAAATTAAAATACAAGCCAAAAGGGAACCCTGGAAAAGGGGGCAACAACCAGCAACACCCACTGCAATCCTAGGCTGGAGGCAACTCCACCTGGAATCAGAGCCAGGATCCGAGCAATGCCCAATGGAAGATAAAAAGGCCACCTCTTCGAACAAACCATTCTTGTTCAATATGTGGTGAGTATGGCCACTATAATCACCATTGCCATGATCTCTCAGAGCTGAAGAAGCTACAGAGTAACCAAGGACGAGGAGGATCATCCTAGCAACCAGTTGTGATGCAAGGACCTTTCCCCCATCAAGGGACGGTAATCACTCAACAGCAAAATACAAATGACTCCGAGAAAAGCAGTTGTGAAATATACATGACCGACAAAGAGATGTTTTTCCAAACACGGAATTGCAATTACGACACCCCACCAGACACCAATACGTTAGGGGCAAGTACTAGTGTACCGACTGCACCTTTGACCATTTCAAAGATGCCTATAGAACCATTGCCAAAAATGGTGAAAGGAACCAATAGGCGAGCATGAAACTACTCCAAAGCGGCCCATAATTATAGTATCGTGGACAATTTAACACAATTTCCCATTGCTATGTCAGCTTTGGAAGTATTGCAGTCATGCCCAAAACAATGGAAAGCCCTACTTTCCGCGTTAGGCGCTATTGACCCTGCCAATACGCACCTAATGGATTTTGACTTAGACGAAGCCACCCCTAGGCTTCCTTCCATGGTCACCTTCCAGATACCAATGTTGTCCAAAATATCACAATTCACTGATGTGTCATAGACGAGGGTGCATCCACGTGCATCACGTCCAAAAATGTTTGGCAGAAGTTAGGGTCTCCCGAACTAAAACCCTCAGCCATCACGCTTAGAGCATATGATGGTCGTCCATCAACCCCCGTCAGCCTCTACCAAAACGTCCCAGACTACTTAGCCGAAAAGGCGGTCCACATAGACATTGAAGTCTTGGACACTCACCTAGACTACAATATACTCCTTGGGTGGAGTTATATGTATGTCCTGTCTGCCATAGCCTCCTCCATCTTCCGCATCATGATGTTCCCCCACGAGGACCACATCATCACTGTAGACATATTGGCGCATAGCGAGAAGTGGCCTCTAAAAAACGCTGATGTAATTCTACCCTATGCTCTCTCACGGTACCAAGAATATCTCTCACAGTACCAAGAATATGGCCCCGGCCAATTCAAACCATCGTCCGTTCTAGAGTTATTCCTAGGAGATCCTCCCATAATCCTTGAGTCATCGCTCGATGCCACAGGGGCTCCGGTGTGCATGATGTCCACATCAAGTGCCGAAGCTAGTCAGGACACAGACACAAGCAATAATGGCACCGAGTCATCGGCCACAACAACCTCTCTAGCCTATGCTGACTCCCAAACCCCTTTCCTCTACCCCCCAGCTGGTTTCATCTCCCAACAGGTTTTGGCAACACTGGTATTACCAAACATATCACTGGAAATCCCATTTTGGTACCTCCTTCCCCCTATAGGAACATGAGCCACCCACATCACTGCCACAATATTGAATCTCCTCAGTCTCGAGGAGGCCCCTCCTGTCTAAGAAACGATCGAAACCACCCCTGCAAGGGAAATTCCCATTGCAAAACCGGTGATCACGGCTAAGAAAATCGAGAAGAGAGGAAAGAAGATGGCGACCCCCACCATACAATGGGAATCACCAGTCTGCACCATATGTGACGTAATAGGTCACCTTACCCACATCTGTCTGGAACTGGATGAATTAAAACCACTCCTTGGCTCTGAGATAGACATCGCGATGCCGTGTTCCCGTAAAAATGAACCTACCACCAAAGGTAAAGGCAAACCATTGCGTACCAATCATGCAAGCGCTCTCTGCAGTAACTACGTGCACTATACCCATCATTTCCTAGAGATCTCACAATATAGGGATGCTTTACATGCCATTGAGAAATCCTATCAAGAGGATCCCCCCACCCAATCTATTGGGGATGAACCTCATATCATTATGTACCTACATGAAGAACGTCGATCACCTAAAAGGCTCCCCGCAAGACCCCTACCCCCAATCGAAAGGTGCGTACTTTGCAATGAACTCGACCATTTCATCATTGTCTTCCTAGCTTTGGAAATGTTCCAACGGTGGTATCCAGTCCATATAGTATACTGCACCAACTTGGACGTCCCATATTCATGTCAAATATGCGGTGACAACCACCCTGTACGTCGTTGTCACTACATATCGAGATTCCGCATAGCACTAGCCTATATGCGATGAACCATATTTTTCCTCTTCCGAGAAGATGGCACGGAATCATAATCCATGAATAGTTCAACAACCCAAGAGGATGTAATGGACAAATCCATCCTATACTTGTCAATCGAGAGGCAACCAGTCACTGAGATTCTGCCCCCACCAAATGCCAACGACATGACGCACCATATATGATTCATATCATCATGTATTGGCACCATGACTCGAGCTGTCTGCTCATCTACCATAGGTGTCGAGTCAGCTGCAACTACGAGAGTAGCTGTTCCTACAAAATTGTAGACCCAATCTATCTACAATTTGTCAACCGCGTCTGGTTCCACCACATCCATGATGGAATCCTTCTCGTGTCTTTCAGCTAGCTCTGTGCGAATTAACCCCATTCAGCATAACCTTACGCCACAACAATCCACCTTTGGGTCCTTGTTTCACTCAGATGAAGATATCCTAGAGGCTATGATGGAGCCATATTATCCATGGAATGCAATGCATCACCGTTCGCTTTTTCTCCCCAAGCACACGTTCAATCCTAACAAGGCAAAAGAACAAGAGATCTACGTGATTGAATCAAAATATTTCCTTCCATCGGGGAAATTCGATTGGTTCAAAAACCCCATCCCAGCACCTGATGCGTTCGAGGAAGGAAATATGTCAAACATCTCACCTACCATCAAGGTGAGCATATCCCAAAATCCTACAAAGGTTGAAGAAATCTCACTCGGGGCAGCATGCTCTCCAAAAGAAATAACCTCTTATACCCAATTACTCAGAAATGCCTGGGCTTAGTCCTACTATCATAGAGCACCATATTGACACTTGGCCTAGCGTACCTCCAGTGTGCCAGAAACAACATCAACTGTACCCATCTAAGGCAGAAGCAATAAAGCAAGAAAATCGACAAGCTTCACAAAGTTGGGTTTATCTGTGTACCCATTGTTTGCTATACACTCCTGGTTTCCCCCCAACCCTGTTACCTTCATGAAAAAACAGGGCACCATACGCGTTTGCATCGATTTTTGGGATTTGAACAAAGCTTGTCCTAAAGACAATTATCCCACCGCATTTATCGACCAAGTCATCGATTCTTATGCATGACATGAGGCTCTATCCTTCATGGATGGGTTCTCCAGGTACAATCAAATCTAGATCCGCCATACAGATCGGTACCAAACCGCGTTCACCACCCCCTAGGGCACATTCACATACAAGGTAATGCCATTCGGCCTAAAAAACATTGGAGCCACCTTCCAAAGGGCCATGAATTATATATTTCATGAATTGGCACACCTTATCCTCACCTACTTGGATGACCTAACTGTCCGCTCCAAGAAGCGCTCAAACCATCTAGAGGATCTGCGATTGGTATTCCAACGATGCCATTAATACAACATACACTTGAACCTCCTCAAGTGTGTCTTTTGCGTTAGTGAAGGAAGACTCTTAGGTTTTATCGTGTCCCAACAAGGCATTTGTGTGGACCCCCTTAAGGTCCAAGCCATCAAAGAGGTACTGCCACCTCGAACCCTTAGGCAACTTCAAAGCCTACAAGGGAAGGCCAATTTTCTGAGATGCATTGTCCCAGGTTATGCCACCTGTGCTCAAGGATTCCTGCGACTCCTCTGCCAGGACATCCCATTTAAATGGGACGATTACACCCAACAAGCCTTTGATGCACTGAAAGAAACATTATCTTCAGTGCCCCTCATTAGTCCCCCAGACTATGACAAAGATTATATCCTGTATCTATCAACTTCCAAGTCCACCTTAGCTAGATTTTTGATCCAGGTAGGCCTAGATGGGTAGGGGCACATAATCTACTACGTCAGTAAAACCTTATCGGGCCTAGCATTAAGACATGAGCCTGAAGAAAAGACTGCACTAGCATTAATGTTTGTAGTCCAGAAACTTTGCCATTGCATAATCTTAAGGACCACTACAGTCATTGCAGATATTAACCCCATTAAATACCTGCTCACGCACTGCCTAATGAACTATAAGTACGTCCGCTAGATAATAATTCTCCAAGAATACGACTTACAATTTTTCTCCCCCAAAAGAAAAAATCTACTTGCCTTAGTAGAGTTCATTACGGATCTCCCAAGAGATAACAAGGGATCACTAGTGAACGATTCACTACCCAATGAACACCTCTTCTTCGTAGCAACTGACGACCCTTGGTACAAAGACATTCTCTTGTTCCTGCGAACCCAAAAGTTCAGACCTCATCTCACTCGAGATGACCGTCGGAGTATATGCCAACAAGCCCCTCGATATCTCCTCATGGGAGATGTCTTATACTGACGAGGCATTGACACCATTTTATGGCGATGCCTCACCCACAACCAAGCGGAACAAGCCCTTAATGACTACCATGGAGGCGCTTGCGATGACCACCTATATGGCATGGCCACCACCAAAAAATTCCTACGGGAAGGATATTTTTGGTCCTCCTTGTTGCGCGACTGCATTACAACAATCAAAATATGCGAACGAGGGCAACGCTTCACCCACAAAGCAAGAGCACCTCCCGCTCCTCTGCATCCTGTCATTGTAGCTGATCCCTTTTGTAAATGACGAATTGTATTCATGACTTGAAACCCCACCTCATCCGACAACCATAAATACATCATCGTGGTTGTTGATTATTCCACCAAGTGGGCCAAGGACATGCCTACATATGACAACACAACATAAACCACCGCTCGATTTATATTTAACCATGTTTTCGCCCGATTCGGCGTCCCCAAAGAGTTAGTCTCCAACCATAGGAAACACTTCGAGAATGAAGTTTTCGAGGAGATATCTCACCACCTCAGATTCACCCATGAATTCGATTCACCATACTACCCCCATCCCAACAGACAGGGATAAGCTATTAACAAAGTACTCAAAACTATGTTACAACGCATGGTGAATAACCATAAAACCAACTGGCACCACATGCTCTTTTCCGCCATGTGGGCATACCGCACGAATGTAAAGACGTCCACTGGTTTCACTCCCTTCCACTTAGTATTTGGGGTTGAGGCCGTGATTCCCATAGAACGCGAGATCCCAAATTTGCGTGTCGCCATCGAACTCCTTGATGATACCTAGCCTCTAGAACAACACCTAGTAAAACTAGAGCTTGTCGATGGAAGTCGACGACAGTCCCTGCAACACAACGAGGCCCACAAGATAAGGGTAAAAGCATCATTCGATCACCACATAAACCCTTGCTCATTCATCGAGGGAGAACTAGTCCTTTGCTATGATGTTGCAAAGGAAGCCCTAGGGCCAGGAAAGTTCAAAAATTTGTGGAAAGGACCCTACATCATCAAACATTGCCTTTGAAAGGGGGCATACATCTTGAAGGGACCAGATGTGACATGCCTGAACAACCCCATCAATGGCCTTTACCTTAAGAAGTTCTACCCATAAGGGCCAAAATGACCCTTCCCTAGAGTGAATGTGCACAATTCCAACCACTAAGAATTTATGACCAAAAGGCTTTTTTAAAAGTGCTCTAAGTGCCATCATGGATCACCAACCTGAACCCTATTTAGGATTTACTGATGGAGCATCAAAATGGTCTCAAATTTTAGTCCCAACTGCCTGGGTCATCTACCATCCTGACCGATCGCCACTCTGCTCAAACAGTGTGTGCATCGTCTCAACAAAAAACAATAAGACAGAATATGACGTCGTCATCAAACTTATGTGTGATGCCCTCCATCAGGGCATACACCATATGCATGTCTACCTCGATTCCCTGTTAGTGGTGTCACAGTTAAACCAAACATTTGAGACAAGAGATACACATCTGTTTAGAAAATATTTGCGTGAAAAAAGATTAAGCAGACAATTTGACTATGTCACATTTACACATGTACCAAGGAGTCAAAACCAAATAGTTGATCGCAGAGCTAATAATATTCTAAACTGGAATGCATCTCGAATAAATCATCATAAATAAAAACAAAAAATATAGATATCCATTAGCATAACATCATACATAAATCGGAAAAGGTGACACATCATGTAGATCCGCAAAAAATATCTCTCATATATATATCACAATGTATATGTCTAAGTACAAAAATAGTGTCGTTGGCCCAAAGGCTAGCCCAAAGATACAAAAAGTCATCAAAAATAGGAGAAGCATCCACTTGGTGCTTTCCCCACGTACAAGTATACTCTAGGGTGCTGACCCCTCAGGAGGGGCACCTGGACCCACAACTGCTCTTGATGGCACCACTGGAGCTGCCGTCACCATCGAGACTACCATCCAACGTAAAATAGGCCAATAGTCCCTCTCGCGGGCCATCACAGTCTCCAACCAGACCTCCTCAAGGTCATCCATAAAGGATTTCCGTAGAGGATCGTGGCCATCCAACTGAGCCACAGGGTGACCCACCTCGCCAAAATTTGCAAGAGTAACCAAAATGATGTCAGTGTCACTATAAAAACACATAAGTAAATATATAATCAAATAAATGCAAAAAACATACACAACATGCTCGTGGGAACCCAAGCATAACCAAGAGGGAGACCCATGTCTGGATCCCCTCGGAAGTCCATCCCCGCATATGGGAATGGCAAGAACATCTGCGGGTTTGCCTCAAACTAGGCCTCTGTCGTGGCATTCCAATAATGCCCCACCATGCCACCACCACCTCGCAGCATCACCGGATCCCACCTCCTCATACGAGGCTCTCATGGCCCCCAGGAGGCATCGCCACCACTAGCCTCAGTAGCACTACCCTCTCATACATAATATTGCACAAAATGCTGATGTACGCAAACAAATTCGATCCACTGTGGACCTTGTTGAGTTGCGCCACCATCCTGTCATAAAAAAAGTGGGAAAAGTCATAAAAATGCACGGACCTCAGCTGGAAAAATACTCCAACCTGCGGGCGCAACACCAGATGCAGAGCCGATGACTCGGCAAGTCATACAATCACTGCCAGAGCACATCACTCTACTAAATATGTCACGGATGCAATGTTGATGCACCCCTCTGTAAGAGGCACCCCACCACAGTGACATCTCTGACACCTCTCTAGATCCACTCTCCCGAAAGGGAGTCGATACCTCAACATCTCACCATGAGGCAGTAACCCGGTCACAAAATACACATCCGTCTTAGGACAGATGACCAAGTTTGTCCCCTATAACACGAACATGTTGTGCCTCTTGCGCCAATGTCGGATCGAGTAGCGTAGCAATCGGTCCTGCGACAGAAGAAGCTCATTCTCTGCGAACTTCAAGAGCCCCCATTGCGCCAGCCAACGGTGTGCCCTAGCATCAACAACCAACGTATTTTGGAGCTCTGGCCAATCCCGCTCCCTCCATAATAACCTGTCATAAAAACATGTACCCATCAGTACAGAAAAAACACAAAAATAGGCAAAAAACCAAAATATTTTTTTGCCTCAGCTTTGCGTGCACTTGTATTTTGCATAGGTGTGCTTACGGTGCACCAAAAAAGGGGAAAAAAGTGCTTATCCCCCGAAAATGCGCTCAAATAGGGTGTGCCTTTTCCCTGATTGCCCACACAATCAAGGGAAAAAATACCTAGAATCCGTACAAACTCAGCCTGTACGGACCCCGACACCATCAAACTGAAAAAATTAAAGTGCAGGACGTCATGGAGGTTACTTGGGCATGGTATCACTAATCCTTGGTGCTCAAGCTGACCACAATGGCAAGAACTGCTATGCAGAAGCCTCTAACCTGTCAAAAACTCAACAAGTACAAATGAATTGAATTAGGGCCATATTCACCTATATATCACCCTTTTCAAAAACTTGGGAGGACCATAACGAGAGATCAGAAGGTCCGTTTTACGAACCATAAGTTGCACCATAACTAGAATGCCATGATGAATGGAGGCGATGCCACACAATCACACTCCCATAAAATTAATTTTTCAGCGCCAGTAGTGTAATATCCCAAAATGGGAATCACACAGCAAGCCTGCTGAAATAACGCACTCCTGAGAATTTAATGCACTGAAATGAGTTTGAAACTCTTGGATCCCTTAGATAATCTCATCTAAGATCTAAATCCAAAAGGAGAGCAAAAAAAAATCAAACTAGGTGTGGTAAATAGATCTCCCACCACCTAGTCTAGCTGAAAAACACCCAAAGAGAGAGGCTGCAGCTATATGCAAGGAATGCTTCAGGAATAATGCAGTTTATCAATTTACAAGCATGAGACCAACATAAAGGTTCATATTTCAGCTATACATCAGCAAATTAGATCTACAATGCAGTTTCTACCATGTATAACAGAAATAGAAAGAATGTATAAGACAAAAGCCTCAAAAAGAGCTACTACAACAACTGAAATGGAAGAATAAGCTTGACAACGTTATTTCCATTGCTGAAGCATGCAGTATATTTCAAATCAGATCTAGAGAAAATATGTACACAAAATGATAGATCTATTTTAGATCTGTATAAAAGATAGGCTCCTTTATACACTCCCCTTGGGGATCTCAGCAAAACATGAACAACAGTGAGTAGATCTGAGATCTAAGTCACAGATCTGCAGAAGTATTCAGAAAATTCTGAATCATAACATATATAGCAAATCAGATCTGAACTAACATGTATTATTTGGGCAATCCATGGATCGCCACAGTGAAAGGAAGAATACAATCACTAGAGATCTCTCCTCTAAAATGATGCAAAGTCTCCCTGCAACTATACTCTTGCAAATAACGCAGTAATGGAAGAGGGACTACACTGTAGGCTCTGTGAATGCTTTGGCCTACTGCCAATGTGTGGATCTGAAGCTCAAAGGGTCTAGAACTGACTTATCAAAGGGATATATGACTTTCCCAGTGAAAAGGAGTGCTAGAACTGCATAGATATGAAAGGATTTGCTTTCCACTTGCTGCAGCTCACATGGACAACCCAATCCTAAACAGGACTATGCTGTAGATGCAAGATGTGGCTTGGCCAAATGCCAGATACTAGACGAGACAAACGAGGTTCCTCCAAGAGCTGCTCAAGGAAGGAGGTGGGATTCCTAAACAGGAAAACCCAATGAGGAGTGTCTAAATATACAATACCTTCAGAAAATAATATCATAAACAACCCTCTCCTTGGTGTCCTCCTCTTTCTTTTATAATTTGGAAGTCTTGCCAAACCCTAAACCATCTTGATGAATTAGCTTCATTCACGTGAGTGGCCTCCAACATGGACTGCCTTGTGCCTTTTGGAGATACATTGCACCTAGACAACGCTATTGATTTGGTCCTGTTGACCCAATCAATTGATCCAGCCTCTTTCCCACTTAAGGGTGTTTATGAAAATAGCTCAGATTTAGCTTTGTTCATATTGAGCATTGATTTATTTTTATGTTTAGGAGTTTTATTGGTCCTCCTTCACAATTTTATTCATCAACATGAAAATAAAAACAAGATAAAGAAAAATTGCATATTCCCATTAGCTTGGGCTAAGTGGGAATATTACAATCCTCCCCTCCAAAATGTTGCTTGTCCTCAAGCAACTGATAGGGTGAGTGCTGCAACACTTCACCTTCCCCATTGGTGACACCATCAAATATCTAGCTCTCTGCATAAGCTGAGTGTTCACCAATCCATCCTTCCATGAGTTGTCCCTTCAAAGTCATTATGAGATGTACATGATCCATCCCACAAGGAGTCAAGATTTTTGCTGAAAAAAACAACATGGCTGCACCCCTACTCTCCCTGAAATATGTAGCAAGGTATAAAAAGATTGTCTCCATCCCATGTGGTACACACATGCCTCCTATTCTTCCTGCATACAAATCCAAAAATTGGAAAAGTACATCATCCATGTATGGAAGCAAAATTACAATTATATAAACATAAATTTGAACAAGAGGAGGTGGGTCATAGTCCCACATATGGTACCAGCGCAGGGCATCTCCTACCTGCATCAGATCAAGATGTGGTAAGTGGTCCTCCCACCACTTACTTGCAGCCCATACTATCTCACCATAGCTGAAGGTGTGAGATATGTTTGGTGCCTTTGGGAAGCACCCATCACGATGAAAAATATCCCTTATTCTCCCAAGGGAGTGGCCCAATTCAGAAATTTTTGGGACCCAGTATTGGCCATGAGGCTTACAAAATATATTACTCCTCCTTGGAGTCATGGCCTCTAAAGACATGGTGTAAGAATGCATGAATTCAGAATATAAAATACATGTACTAAGAGCATTCTCTTTACCAACGATTCTCCTCCTATCAATGGAGTGGTGCATAGATCTACTCTCTTCTTCAAGGGAAGGAAGAGAGGGCTGATTTAACTCTCCCTTAGAGCTATATTGCTACTCCAACTCCACAAAATCCATGCATCTCTGAAAATGCTGATATAGTTCCCTTTCAAAGCCCTCTAAGTAATAGCTCCTCAATATGATATTATTGAGCTTCATAGAATAGGTGTGGCTAAGATGAAACTCCTCATAATCCCTCTGTAGAAGCTTCCCCTTGAGCTTGGAGGCTCTAGATAAGAAGATCCTACCATGATTATAGATGACTCCATCAAGGGTTGAATAGCTCCCTTCATGCAACCAGTCATCAAGAATCATGCAAGTATGAAGATCCTTGGAATATTCCACCAATAGTTGGGATTTCCAATAGGGATCTAGCGTGCCCAACAATGACAACGCTGATAGTGTGTCCTCTGAAGTTTCTACCATGTTGTGGTTCTTCTCCTTGACATCTCCCTTGCCAAATTTACAAGGTGGAAGGTTTCTAGTCCTCCCTTGCTGCTTTCCTTGCTCATGCACATGCTCAAAAGAAGAGGGAAGTCCTTGGAAGTTAGCCTCCCAGGGAAGGCTGCCATCTATCCAAAACTTCCTTGGTTTTTCCAAAGTATGCATGTGTGCCCACCATCTCTCATCATTTATGGAAGAGGATCCTGCAAACAAGCTTGTCTTCAGATTCAAGGATTGCCTCCCTTGCTTCATGATGGTGTCATTATTCATCCTTGCAACATCTTCTCTCAACGCAGTATGGGATGAGAGAATGGATAGTGAAGTTAAGGGAAAAATGATTTCCCTCTCCTTGTACTTTCCCCATACTCTCAGTGCTGAAGCACAGTATTCTAATGCTCCCTCCCTCATTAGATCTATGAAAGGAGCATCAATGCATGAAACATCTCCCACTCAATCTGAATCAGGTGGTCTACCAGGTGGTATAAAACAAGATAATGATGTCTCATGGATCATTCCCATGTGAATAACAGATGGGGAAATAATATGACTGCTTCCACTGCGCAAATCCATCTCTAATTTCCATGTGGAAGTATCATGATAAGGAGAAGTTGGAGCAACTCCCCCTTCTTCTTCTTCATTTCCCACCTTCTGCAAGATTTCACAGTCTAAGGTGCTTCCTTGTGTTGTCTCTTTGTCTATCATCATAGACACATGCTGCTCATCTTCTCCATGAATAAGAACCTTGGGGCCTTCTTGCAAAGATACAAGAACACTCTTAGTGGAAGCAATAGCTTCGGCTCCCTCTCTCAATGAAAATAGATCTCCTCCTACTATCACAACACTGGAGGAACCTTTCAGTTCTTATTCTTTCTTCTCCTCATCAATGGAATATGCCTCATCAATAATAGATCTTTCCTCTTGATCTCTCCTTGAAAGAGGAACACCCATGTCTTCTCCTTGAGAAGAAGGCTCTTGCTACAGTGGGGCTCTTGCCCTTGGAAAAACATGTAGCAAATGTTCCACCCTTTCAGCAATGTTTTGAAATGGAGTCACCTCCATGGATCCTTCCATCTCATGCAAAGGTTCTGATTCCTTGGGCTTAGTTTTCTTACCCAAAGAATTTTCAGGTGGCATAGAATCAAATCTCTTCACTAACCTCCTAGTGAACTTTGCATAAGTAGAGATGTTTATACCCTTCAATGAAGAAGACTTAAACAACCACCAGACATATGCTTTACCTTGGAGGTGCAGCACTTCTACTCTTATGGCTTCTTCTTCAGAGACTTGACGAAACTAAAAGTATGTGTCTAGATCCTCTACGCAAGACTTGGCAGAGCTCTCAGGTGACCCATCAAAAGTAGGTAGGAAAGTTATACCCAAGGTGTGCTGCATGCACCCTCTTCTCCTCATAGTTCTACTGGATCTTCTTTATTCCTTGAGTTGAAAAAAATATGGAAAGCTTAGATGCTCTCTTATATTCCCGGAGATAGTCACCAAGAGCCTCCTCCTTTGGTGTCTCTACCCTCTTTTCTCCTCTTACAAGGTATGTAGGCATGCTACAACGTTGTAGATCAAATTGTGTGGCTGAGTGCTCACACACATCAAATGAAGTAGTGGGGCTCCCTTGACATGAAAATATCCTCGAGGGATCTGCATGTATTTCCCTCCTGATTCCCTATATTTCTTCCTTCAGCTTATGCATAGCTTGATAAAGAGTGTTAGAAAACTCTTCTCTTTTGATCCTTCTAGATAAAGGGGTTTCACCGTTCTTCCCTTTGTCTTCTATGTAATATTTCTTCTGTATTCTTCTTTGGTACCTCTCCTCTCTGGAAGTGAGAGGTTCTTCTTCTTCTAGAGACATATTGGCTTTGCAAGAAAAGCATAGGATGTGCCAAGAAAGATGCTTTGATACCACTGTAATATCCAAAAATGGGAATCACACAACAAGCTTGCTGAAATAACACACTCCTAAGAATTCAGTGCATTTAAATGAGTTTGCAGCTCCTGGATCCCTTATATCAGTTCATTTAAGATCTAAATCCAAAAGGAGAGCAAAAAAAAATCAAACTAGGTGTGGTAAACAGATCTCCCACCACCTAGTCTAGCTGAAAAACACCCAAAGAGAGGGGCTACAACTATATGCAAGGAATGCTTCAGGAATAATGCAGTTTATCAATTTACAAGCATGAGACCAAAATGGAGGTTCATCTTTTAGCTATACATCAACAAGTTAGATCTACAATGCAACTTATATAGTGTATAACAGAAATAGAAAGAATGTACAAGACAAAAGCCTCAAAAAGAGCTGGTACAACAACATGAAATGGCAGAATAAGCTTGACAGTGTTATTTTCATTGCTGAAGCATGCAGTAGATTGCAGCTCAGATCTAGAGCAGATATGTACACAAAATTATATATCTATTTCAGATCTATATACAAGATAGGCTCCTTTATACACTCCCCTTGGGGATCTCAGCAAAACATGAACAACAATGAGTAGATCTGAGATCTAAGTCACAGATCTGTAGAAGTATTCAGAAAATTCTGAATCATAAGATATATAGCAGATCAGATCTGAACTAACATGGATTGGTTGGCCAATCCACGGATCACCACAGTGAAAGGAAGAGTCCAATAACTAGAGATCTCTCCTCTAAAATGATGCCAAGTCTCCCTGCAAATCTGCTCTTGCAAATAACGAAGTCATGGAAGAGGGATTGCGCTGTAGGCTCTAAGAATGCTTTGGCCTATTGCCAATGTGTGGATTTGAAGCTTAAAGGGTCTAGAAATAACTTATCAAAGGGATAGATGACTCTCCCAGTGAAAAGGAGTGCTAGAATTGCATAGATCTAAAAGGATATACTCTCCACTTGTTGCAACTCACATGGAAAACCCACTCCTAAATAGGACCGCACTGTAGATGTAAGATGTGGCTTGGAAAAATGCCAGATAGTGGAATAGACAAAAAAGGTTCCTCCAAGAGCTGCTCAAGGAAGGAGGTGGGATTCCTAAACAAGAAAACCCAATGAGGAGTGTCTAAACAGACAATACATTCAGAAAATAATATCATCAACAACCCTCTCCTTGGTGTCCTCCTCTTTATTTTATAATGTGGAAGTCTTGCCAAACCCTAAACCATCTTGATGAATTAGCTTCATTCACGTGAGTGGCCTCCGACATGGAGTGCGTTGTGCCTTTTGGAGATACATTGCACCTAGACAACGCTGTTGATTTGGTCCTGTTGACCCAGTCAATTGATCCAGCCTCTTTCCCGCTTAAGGGTGTTTATGAAAATAGCTCAGATTTAGCTTTGTTCACATTGAGAATTGATTTATTTTTTTGTTTAGGAGTTTTATTGATCCTCCTTCACAATTTTATTCATCAACATGGAAATCAAAACAAGACAAATCAAAATTGAATATTCCCATTAGCTTGGGCTAAGTGGGAATATTACAAGTAGGTATGCCCTCTCTCATCTTCTTTTTTAAAGCTCATGAATTTCAATAATATTTGATAAAGAATATGCTTTCACTTGAGGTAGTTGTTTTTGGGGGAAAATCTTGCAAACCATCCACAACGCCATCCATCGAAAGTTCTAGAGTAGGTATCATTCTACCCCCATCATGGTAGAGTCCCAGTCAACTCTGCATATGCTGACATCATTCATCCATCAGGAATCAACCATAGGTTCCTCATATCTGACTGTGTTTATCATCACCTCACCCTACACATGATAAACATCCTCATTGGTCAATATAGCATCCCCTCCATGGTGCTCGTCACCCACAGTAGACCATATATCACAGAAAAAGTGATGCCATGGCCATACCACTTTAGTCCGGGAAGCACCTCATGCCCATCCATCCACCATGCACATAGGTCAAGTTTTACCATACAAACTAAAACCCCCTTCCTAGACGACCAGGTTGTCTAAGAAGATCAAAAGCGCACCACTGCTCCTCGCATTTTTCCCACCATACCTCCATAAGCAGAAGAGAACATCAATTAATGTCAAGCCTAAGGATTTACAGGGCAGGAACTCATTATGGAATCAAGAAGTATTTAAAATCTCTAAGGTTTTGAGAAAATCAGATTTGAACTAGTCATAAATGCTGAATTGCGCGCTTTATCCTTCGAGAAGAGCGCCTTCTGCGTGCCTTTTTGCCCGATAAGCGAGCATTCCTAGAAATGGAAAAAAGTCACTTTCCGGGACCACACCAAGAAAAGGAAAATTAATCCTTGTGTGAAAGCTGCCTAAGGATAGCCACTAGCACCTCCTTAGACACTATGTGAGCACACAAAAGAATATTTGAGCACACAATGGAATCATACCTCTCCCTTGGGTCATTATCCATCATGTACCAAGGGAGAAAAGGAGGATTTGAAACTCACCTATATAAAGCCACCAAGAGATGAAGAAATGGTGATCACATTGTTATGCTGGCCAAAGGTTCCCAAGCAACACCAGCAGTGTGTGACCCGGAGCTGGAGCTGAAGAGGACTCGATCATTGGCCACCCAACATCTTAGTCCACCATAATAGAGAGAGAGAGAGGGAGACTGCATCAGAGGTAGAGCTTGGAAGGCAACATCCTTGCATCGGGACCTAGAGCCATTGCCTAGGGGCCCTTTGGAAAGTGGGTAAAATTTCTTCTCCATTTAAAATGTTTAATAAGAAGAGGCCATCGAGCCATCATTTGCATTATTATCGTTTTGACTCTCTTTATACCTTATGTATATTTGTGTTTTAGTTTTAGTTTAACCAGAGCATACTTTAGCTTACTGTTTTTCATTAAATTTTATGCTTTTGAGCTCCCCCACTTTCTTCATGTTACCAATAGTTTAAAGAGTAGACCACACTCTTTAAGCTGGTGCGATTTCGTACACCCATGCGAATAATCCACCACAACAGGATTGGCGACTCCACTGATGTGTTCCAAGTTTATGTGGTTGTGCCATCTTTTGCAGGAGACCCTTTGTCTATGCTGGAGTGGAGCTGACAATCCTCTGATCCAACTTACAGTCCGTAGACTCATTGAAGTGATAGATTGAAAAAGGCAACTCCTAATATTTTTACTTGCAGTATTTTTGCGCACAGTTTTTCCTCACAGAGGCGCATTGCGGCGTTCAGGAGTGACTTGCGCACAAGAGGGCGCGCCTGTCAAGGATTTTTGCACGCAAATTACAGACTGAGATTTTTCTCCCTATATTATGCATTTTTTCTTCTTGTAAGTGTGTTGGGTAGCCCCTAATGTATCTGTCAACACTTGTGTTGATACCCCACAGCTTCTAAGAACTCACTTTTTGTTGCTTTATGTAGGTATTGAGTTAGTTTTAATTTAAGTTGGTTTGTTGCAAAATTTTTCACATAGTTTAAGTAGGGGGTGAATTAACCATTTCTTTCCAAAAAAATTATGTTTTTTGCAAATTCTAGTATGCACACTTAGTTTAACTAGTCCAAGTAAGTGGCCCAAGACCACACATGCATAAGCTAGTGTAGGAATTGTTTAGCTTAAATTCAATTTTTGCATTTAGGAAATTGTGGGACTAGGATTGAATCGTCGATTAGAGCAAGTAATCTCTAATGCCTTTACACCATTTGGTGACCCTAGGCAAGCATCGAACAATCTACATTTGCAATTCCCTATCTCCCTTTAGTTACTCACATAGATTAACTAGGAAGATTTGGAGGCGACCCATTATCCGCAAATGATTTCCATTTGAGCAAGGAACAACGTCACATAGTTTAACTAGGGGACTTTTGTAAAGGATCACCAATATCCATATGTTCAAAATATGAGATTGTTCACCATACACTCACAAAAACTCACCCACTAAGCAAAGAAAGCCACCTAAAACTAACTTAAAACAACTCAATAAATTCTCCCTATAGGGGCCACAAAATAATTTAGAGATTAAGTTAGGATCAAGGGGGTAGGCACCTAACAAGCCACCTTGATCACACTTCATATTGAAACATAGAAGTTGTGTATTTAGGGAGCTTTAAAATCCACCTATCAGCCCACGGAAAAGAAAACTCGAGTGCGTCAGAGACTCGATTCAGAGGGGGTTAGGCTTAGGCGCAGTGCGTGCGGTATCAGTTGGGGCTACCTGACCCAGCTGATACTTGGTACTGTTAGCTGACTACCAAGAAGCCCAAGAATCGAATGCTCACGTGGGACAGTGGCTATTAATGGCCAAAAAATAGGGTATCCTTTACCCTATAGGTGACGGTGCAGGCAAGCGCCAGACCCTCTACCCTTACCTTGGTGGATTCTCTTCGGCTGACTAGGGGCGTCGCTAGCTCTTACGGGACGTTGTGCCAACACTCGGAAGAAATATTCTCAAGGCCCACTTACTTTGGAGTGTGTGAGGATGTAATAGGTCTTCTAGGATTTTGAGTATCACGTGCAAAAAAACAAAACCATTTTTTGCATGGTCACACAGATTAAGTTAAAGGGAAAATTCATTTCATTTTCGCTTTGTTTTATGTATGTGGCCATAAATTTTTCGTGATCACAGACTCGATCTCCTCAAATTTTTCCAAAACCTATCCTGGTTGACACTAAAATGGTCCCAACAGAACCTCATCATTCCAGACGTCTTTTGGAACTACCCCCATTACCGGGAGGGGTTCCACATCTTTCGCCATTTAAGCGTCAAAGACAAAACATTTCCATAGTCGCTGGTTCATCCTTTCTTGGAGCAACCTTAGTTGGGAACCCTAGTTGGTCTCCCAACACCACACCACACACCACTCCCCCCTCGTCCCCTAGGGGCCAGAGGAACGTGTCCCTTATGGGAAGCCAGTCGAATTCACATCAAGGTACATCACAGACTAACCCTCATTCTAACCAGAACTTTGTGTCTTCACACGTTGCCATGGCGTCAACCTCTCAGTCACCATTCTTAGCCGCATTGAATCTACTCGATTTAACCAAGCTGACAAATGACCCCATCACACACGACCCCAATTGGCCTCCCATGCCCACGAAGCTCCCTTTGGATATACCAAAGTTTGAAGGTAAGCAAGCAGAAGACCTAGGTAATCATGCAATGAACTTTGACCTGGGGTGCTCATCGAATGACATCATTGACGATACTATTTGGTTGAGGCTATTTCAACGCACTCTTACGGGAGTGGCCGTGAAATGGTACGTGGAGCAACCACCCACTTCACATGGAACCTTTAGTGCCCTTGCTATCGTGTTCCTCACATAATTTCAGTTGCCCATTCACCACGATTCGGGAATGGAATTACTGACTCATTTCAGACAATCCCCCTCCATCCACATCTCAGACCATCTCCATGAATGGAGGCAGCGTCACAGTTTATGCAAAGCTAAACTCGATGACTGGGTCCTTTGAGATTTATTCTTGAAAACTCTGACGGCGTATATTTCAAAGGATGTGGTGCAACGCAACCCCACATACGAAGAGGACGCAATCAGTAAAGCCCATTATCTTGAACTGATCTATACACAATTAGGATACATCTATAATATACTACCTAACGCCCCGCACCTGCAATCTTATCAAGAGTTTCCAGGCGCGTCGAACTCTGTAGACGGACTAATTAGGTCAATGACCCAAGGGTACCTAGGCAGCAACAGTCAAAATCCTGGTTACGCACATAATTCTACCTAGAATATGTATCAACTTGGATTTTAAAGTCATCATATGCCGTATCAAAATTTGACTAATAGGGCACAAGCGTATCACCAAGGAGGACCTTATCCTCTGGTTGAGGGGACCCAGTACACAGGAAGAAACACTGACATAAGAGCTCCCCCCCAACGGCTAGGTGCAGACACAAGAAAAAATTATGCTTAGTCCCAAGCACACAACCCACCTACGCAAACCAATGCACAGGTGAACTTTGTGCAGCTGTCTCAAAATCAACCACACTAGTATGATAAGGAGAAATACCCTCCTAACGTGGTTAAGAAAACGACAAAAAACAAGCCCAAAGGGAACCTTGGATAGGGAGGAAACAACCAAAATCGCCCACCGTGATCCTAGGCTGGGGGTAACTCCAACTGGAATCAGAACCAGGAGCCAAGCACTGCCCCAAGTCAAGGCAAAAGGTCACATCTACGAACAAACAATTCTTGTTCAATATGTGGTGAGTACAGGTACTATAGTCACCACTGTCCTGAAATCCCTGAGCTTAAAAAGCTACAGAGTAACCGACGACAAGGAGGGTCTTCCCAGAAAAATGCGGTGATGAAAGAACCTTTCCCCCATCATGGGACGATCAACACTGAACAAAACAACCCAGACGATTCCGGGAAAAAAAACCATGAAATTTACATGACTAGGGAAGAAATGTTTTTCTAGACTCGGAATCGCAGCTACGACACCCCACCAGACACCAATACGTCAGGGGCTAGTACTAGTGCGCCAACTACACCTTTCACCATTCCAAATATCCCTATAGAACCATTGCCAAAGATGGCAAAGGGACCTAATAGGCAAGCACGTAACTACTCCAAAGCAACCCATAATTATAGCATCGTGGATGATTTAGGTCAATTGCCCAAGGTTATGTCCACGTTGTAAGTACTGCAGTCGTGCCCCAAGCAATGGAAAGCCTTACTTTCCACTTTAGGAACTAACAACCCCATCGATACATGTATGATGGCATTTGGATTAGATAAAGCCACCCCTAGGCTTCCTTCCATGGTCGCCTTCTAGATACCAATATCGGTACAAAATATCACTATTCACCAATGTGTCATTGACGAGGGTGCATCGACATGCATCATGCCAAAAAATGTGTGGCAGAAGTTAGGATCCCCCGAACTCAAACCTTCCGTCATCATGCTCAGAGCATATGACGGTCGTCCTTCGACTCTCGTCGGCCTCTGCCAAAATGTACCAGTTTTCTTAGCCGGCAAGACGGTCCACATAGACATCGAGGTCTTGGACGCTCACTTGGATTACAACATACTCCTCGAGTGGAGTTACATGTACACCATGTCTGCCATAGCATCCTCCATCTTCCACATTATGATGTTCCCCCACGACGATCGAATCATTACGGTAGAATAGATGACACACAATGAAAAGCGTCCCTTAACCAACACGAATGTAATTCTACCCTACATAGATATAGCCGAAAACGGTCTTGCATGGTACCAAGAATACGGCCCAGGCCAATTTAAACTGCTCTCCATCCTAGGGTTATTCTTAAGAGATTCTCCCATTATCCATGAAGTATCACCCGATGCCAAAGGGGCCCTGGTGTGCATGATGTCCACATCAAGCACTGAGATTAGTCAGGAGATGGAATCAAGCAGCAATGACACTGAGACATCAACCACGACAACCTCTCTAGCCTACATCGCCTCCCAAACCCCTTTCCTCTACCCTCCAGCTGGCTTCATCTCCCAACAAGTTTTGGCAACACTGGTGTTACCCAACATATAATTGGCGTTCCCAGTTTGGTACCTTCTTCCCCCTTCTGGAACAGGAGCCACAAATGTTATTACCGTAGGGTTAAAGCCCCTCAGTCTAGAGGAGCCCCCACCCACCCAAGAAACGGTCGCAATCGCCCCCATAGGCAGCTCCATGACTCAAGCATAGGAGATGAGCGGGTCTATCATGTTCTTGTCAGCTGAAGAATGACCTAGTAGGGAACCCCTAGTTACAACTAACGACACTTCACAAAACACACCTGCATGCACGTTATGCAAAAAGATAAACCATATAGTCATCCATTTCCATGATTTAGTATCCTTCCGGCACTGGTTCCCCATCAGACCTCGAATTGAACCAAATGGAACCTTTATATCAAGGATTTTTTGCATGATATGTTAGGGTAATCATTACGAGCGACATTGTACTTATGCCTCGCAGATCCATCACACTATCAACATGATTAATGCCATAGAAAGGAGACAAGACGATCTTCGAGAATGGCATAAAAGATACATCGCCGACTCAACATCCCCACCACCGCAATGGTGTGTCAAGCCTGATAAGACCACACACCAACCACGTGTACCCCTGGAAAATCCTAGGATAACACGCGACCTATGTAATCTAAATGATCACCGAGTCAACCAATGCATAGAACTCAAGCCCCTTGCAAACAGTCTCTGCATAGTCTCTTTTCTCCCTCAGAAACTTCTCTCCAATCAAGAGAAGATCATACACACTTATTATTGAATTTTCTCACACTTTCATCATACTTTTAAGTGTGCACATCTCCCCAAGCTGAGAGTAGATCGAGCGGCATTAAGCCTACCATCCACCAAAGAGGAAGACAAGTCTAAACCAACGACACAGAAATGGAGGCACAAGACGACCTCTTCTACGACCGACCCTTTCCAACCATACACATCAGGGACATAAAGTAGCATAGAATATCACATTATCTACTCTGTCAGTGCTGTGGCACAGTGCATTTTTTGCACTGGTCAAGATCACGCGCCAGAGGTATGCCCGCTGCTGAAAGCATTCAGGCACCTCTATAATAAGAACAAATTCCACCTACCGGAAATTGAATACCCTGGCGAGAGGCCCAAATTTATGATCAAACAGGACTCCATTACCGAGATCCTTCCCCAGCCACATGCCAGTGACACAATTCACCACATACGACTTGTCTCATCGCGTGCCCAAGAAAGGATTACCACTGCCCCCCCGTCCCAGGATTTCCACTTTATTCTTGTCACAAAAGACCAAGGTACCTTGCGCTTTTGCATTGATTTCCGTGAGATCCCAAACCTGCATGCCACCATTGAACTCCTTGATGACACCTAGCCTCTAGAACAATGCCTAGTACAACTAGAGCTAGTTGACGAAAGTTGGCGACAATCACTGCAACACAATGAGGCCCATAAGAAAAGGGTGAAAGCATCATTCGACCGCCACATCACCCCTTGCTCATTTACCGAGGGAGAGTTAGTCCTTCACTACGATGTCGCAAAAGAGGCCTTAGGCCTAGGAAAATTCGAAACCTTGTGGAAAGGACCCTATATCATCAAACATTGCTTCTGACAGGGGCATATATCTTGACGGAACCGGACGGGAACTACCTTGCTAACCCCATCAATGGCCTTTACGTCAAGAAGGTATACCCATAAGGGCCCCAACAAACCTTGTCCCCTAGAGTTAGAGTACACAAAAACCCCATTCACGAAAATATTTTTGACCTGAGGACTTATGTAAAAAACGTGCTCGAAGTGCCACCATGGATCACCAACTTGAACCCTATTTTGGATTTGCTGATGGAGCATCGTGATGGTCTCAAAACTTAGCTACAGCTGCCTAGGTCATCTACCACCCTGACCGATCACCACTGTGTTCAAATGGCGTGTGCATCGGATAAGCAAAAAACAAAGAGGCAGACTATGATGCCATCATCGGACTTATGTGCGAGGCCCTCCATCAGGGCATCCACCATATGCATGTCTACCTCGATTCCCAGTTAGTAGTATCGCAGTTGAACCAAACATTTGAGACTAGAGACATACACCTGTTTAGAAAATACTTGCATGCCAAAAGATTAAGCAGACAATTTGATTACATTACATTTTCACATGTATCAAAGAATCAAAACCAAGCAGGTGATTGCATAGCTAACAATATCCTAGACTGGAATTCATCACAAATAAACAATCATACATAAAAAACCAAAAACATAGTCATCCATCAGCATAACACAAAATGTATAAACCGAAATAGATAGCACACCATATAGAGTCGCAAAAAGATCTCTCATATATATATATATATATATATATATATATATATATATGTATATATATAAATATGTGTATTTGAGTACAAAAATAGGGTCGCTGGCCCACTGGCCAGCTTGAAGATGCAAATGTCATCAAAATAAGGGAAGCATCCTCATAACGGGTGCTTTCCCTGTGTACAAAACTACTCTAGGGGGGTGCCCCCTCAAGAGGAGCACCTGGACCCACCACTGCTCCTAGTGACACCACCGGAGCTGCTGTCACCACTACAATAGCTACCCGTCTTAGAGTGGGCCGATAATCCCTTTCATGGGCCATCACCATCTCTAGCCACACCTCCTCGAATTCGTCCATGAAACCTTGAGCATGCATCCCTTGTGTCAAGTTGTCCACTCGACCCCAGAAGTCCTCTAGAGTGGCCACCTGAGCCGTTAGTACTGCAATACGCACCTCAGCCGCATCTGCATGAGCTCGCTCGGCCGCAACCCCAACTGCATCCGAGCTGCTACCCTCACCAGAAGGGCCAGCATCATCCCCGCCAAGTCCACCGACACCACCACCCGGTCCACCTGAGCCACCTCCCCCCTGGCCACCACGAGGTTGTAGCAGAGGATCATAACCCACCAGTCGGGCCACTGGGCGACCTACCTCACCAACATCTACAGGAGTAACCAAAAGAATGTCAATGTCAATAAAAAAACACACAAGTACATAAAAACTGGAACAAATGCAGAAAAATATAGCATATACCTGCAGGAACCCAAACATAACCAAAACGGAGATTGATATTTTGATCACCCTAAAATTCCATCCCCGCATACGGTTATGGCAAGAACACCTGTGGGTTGGCCTCAAACTAGGCCTCTGTCGTGTTGTTCCAATAGCGACCCATTATGCCACCACTGCCGCACGACATCATCGGAGTCCACCTCCTCATGCGTTGCTCCCGCATCCCCCCAATAGGCACCGCCACAACGGGCCTCAACAATACCACCCTGTCATACATAATGCCGCACAGGATGCTAGCATAAGCAAATGATTTGGATCCACGTTGGACCCTGTTCAATTGCGAACAACATACCATAAAAAAAAAGGCGGACGAAATCGAAAAAATGCCTGCCCCTAAATTGGCATAAAAATCCCACCTGCGGGCTCGATGCCCGATGTGGAGTAAACGACCCCGCTAGTCGCACAATAATAGCTAGAGCACACTGCTCAGCCACATATGTCACTGATGCAATATTGATGCACCCCCCAGTCAGAGGCGCACCACCGCAATTCCACCACCAAAATATTTCTAGGTTCACTCTCCCAGCAAGGAGTGGATACCTCAGAGCCTCACACTGTGGCAGTAACCCGGTCACAAAGTATACATCTGTCTCCGAACAGATAATCAAGTTCGTCCCCCTCAGTACGAACATATTGCACCTCCTGCACCAATGCTGTATAATATAATGTAACAGTCATTCCTCAGAGACTGAAGGAACTTGTTCTTAGAAAACTTCAGAAGGCCCCATGTGGCCAACTGATGAGGCGCCCCAGCATAAACAGCTAGAGCAGTCCGGATCTCGGGCCAATATCACTCTCTCCACACCATCCTACCAAGCAACACAGGTACCCATCAGTATAGAGAGAAACAAAAAAATAGACAAAAAACCCAAGTTTTTCTATCACCTTGCCCTTTGCATGCTTGTATCTCAGATAGGCGCGCCCTTGCGCACCTGTTTTCTTCACAGGCACGCCCTTACGCGCAAAAAGAGGGAAAAACGCACCCTCATGCGCCTGTCCCTCAAAAATGTGCGCTAGGAGGGCACCGCTTTGCCTAGATCACCCACACAATCTAGGGCAAAAAGTCCCTGTGAGGCCGTACAAACCCAATTTGTATGGCCCCCGACACTATCAAACTGAAAAATTGAAATGCAGGACGTCATGAAAGTTACCTTGCCATAATATTGCTAATCCATGGTACACAGGATGACTGCGATGATAAGAAAAGCTCTGCAATCACCTTTGATCTCCGAAAACTCAGCAAGTAAAAATGAATAGGATTAGGGCCATAACCCCATATTTATTGCCTTTTTCCAGAACTTCAGAAGTCCATAACAGGAGATCAGAAGGTCCATTCCACAAACTGTAAGCTGCACCATCATCAGTATGCCATGACAAACAAAAGCATTGGCACACATTCGCCTTCCAGAAAAAATAAATTTTCAGCGCCGACAGGTATGAACCCTCCTATCTTCCTTTCTAAAGTTTATATTTTTCAATAACATTTGATGAAAAGAAGATACTTTCACTTGAGGTAGTTGTTTTTTGCAAGAAGAACCCACAGACCGTTCACAACACCGTATACTGAAAGTTCCAGAACAGGTATCATCCTACCCCCAACATGATAGAGTCCCACAAAACTTTGCATATCTTGACATCATTTATCCATCAAAAATAAACCATAGGGTCCTCATACCCGACCGCGTTTATTACCACCTCACCCTGCATATGATAAACGTTTGTGTTGGTCGGTAGATTCTCCCCTCCAAGGAACTCGTCACCCAAAGTAGACCATATATTACAGCACAAGTGACGCCATGACCGTACCATATCAGTCTAGGAAGCACCTCATGCCCATCCATCTATCATGGATAAGGTCAAGTTTTCCATTCAAACTCAAAAACCCCTTCCCAGATTACCAGGTTGTAGAAGCATATTGAAAGTTCATTTCCACACATCGCATTTGGCCCACCATACCTCCATCAGCATAATCCAATCTGTGACATTTTCCGCTTCATCAACCCCGCACATGAGACCAACCAATGGGACCCCTACCCCCAACAAAACACCGTCCTCACACCTATAATGAGCGACCCCCTTTTCATGTTTTGGGGTACTTGTCTCTGTGTTTTGTACAAACCAAAACCCATTATTTTATTCTTTTGGTAAGTGTACAAAGACCGCAAACGATGCCCTTCGCCACTTCGCCCTCATATTTCACCTTTTCCCCCATGGCAGTAGTCCCTCATTCCCCTTGGTCGGAGTATTTCACCCCCATGCATGCACCATCACGACATTCATAACCAGTCCACCGCCGCCATGGAAGTCCTACCGAATCTAGGGATTTTCCCTTCAGAAATAACTATGACTGCTGCCAAGCTGCTAAAGTATACTTCGACCTCAGGCCACTGAATCCCCATCATCCGTTTTTAGTCACCTCTCACCAACATTCCTATGTTAAACCCATCAAATCTAGGTCCCCGAACCCTCAGGTCGGTGACCCTTGGTTTGGTTAAGGCTTCCTTTTTGTTGACCTCGACATCTCTTTTCCAAAAAGGAAGCGGTACCTTGGATTACCCCTCCCCATAGAAAGGGGTATCCTCGGGTGGCACTGTGGGAGACATCATTGTCCACATATGTCATCGATCCTGCTGACATTCGACTACAACAAAGCTTTCATGTCATGATGGTATTGTACCTTACAACCATTGCACTTTGATAAGATCTGTCAAAGACTCGTGCCTTCATAAGCATCTCTGACAACAATGCTTACACGGGAAGGTCCCACCAGTACATATGCATAGATTGCGCAGTGACATTCCATACCGAGATTACGAATATGGGTACCACTTTCCACCTATTTTGAAAGAAAAAACACCCCTAAGGCATCAACAGTCGTTGTCAACATCCACCAACATCACTACCACAGTAGTGGCATAGACAACACATGTATCTGTCAATTTTGTTTAACTAGCCATAGCATCACGAGCATGGGACATGCTTGCCTCGTTGAAATTTTGTAAATATGTTGTATACTTTGTCTGCTTGCAGGGGGTCCGTTAGGCCATGGTTATCTCGGGAATGGTGCAATGTGTTTTCAATTCCAAAATCCACGGAGGCCTCTCGCTCTCTCTCTCTCTCTCTCTCTCTCTCTCTCTCTGTGTACGATACATAAAAGAAACTATAATGTATTTCGACTATACAGTTCTTCCTAGACCTCACACATTAGGGGGAAAATGTTAACACTGGAAAATGTAAATTAATGTCAAGCCTAAGGATTTACAGGGCAGGAACACATTATGGAATCAAGAAGTATCTAAAATATCTAAGGTTTTGAGAAAATCAGATTTGAACTAGTCATAAATGTTGAATTGCATGCTTTATCCTTCGAGAAGAGCGCCTTATGCACGCCTTTTTTCCCAATAAGTGCGCATTCCTAGAAATGGAAAAAATTCACTTTCCGGGACCACACCAAGCAAAGGACAATTACTCCTTGTGTGAAAGCCGCCTAAGGACAGCCACCAGCGCCTCCTTAGAGACTATGTGAGCACACAAAAGAATATTTGAGCACACAATGGAATCATACCTCTCCCTTGGGTCATTATCCATGATGTACCAAGGGAGGGAAGGAGGATTTGAAACTCACCTATATAAAGCCACCAAGAGATGAAGAAATGGTGATCACAATGTTATGCTGGCCAAAGTTGCCCAAGAAACACCAGCAGTGTGTGACCTGGAGTTGGAGCTAAAGAGGGCTCGATCGTTGGCCACCCAACATCTTAGTCCACCACAACAGAGAGAGAGAGGGAGATTGCATCAGAGGTAGAGCTTGGAAGGCAACATCCTTGCATCAGAACCTAGAGCCATTGCCTAGGGACCCTTTGGCAAGTGGGTAAAATTTCTTCTCCATTTCAAATGTTTAATAAGAAGAGGCCATCGAGCCATCATTTGCATTATTATCGTTTTGACTCTCTTTATAGCTTATGTATATTTGTGTTTTATTTTTAGTTTAAATAGAGCATACTTTAGCATACTGTTTTTCATTAAATTTTATGCTTTTGAGCTCCCCCAATTTTTTCCTATTACCAATAGTTTAAAGAGTAGACCACACTCTTTAAGCTGGAGCGATTTCGTACACTCACGCGACTAATCCACCACAACAAGCATAATCCCATATGCGATAATTTTTCATTTGCTTCATCAACCCCACACATGAGACCAACTAATGGGACCCCCACCCTCAGCAAATCACCTTCCTCACAACATCAGTGAGCGAACACTTTCATGTTTTGGGGTACCCATCTCTGTGTTTTGTACAAAAAAAACACCATTATTTTATTCTTTTTGAAAGTGTACAAAGACCTCGAACGGTGTACTACGTCCCTTCACCCTCCCATCCATATTTTTCTCCCATGGCAGCAGTCCCTAAACACCCTTGGTCGGAGTATTACATCCACACGCACAAGCCACCATGAAATTCATAGCCTGTTTATACCCACCCTGGAAGTCCTACCAACTCTAGGGATTTTCCCATCCAAAATAACTATGACTGCTGCCAAGCTGCTTAGTATACTCCGACCTTGGGCCGTTGAATCCCCATCATCAATTTTTAGTCGCCCCTCACCAACATGCCTATGTTAAACCAATCACATCCAGGTCCCCGACCCCTCATGTTAGTGACCCCTTGGTCAGTTGAGGCTTGCTTTTTGTCAACTTCGGCACCTATTCTCCAAAAAGGAAACGATACCTTGGATTATCCCTCTCCATAAAAGGGGCATCCTCGAGTGGCACTATGGGAGACATCATTGCCCATAGATGTCATCGATCCTCCTGAAATTCAACTACAAAAAATGCTTTCATGTCAAGATGGTATCGTACCTTACAACCATTGCACTTTGATTAAATTCGTCGAAGACCCATGCCTCCCTAAGAGTCTCTTTCAACAATGCTTACACGGGAAGGTCCCAGCCAACACATATGCGTACAATGTGCAGCTATATTCCATACCGAGGTTCACATATGGGTACCATATTCCACCTATTTTCAAAGAAAAAACGCCCCTAAGGGCATCAACAGTCATCGTCAACAACCACCAGATCACTACCATATCAGTGATACAGACAAAACATATATCTCTCGAATAGATTTCCTTAACTAGCCACAACATCATGGGCATGGGACATGCCTGCCTCGTAGAAAATCTGTATATGTATTGTATGATATTTGCTTACAGGGGTCCCTTAGGACACAATCATTCTTGGAACCGGTACAAGGTGTTTTCAATTCCAAGCTTCACGCAGGTCTCTCTCTCCCTCTACGAACGATATACAAAAAAAAACTATAATGTATTTCAGCTATACAGTTCTTCCTAGACCTCACACATTAGGGGGCAACTGTTAACACTGGAAAATCGTACAACAGAAGACGACATTATTTAATGTCAAGCAGAAGGATTTACAGGGTTGGAAGACATTACATAATTTGGAAATTATTTAAAAATATCTAAGGTCCGAGGAAAAATCAAATTTGAACAAGTCCTAAATGATTTTGCGCGCATTATACTTTGTGAAGAGCGCCTTTGCACGCCTTATGACCCGATATGCACACAATTTTGGGAGTGGCGAAATGTCACTATTTGGGACCACACAAAGCATAAGACAAGTGATTCCTCATTTGAAGCCGCCTAAGGATAGCCACCAATGTCTCCTTAGACACCAAGTGAGCACACAATGGAATATTTGGAGCACACAAAGGAATCATACCCCTCTCTTGGGTCACCATCCACAATGTACCAAGAGAGAGAAGGAGGATTTTAAATCTCCTATATAAGGCCACCATGAGATGAAGAATGCGTGAACACATTTTTATGCTGGCCAGAATTTCCCAAGAAATACTAGCAGTGTGTGATCTGGAGTTGAAGATAGAGGGGACTCAATTGTTGGCCATCCAACAAGTTTAGTCCACCACAATAGAGAGAGAGGGAGACTGCACTGAGGCAAGATTGGGATAAAACATCCTTGCATAGGGACTTAGAACCCATGTTCTAGGGGCCCTTTGGCAGGAGGGTAAAGTTTCACTCTTATTCCTACTAGCGCTCAATAAGAGGGGCCAAGAGCCACCATTCATATTATTGTTGTCGTTTGAATATTTTCAGGGCTTGTGTTTATTTTTTTTAGTTTTTAGTTTAGTTTTAGTTTATACATGCATGCTATTTCTCTATCTAGTATGCTTATGATTCTAGCCTGTTCCACTAACTTGCTTGAATCCAATTCTTTTTTTTCCTGTTACCAATAACTTAAGTGGGTAGTCCACACCCCTTAATTTGGTGTGATTTCGTACATACGTGCACCAAACACACTCCAACAATTGTTTTGGGTTGTTTTACCTTTGTTTTAGCCCATCTTAGGACTATATATTATCAGTTTGTCTCTTTGAAGTAGAAACAAGCCCCTTAGGGTTTCAGTACACTTCCATATTTCTAGGAGGAGTTCAACTGAGTAGGTAGTCTAAGATTTTTTAGTTCTTTTACCCATTGTTTTAGGGTCTAATCCATTCTTTCACAGACCTTTAAGATTAGTTTGTTTTAGCATCCAAAACTACCTTTTGAGTTTTTTTTGGCCTTCCCCCTTAGGGTCCCACTATTTTCCGTAGGTTTTAAAGCTTCCTCCGTATCTTTTGCAGCATTTTCCCCTCCATTTTCTTGCTGTTTCTGCACCATTTTCAACAGTATAGAGTCATTTGATCCTAGTCCCATCAGCATTAGATATTGTGGCCATTTTAGTGTGTTTTGAGTTGTTTGTTTTCCTCTCCTGTTTTCAATGTTAAAGAGACTTGTTTGGGTGGGGTTTATGCTTGATTTATTGTTTCTTTTAATGTCATTATTTTAGTTTCATTTACAGTTTTCAACATTTTATTTCAGCAGCACCTTGGCATCATCATAAAACATGTTGAATTAACTCATACAAAATACACACTTATTTTCACACACTCACACCTAAAGTGAACGAGAGCTTGGCTCAAGCCACCAAGTTAAGACTTAAACACACCACTTAAAAAATCTAACTCGTATAGATTATGCCCACTTGGGCATCAGGGCCAAACAATATGTGTAGTTAGTTGTAGGATCGGTGGGATATGCTTCCAATAACACCCATTGATCTCATACACAGAGAAATAAAAATTTGAGTTAATAGGGAGCTTAAAATCCTTCACCACCCTGCGGTCAAAGTTGGAGTGCATCAAAAACTTGTTTCAGAGGGGGTTAGGCTAGGACATCATGCAAGCGGTTCTCCTTAGGGCTACACAATCGATGGTAGGGAATTCCTTACGTTGTCTGATTTACCAATAAGCTCAAGACTGGACCACCCTCATGGGACAAAGGTAGCCTTAGCGGAAAATCTTAGGAAAAATCCTTATAGGACTGGCCGTGGGAAGAAATCGGTTCTCTACCCTACCTTTCTGTGTGAAATGCCATCTAAAACAATAGAATCTAGGATTTTTTGAGGGTTTAGATCAACTTTAGGCTAGAGGTCATTTTTATTTTGATAGGATGTGCTTGCTTGCATTAGAGTAGTTCATAGAATAGTTAGTTTACACCTGGAACCACCGCACTAGGTGTTTGCTTAGTATTTGTTACTCTTATGTTTCTATCATTATCTAGTATTTCGTGTCATCTGTGTCTTGACATCATTGCGCCCCCTAGGAATTTTTCGTGAAGAATCCGAGGTCTCCAACCTCAGTTTTTGTTAGGAAGTATTTCTCTAGCCCTTTGGATTATAAATAATCGTCCCAGTCCTCCATCGAGTCCCTCATACGACTCAAATTATTTTGATTCATCAAGTTCTTCCTATGATTTTGCATCCTCTCATCCTCATACCACCACCATGTGTGGAACCAATGCAGGTCCAGGACCCCAAGGTGGTATCCCGGGTCCTAATCTGGGTACTACCACTAGCGGAACCGTTACAACTACAGTCACTGCCACTCCATTGCTCCACTTTATGGCTGATCTAAGTCTCCTAGATTTTAACCAGTTAATCAACGATCCCATTTCTCATGATGTTGGTTGGCCAACTATTACAACCAAGATTCCTTCTGAAATCCCTATGTTTTAAGGAAACAGTGGAGAGGACCCCACCAATCATGTTTGCTCCTTCCACATGTGGTGTTCATCAAACTCCATCACCAATGGCTCCATACATTTTTAGTTGTTCCAACGCATGCTCACTGGAGAAGCTGCAAAGTGGTACATTGACGAGCCCGTCCTCATTCCACTTTTGTGACTCTTGCTAAGGTGTTTCTGTCATATTTATAGTTACCCCTCCGTTATGATACCGGTGTTGAGTTGTTGTTTACATTTCGTAAAAATTATGTCACCCGCCTTTCTGACCATGTACGAGAATGGCGTAGAAGGAGGAGCTTGTGTAGAGCTCCTACATTCAATGACTGTGTCTATATTCACTACAAGGAAAAGACCCTCTAGTGGATGTTTTTGAGGAACCCCGTAGAAAAAACACCCCATACATCCGTTTCTAGTGGAGGTTGGTGGGCGGAGGGTTTTGCAGATGTTTTCCGCTCGGTGCGCTTATCATTAAACATCCCACCGGTGCTCTTGAAAGTTGAAAGCACCGGTGCTCTTGAAAGTCGAAAGCATCGGTGCACACAAAACATTGGCACACCGGACACTGTGCACTCCATACACACTTGCCCGGTGCCTTGTATTATTGTAGAGCACTGGCGCTTCACAACTCTTCCGTACCGGTGGATTATAAAACACAGTGCCAAAACCGAAACCGCTCGGTGCGGTATTAAGCAACTGCATTGGTGCATATTAAGGCAACGCGCCAAATCAAAAACTGACCGGTGTGTTCATAAGAAATAGAACCGGTGAGCCTATAAACCACACGCACCGGAAAAGGGTAAAATAAAGAAAAAAATTACAGTAAAAAACTTGGATTTTTCATTTTTCAGTGCTCCTGGGCTCTCAATTACTGGTACGCTCTACCATAGAAAGCCCCGGTGCACACAAAACATTGGCACACCGGACGCCGTGTGCGATGTACACACCCGCCCGGGGTGTCCTATTACAGTAACGCATCGGTGCTTCATAACTATTCCATGCCAGTGCATCATAAAACACCGCGCCAAAAAAGAAACGTGCCAGTGCGTTCTTATCAAAGAGCAGCGGTGTGCCTATAAAACACACTCACTGGAATAGCGTTAAAAAAAAATTACGGCCAAAAAACCGGTGCTTTACAACTATTTCGCACTGGTTCTTTACAAATATTCTACCCTGGTGCATCATCAAAACATTGCGCCAAAACTGAAACATCCCAGTGCGGTGTTAGGGAACTGCCCTGGTGCATCATAAACAACGCACCAAATCTGACACTGCTCGGTGCGATGGTAAGTAAGCATACCAATGCGCCTATAAAACCCCGTGCATCGGAACAAGGTTAAATAAAAAGTAATTACGGCCAAAAAGCTGCATTTTTCACTTTCCTTAGTGCTCTAGAGCCCTCAAGCACCAGTGCCATTTCCCCTTCTCTGAGCCACCCTGACATCGGTGCTCCCATTGCACCCATTGCACACACAATTGTTGTGCATTGGCCACTAATCTCCAGCTTGCATTTTGAAAAACGGTGGGAAAATTTTCATTTGCAAATTCTATAGCCAATATGACTCCTTGACGGCAAAATGTGCACGTATTTTTCTAGTTTTTCCATAATTAAGATTTTTAGTGGATTAGAATTTGAAATAACCTAAATTATAACCATTAAAAAAGGAAAAAAAAATTTGTCGCATGGTGCTCTCGAGCCGTTGATTGGCTCGCATTGGATAGCGGTGCTACCAGTAAAATTTATAGGCCGCACTACCATTGGTGCTAATGGTATCCGCACTATTTCCAGGGCGGTACCGAAAGGCACCCCGCATTATTCTAAATGAAAAAAATAAAATGCGGTGTGCTCATTTAGCTAGGTGCACCGTTGACCATGGGAATAGTAGTGCGGTGTGTTAACGGAATTATCTGACCCAGAGTCTATCAGCGCACCACATTCGGCATTCCGAAAGGGTCAACGGTGCGACTGGGTAAAAGACCACACCATCGACTATGTAATTGTCAGGAAGTCAGTGCACTGACACGACTATACGCTGCGGGGCGTATATTTCAGGAAATGCACCACTATTCTGACATCATATCTAGTCAATGGTGCTTGAAAAATTTTTAGCTGCACTGAGGCCGGGGCGTTGTATTTCATTTAGGGCACTGCCAATGGTGTGCTACAAACACAAGATGCATCGGAACCGGTGCGTGACTGTTTTTGTGGCGCACCGACTGGTCTGTTTTTTTTTCGAAAATAAAATATATATGTATATTCCTAAATACATGTATATTTTAATAATTATTTTTTATTTAATATGTCAATGATTTAGAGAGAAGAAGAGGAACAACAACAACAACAGGCGAAACAATATGACATAATTTGCCAGTGGGAGGCACAAGAGAGGGAGAGAGATGCATACCCTCGCCCTATTATAATAGATACCCAGGGGATCCTAAGGCAGGTAGGCCTCCTTAAGTTCTATGAGGAGGCTACTTCCGTAAAGGCCCATAGTGTGTTTTTGAGATATCTTATCCATAGGTGGAATGCCCATCGATAGGCTTTCTAGGTTGGTCCTGACCAGTGGTACACACCCACTGAGAGGATATTTATTTTATTACAGGACTATCAAGGAGAGGGGTGGATTTTCCCTCATTCCCAGAGGTTCCAGCAGGTTCTCTAGTAGGGAGTCAGTTAGTTTACTCCCAGAGATACATTGGAGCACATGTATTGTCTCCTTCAGAGTTTCAGGTACCTGGAGGTCAGTTACGTATAGGTGCATTTGGTAGACAAGACATGCAGTGCCTCTCACTTATCATTTTTACCATTTCACAAAACACTAGTGGCAAGCAACACATTAGTTGCTCGCTTTAATATTATGTTGATTCTTTAGTACAAGAGCCATGACTTGTCAGGTGGTCTGCCATTTTTTCGGCAGTTTTGTATGACCTTAGATAGATGTCGTGCTCATGCACAAGGGAGGATCAACTTCCCTTTTGCTTCAGAGTTGTTTATTTTTATTTTTTGAGAGGTTTCTAGAGATGAGGCCTAGTTTTGTTCGACAGACTCGTAGGCCAATGTTGGAGGCCCGGATGCACATGTGGGGGAAGATGATGCCCAAGAGGGGAGATACTATGTTTCCAGCCAAGATATCGCATGATGCACTTGACTTACTAGCCAGTGTTGACGATCAGCTGCATCCCTTCATTATGGTCCCATGTCCTTATGTTGGATTAGATTGGCGAGGGTGTGCCAACATCCTCTTCACAGATGATGAGCCACGAGATGATAGAGGTAATATTACTATTTTATTTATATTTATTCTAACATGTTCTTTAAATTGTTTTTATTAAATTGTGTAATGAAATTGTCTAATTATTGTTGTGTACTTGTATATATTTTGCAGACATTGGCTCTTTTGATGGTGAGGAGATGCCGGAACCACCACATGATCCAGGTGTGGATCCTGATGAATATCAGGACATGGCTGATGCCGAGGATCGTGATCAGGATGAGGCTGGTGCAGAGAGACATCCTCCTACTGGTGAACCAGTACCACCTTTTTCTATGCATGGTCGACCCAAGACTAGATATAGGATGGAGTTGGGCAACCAACTGAGTACATTGATTGTTGAGGCAAGCATCAGGCCCGCTCATTACAGAGACATACAGGCCGATGATAGGCTATTACAGATGTGGAGAGGCATGTCGCGTGACATGTACAGCCTAATGCGGCATGTCATAGGAGCTACGACAACTTTTACGTGAATGAGGAGGATTGTTGCACGTTATAGGCTTAGTTGAGCCGTGACACGTGATGGATAGTCTGTGAGCAGCGGCTCATCATCTCATGATCATTCACCTCGCGATGTGCCTGATGAGTATGAGGCTCCACTTGCAGCATCTAGCAGTCATCATGGAGATGAGGCTGGACCATCAGCCACGTCCAGTCAACAACCTGCAGCATCCATCAGTACTAGTGATGATCATGAGCAGGCTGGACCATCAACCATCGAGGCTACACTGTTGACTGAGCAGGCCTCCACTACTACTGCTTATATTGATGTTGTACTACCACCAGCTGATGCATCCATCAGTACTAGTCATGATCATGAGCAGGCTCGACCATCGACCGTCGAGGCTGCACCATTTACTGAGCAGGCCTCCACTTGTACTTCTATTGATGTTGTAGTACTACCACCAGCTGATCCATGACATTTATATTACAGTTGTATATTTTTAACATTATTCAGTTATATATATATGGTCCATGTATTTTATGTTCATGTCACAGGTGTACTTAATTTACATGTTGGTGATCATTATGATGTGCATATTATTAGGTCATGTTAGATATGTTCATTTAATGTTTAGCTTGCAGATAGATGTGTATATGTGATAGCATGAGTTATTTGACATGAGATGTATATTTGATGTTTGTGTTGTGATGATGTTAATATATAATGTTAATTTGATGTTTGAATGTGTTTTTTAGTCGAATATGATGTTTGTACGATGGTTATCATGATCATGATGATGTTTATTAATTAATTTAATATAAAATGACCATGATATTTATTAAATATTATGTCGTGATTTTAATTGAAATTTAACTTTTAATTGTATGTAAAGTTATAAAATTGTATTTGTAATTGTAATTTTAACTGTAATTGTATGTAAAATATTTAATGTAAAATTGTAATTGTAATTGTAATATTTAATTTGTTGTGAAATGATTGTAATTGTATATATGAAAAATTGTAAAATTGTAATTGTATGTAAAATTCTAAAATTGTAATTGTATTTGTAATTGTAATTGTATGTAAAATATTTGTAAAATTTTAATTGTAATTGTAAATGTAATTCTATGTAAAATTGTAAATGTAATTCTATGTAAATGTAATTGTATTTAAAATATAAATAGTAATTGTAATTGTATGTAAAATATTTGTAAAATTTTAATTGTATTAATGTGAAATGATTTTATTAAAATATTTAAATTTGTAAATTTGAAAATAATTGTAAAATAACAAATCTAGAATAATATGAATTTTTGTAACATAATAAAGTTTAGAAAATAATGAAAATAAATTCATGTACTTTAGAATTATCATTATTTTATTATGATCTCACATACAAAAAAAAGAACTTTATACAGTCCGGTGCGCTTATCATCATAACACGCATCGGTGCATCGTATTACTCAGACGCACCGGTGCTTCACAACTATTCCGCACCGGTCACGAATAAACACAAATAAAAAAAGCGTAACTCTATTTTCTTTAAGTGAAAAAAAAGCGAAAATTTGAAAAATGGGCGGCAAAATATTTTCGAAAATCTATTTTCATAAAATAATTCTTTAAATACTAAACACTTTTCATTATTTCACCATTTTTGTTAAAATTTTCAGCCAAATATTTGCAGGAGACACACCTGGCGCAAGAGAGCACGAGGGCACTATGGAGCAACGAAATACATTCGAACAAAAGTATTTAGACAATCATAAACTAAAACTATGGTTATTCAAACCCTGTATCATACAATTTCAAACCATCTTGTGATTAAATTTGATTTTTTTTTTGGTTACTTTTTTTGCAGTTTTATCCATTTTTACCATAAACCCTTCATTTTTTTGTTTTTTCCCTTTTTTCTCTTTGTTTCTGTGATTTAAAAATTAGGGTTTTTCATTTTATATTGACATCCAACCCATGGGACGACTTGCATAGTCGGATCCCAATCCATTCAGCCATTGCGTGAATTTTTGGAAAAAATGGATTTTTCTATATCGGTGCGCCCTGCGTACCCTAGCGCACTGGTGTGCTGTATTATACAGCGCACCGCACAAGTACTGTGTAATAAAAAAATTGAAAATAATTTTTTTAAATCAGTGTGCCATATCTGAAATAGGGCATCGGTGCTCCATTTTACGAGGATAGCATCGTATGGTGTATTACACTGTTTTTTCGGTGTGTTTATAATACCCCACGCACCGTATGGTCTATTATACTATTTTGCGATGCGTTTTTAATACCTGCACGCACCGGCTGTGTTGCGTACCTCATGAAAGGCGCACCGGTGTCTTGAGATTTATTTTTTACCTGAAAATTCGAGAATTTATTTATAAATATATTAATGAATGATATGGTACAATTTTCAGATTGATAAAGAAATGACTGAAAAGAGATCAAGTAACAAAAATACTGATAACACATCATGAAAAGAAAAAAGGCAAGTTCTTTGACCTATATGTAAGTTTAACTAATATGTATTGTTTACTATGTATCATGCAGAGCCACAAAATGACGAAGCTCGATATGATTATTTCTGATCTAGGACCAGAAGAGCGTAAAAGCTTAATGGAAAAATCGCAAAAGGATGAATAAGGTGAATGAAAAAAATACTATCGATCCAATATGAGTTTCTTTTTTTAATTATCATTAATAATATACTTAAAATTATTAGATAACATGTGTCAAACAATCTATTAAGTCACATCTGTTTAATGTTTTTCAGGGACCCACAACTCAAAAAAGAAATGTGGTTATAAGAAAAGAAAAACATAGAACAAGCAAATGAAAATGAATTGCTCCTTAGCTCATCTGGAGTGGTGCTGGAAGTTAACGGAAGGGGGAAATTTTTTTACAAAAGTTTGATGGATCTAGTGGAACGAATGTATAGACGTTCTTTCCACTTACAATACAAAAATCGATCCATTGATTCCAAGAACCAAATTTTATCTAAACTACAGGAAGATTTTCCAGAGAATTGGTTAATGAGACATGTCAAACTTTTAATAGAAAAAACGTACAAAAAAAAAAAAAGGAATGAAAAAGTAATATTCCTTTAAATGTTTGTCCAGAATTATTTATAAATATCACTTTTGTTATATTTACTTTTCATATATCAATATAAAAAATTAAATATTTTATTGTCATGTTACATTTTCAGGAAAATTATGAAAATTTCAAAATATGAACGGGTTGATATCAGAAACATGCTAGTAGGAATGTCCAAAAATGTGTACAAGGAGATGGTCAAAGAAATGGAAAAAATTGCATCGCAGGAGGAGCCATCTCAACAACAACGTGCTTCAAATGTGATATGTAATCATTGAATTTTTCGATCATTAGGTACAATAAAAAAACATTTTAGCATTAAATATTAATTTTCAAGAATTTTCTTGTAGAAAAGAAAAGAAAATGGAACCCATTCAGCACATAAAACAAGACGACAAGGAAGAAAAGGGTTGATCTCTAAGTTTGTGAGTAATTATTACTTCCTTATAACAACTTAACTAGATTTCATTTTTGTATTTTTTAAGTTGTTTTACAAAAATCATCATTGAATGTCTTCAAACAGGTGCTAACATACCAAGAAGAACCATCAAAGGAATTGATTGAAATTGGGTTAAATATGGGTTGTGCGTATATGTTGGCATATCAGAACTTAATTGTGGAATTTGTAAGCATCTATTGATCTTGTTTTACTTAGCTCCGTCTATAATTAATAGAAAAAATAAATCTTTTATATTAAATATATGATTTGTTATGGGGTATAAAACTTGCAGGAAACAAAGTATGGCACTGCGCCAACAAATCAAATCTTGAAAGATGGCATGTTACATGGTTTTGAAAGAATATATATAGTTTATGAGTCAATTGTTGCATTGGTACGTCATTTCTTTTCGATTTACATTGATGTATATTATTTAATATTTCAATTTTCATTATTCTCACCAATGTATATACACTCATTACAGTTTATTTTTATGTTTGTAGATGGAAGGTGAAGAAGAAGAAAACAATCAACGCCGTGAACAAAACATTCCTGAAAATAACCCAAGTCATGGAAGTAGCTCTAGCAGTGACAACAGTTCAAGCGAAGAATGATGATCACTATGTTTGGATATCAAAGCAAGGCATTTTATTTTTTGAAATATATATGTCTGTGAAATCAGACATTTTGTTTAATGTAATGGACATAGTGTCCCAATTGAAAGACAAAGTGATACCAATAACTGTCCCATTTTGTATGATAAAGATTGTCTTATTCATATATATATATATATATATATATATATATATATATATATATATATATATATAATCATAAAATATGTTTTAATTTATTCTATTGCGTTCTCCATTTTTTCTATTGCGTTCTCCATTGTCGTTCTCAAATGCACTAATAAAAATTTAATTCATATGAATATTGTTACAAGATATATATGTGTCAACTTTTGATGAATAATGAATTTTAAAAAACCACAATAATTATGATATGATATAAAAAATTAATCCAAACATCACATTCAAATGAATTAATAAAAATGTAATTAATATGAATATTGTTATAAGGTGTGTCGACTTTTGATGAATAATGAATTTAAAAAAATCACGATAATTGGACTGTCACAGGTGGATGTTTCTAAAAAATACAACATGAAAACTGGTGCGTGTTAGTAACTATACACTGATGCGTTTATGTGTCTATACGCACCAGTGCCGTTGTACGATCTATGGGCATTGCACAAATATCGATACCAGTTATAAATATCAATGCGTTTGTGTGATACTGCGCACCCGGGAATTTACGTATCTATAAGCACCGTTGCATTTTTACGATCTATGGGCATCGCATGAATACCGATACAAATTATAAATCTTGATGCCTTTATGTGATACGGCACACCAGTGCGTTTATATAAATATACGCACCAGTGCATTGATATGACCTATGGACACCGCACAAATCCTAAGACCAATTAGAATGGCCCCATGCGTTGTATGACCAAAACTATGCTCGGTGCGATTTTACAACTAAACGTCCCAGTGCGTTGGATTGAGGCCGCCCCAGGGTGTCGTATGTATGTACGCATTGGTGCATTAAATCCATAGTAGCGCACCGATGAAAATAAACATCCGTAATAATCTCCGACTGCCCATGTTTTTAATTGTGTTGAATTTCCATTAAAAGCTCTGCCAAAACCTCTATAACCATAAACGGATGTTGTAGACAATGTTTTTTTGACAATTTTGGCCAATTTTATAACTCTAAAAACCTCCTTTATAACCTCTGTTAGAGGGTCTTTTCCTTGTAGTGATTGATGAGTTTCTTAGAATGATATTAGCCCCCATAGGTAAATATGTTGCATCTCACTTTCCTCAGACCAAGGAAGAAGCTGTCAAGATAAATTTAAAATATGACCTGATTTATGCCCAATCAGGTTTTGTTTATACCATTTTACCAAACCTTCCTAGACCTGGTGGTGTCAATGCACCCGGGGCATATCACGCCACCGACGGTATCGTTGGATCCCTTTCACACCCATCACCATATGCTCCTCCTTAGATGAGTTAAGGTCACCCTCAGGGGGGGTCAAGTCTCTCCAACACCTATCCCACTCCTTTGGGAAAATTGTATCCCGGTCAAAGCACTTCTTATGCATTTACCTAACTGCATCAATCAATTCCAGGGCCAGTTTTTTCTCAACCTATTTACCAGAATGTTTCCCCAGCTTCTTTTTATCCTTATACACCACCTAACACTCCAAACCCTCAGGCATCAAGACCCTCGCCTCCCACGCCTTCTCAACCTCTGCCACAATAGCCACCTCCTCCATAAGGTCAAGTGTATGCTCAGTAGAGCGCGACTAATATCCCTTATTACAAGAAAAAGAATAAAGGGAAAGGAAACCAGAACCAAAAAATATAACATAATGAGGGTCGCCAAGGTACTCAATAGAATGCACCCTAGGGGAACCAACCAAATAGCACATCAACCTAGCAACAGGGTGATCAGCCCAAGAAGAAAAGGTGATTCGTATGAATAAGCCTTGTGTATGTTGTGGTGTATATGGCCATTACACACATGATTGTCCCATTTTACCCCATATGTGTCAAATGTGGGATTCCCAAGCAGCGTCTCGAGGATAACAACCCATGGTGTTGCTTCCTCACAATACTGCTCCAACTCAACCGACTGTGCTCACTAATCCTTTCCCTCAGTAAGGATATCTCACTTCCCAACCTCCACCAGGTCAGGCTGCGCCCCCACCTTAGCAATTTGGTCACAGTAATTACTAGATTCTCATGATGAACTATAATGAAGTCAATACTGCCGATGTCAACCTTTAGACCTGGTCGTGCCAGTATTAAAAGCAATTCAATAAGTTTGCAACCGATTCACAAACGAAAGTGTCCACTGAGTCTATTCTGACACCAAATGGCCCCTTACAGATCCCTCAGCCTAAGGTAGAGGTCATAGCAAAGATCCCCAAAGGGCCATTACGCTGTAATGTTTCTTCAGCCAAATCCTCCCACACATACAACATAGTCAATGACTTGGCGCAGTCTCCTGCCGCCATGTCAACGTTGGAAGTTCTCTAGACGTGCGCATCCTAATGAAAATATCTACTATCTGATCTGGGTAATGTGGACTCTTCAGATGATCGCTTGATTGTATTTGATGTTGACAAGTCAGAACACCCCCCTCTACCCTCATTAGTTGCTTTTAAAATACTAGTCGCCATTAGAAACACCACTGTTCAGCGGTGTATCATAGACGAAGGTGCATCCACATGTGTGATGTCCACCACTATTTGGAAACAACTAGGGTCACCTGATCTGTCCCCATCCACCATAACTTTACGTTCTTGGGACGATCATCCTTCATAGCCCCTTGGCATGTATCGTAATTATCCTATCACAATTTCTGGAAATATTGTTTGCATTGACATAGAAGTCATTGATGCCCCCTTGGATTACAATATTATTTTGGGTCGTAGCTACACCTACATGATGTCATCTGTCGCATCTTCAGTTCACCGTAAGATGTACTTTTCCCATAATGGAAATATCATCACCATCAATCAGTTGAAATATTATGATCCAAAGTCTCAGACATCACCCAAGTCTACCATCTCGTTAATGACCAAAAATCAACCTATCTCGCCTCTCACCAATGTCTCTCTAGGAGTCTATAAAGATTCCACATTTCTTGGTGCTTATTATGGTTCAACACCTACCCCTTTTGAGCCCATATCGTCCAATGTTTTCATGTTGCAAGAGTCACTCTCTAGCCACAAGTGGTCCAGTACGACTATCGAACAGCCAACGCCTTCTCAAGTTGTTGTTGTTCGCTCGACTTGTCCATTAGGACCAAATCCTCAAGGACCTTCTCCTTCTGCTGGTGTCTATAATCATCTTTTTCAAACAAGAAAAATTCCTCCAAGTCTTAACCATCTGGGAGCAATTCCTCTAGGCCATTATCCTTAAGGTCAGATACCATTTTTAGCTCCCCCATCTGGAGTCTTTTTTGTCCCTGTCATGGCTACGTTGAGTTTACAAAATTTAATCCTCAAGATCCTAGTATTGTACATTGATCCCCAAAAAATCACTCCACTAGACCAACTCAAACCATATACTTCTTTGATCTTGATCCAACTGGTCACTATTACCCCTTCCTTTTCTTCAGTTCCACAACAACCTTAATAGGAACCAACTCCTCTTACGAAAGCATCTGGAGAGGGGGGCAAAGCAAAAAAGAAGGAACCTATGGAAAAGGCTACCCAAATAACTGCAGCTCCTCCTAATCTTCCAAAGCCTAATCCACCATGTGCTTTGTGTGATGTTGTTGGGAATGCCACCAAAAATTGCCCTGAACCCCCTCATCTCAAACCTGTGGTCGATGATACGTTTCCTGAATCTAACATCCTGGAGGTCCATGTCACCTTACTTGAGTTAGCCAATAAAAACAAATTGTTACACACAAACCACCCATGCACTTTGTGCGATAACTATGGCCACTATTCTCATCACTTTCCTCATCTCAAAGACTTTTGCGATACCCTTAAATTTCTTAGTGAAATAAAGGTCGCTCATAGTGGATCATCTACTCCTATACTCGTGAATTCTGGCACCACCATTACACCAGAACCGGAGGAATCTAATTGACCCATTGTGATCCCTCCCCCCGATGTAGAGATGATGGACCATATGGTTTCTATTCTCCACCTATTCTCATCCATGAGATCCTCTAAGGAAGACCCCCCTGGGGTCTCCTATAGTGCTTCGATCGAACCTCCTTCATCGAACACCCTGGTCTCAACATCGATAGATGTTTCATATACTAGCTCTTCGTCTACCCTTAGTGTTGATGCACATGTGAACCTTCTCTCTCATGACGATGCTTTAGGTAGTCCCTCCACATCAAGTGGTCTCCCTTCCTCTAGTCTTCTCATCTTCCATTCAGATGAAGACATCTTGGAATCCATAACCATGCCTGATTATCCTTGGGATTATATGCACATCGTGCGTACTTCCTTCCACAACAGACCCATGACCAATGTTTTGTAGAGTCAAAAGACTTCATCCATAGTGAGGTGAATTGGCTCAATAAGCCCTTCCTTCAAACCCATGCATTCGAACCACATACACCTTGTGGCCATTACATTGAGACCCAATGTTTGGGTAAGGGGACACCCTTATTTGAGATTCCAGGAGAAGAAATTCTTCACAACCCTCCTAGTGTATCTGGAAGTATCGAATCTAGTCTCATTATTCTTCCCCATTTAGAAGAAACTCTAGAGTCCCATATCACTCCAGATCACCTTGGGAATGATCCATTTAATAATTCTTTCATCTTACAACCCAGTCCCTTAAAAATTGTTGTTGTTAAACAATGTGTTTTCTAGGTGAGCACCAGTTCATTTTATCCGAAGCCACTCTTTGGTATAGTGACACAATGTATGCAAACCCAAAAATTAATTCCATTTTATTTGTATATGAAGTGCAAAATGATATTGATATTCCACTATTTCCTTTCTCTAAATGTATCTATCCATTCTTCCCACATGAAGATAACCATAACATAAACAAATGGTGAACCACATCATCAAAATTTGTTTAGATTCCACTATTATAAACAAATTTTCATGTGCATAGCATGGTTGGGGGCACCTATGGCCATATATATTCTCACCATCCTCTTGAGGATTTAGTGCATATGAGATTGAATGCTTGAATAAATTATTTCAACACTTGGAACACCATGGAGCTCCACAAACTCCTTTAGCTAGAGGCATCATTCCCACCATTAACATACCATAGTACTCCCCTCCATCACATATGTTTTGGGCTGGTATCCCATGCTTGAGGTCATGATGGAACCCCTGGCCACTTTCTCACATGAGTAACATAAGTCTCGGCCTAGGCCCAAAATATCTAGGTATGGTCAATTATCCTTCCATTCCTTGGATAGTTTGTCCCACTGACCTCTCTGGCGAGCCATATACGCATCACATATTGTATATGCTTGATACTGTATCTTCAAATATTATATTATATGTCATTCCACACTTAACCACTTACTACCCATGTTTTACTTAGTGGGTAGGGATGATCCTAGACCTTCTCTAGTAGTTCATTCCTGTATTCCTTTCTTACCTTTTCTTCACGAGGAACCATCCTTCCAAGAAGCATTAAGGCCACCTTTAGACAAGTAAGGCCACCTACCTAAATGTCACAGATCTTGATTCTGATGGCTGGCTTGTCTGCTACAATTTCCACAAGATTTAGGGCCTTCTCCTCCTCTCCAAATTCTCCACAACTCACTTAGAAAATGAAATGGATTTGGAGGGAAATCACCCTTTTATAGGAAAAACTCTAGTTTTTCCGCCGCCCATTGCAACCAAACCATAGATTAGTTTGTAAAACCATCAACATCGTTGGAAAGCTCTCACCAAGTATTATAATGGGTCTTTCTCTGCTTTTGGTAATTTGACACTTCCCCCGGAAACCATTTTTTCCATGAAGTTTCACTTTGCCACCAATTCAAACCAAATTTCTTCACATAAGCCACTTGTACTTCGGTACCACTTTTCCTTGGAACTTGTCACCTCGAATGTCAATTTTCATCCTCAGTAACCATTATTTACTCATTTTTTTATGGTCCCCTTGGGCCTATATTGTGTTGCAACATCATTGAGTCGCCCTTGTTAAAAAGCATCCTAGATGAGTCATCCCCGCATTCATGGAGACTGTTACGAGTCCCCATTATGCCATGTTATTGTATTCCATCCATATTTTCACCACATTCATCCCATGTTACCCAGTTTTGGCCTCCAAACCTACTGTCCGTCATTATCCCCTCCGAAATTGAGTCAGTCGTTGCTAGGTCAACCATGCATTTTATGATTTGATAAGGGAAGTTGCTGGTCCGCCTCTTAGTTTCTCTCCTTCCATCATTTTCCTTGGTGCTAGTCCATCAGTCACTCCCCCATGATCCCTCATGCCTTACTTGAGGATTCCTTATTGCCTCAATTATGGCGGGTCCTCTTCTGTCGACTTCAACACATCCATTCCAAAAGAATGGTATCGAGGGCGGTGTAACTTGGTTCTAGATTTCATAATTATTTGGTGCCTCAGATCAAGAAAAGAGAATTATCATTTCCCTTTGACTTGGTTGTTTCTCACATGCTTGACCCCAGGTCATTATCGCACGATTGAGAATCATACAAGTGATGGTCTGGTGATCCAACAGATTGTACCAGTGATTCTTGGGTGTGTGTGAGATGTTTCATATCTCATGAGGGGGTGGCCCTTCAGGTATTCACCCACATGCCTAGTTGAACTTAGATTATGCTCGACCCTTAGATGAAGTTTCACAGATTTGATGTGTTCGATTCCAGCCACTTGCAGCACCCATAACATGCATGTCTCATTCAAATTATCCAGTCAGATCTTCAGAGCCCTTTCCTATTCATCAGGGATTCTTTGGTTATGGTTCCCCCTCCCCATGTCACATGGAGGGGAATTATGTCTCATGCACTCATATGTTATTGTATTCAGTCCCAACCTCTCTTTTTCCAGGCGCATTGTGTATATGGGATTAATTGTATTATTTTCTGGCCCATTGATGCCAACATGTAATGTATCATGTATCATGTACTGTGTAGCTCAATCCCACATTGTCAGGCTCATTATTTTTCTTTGTACTTAGTTATCTCGGTGGGTATGGGTATGCCTCCCCTGCCTCATTGAGGTCATGTACTCCAAAATAAGAGGATACTTATATCAGTTCGTAGGTCTTGCCCCCTCAGTCCTTCCTCGTTTCTCTGCAGTTATCTCTCTCTCTCTCTCTGAATCCCCTCTGGTGTCTAGTGATTTTGTTCTTACAACATATTTCAGTCATACGATTTTATCATAATGCTGGTACGATGGGGGGAAATTTGTTATCACCCAAAAATTATCACTTAGTCATATCTAACTAAGTGGATTGAAATACACCATGTAAGACCAATTTTAACATAGTAAAATTTATTTCACTACAAGAAATAAATTGAAAAACCATAGTTTATTAAGTTGTTTCTAATTAAAACATGAAACCCCATGAGGAATAATGAAATAAATCATTATTTATTTTATTTTCCTATAAGAATAATTAATTAAATCATTCTTTAGTTATTATTCCCTGTCACATTTGACCTAATCGTGAGAAATAGTTAAATAAATCACTGTTTATTTTATTTTTCTCCAGGAATAATTAATTAAATCATTATTTAGTTAATATTTCTTGTCAAATTTGACTAAATCACTTAGGAATGATTAAAAAAATAATTATTTGTTTATTATTCCTTAACCACTTCCTTGAAATAATAAATAAATCATTTGTTTGTTTATTATTTCTAAATAAAGGTATTTAACCAATTTAAATATCTTTTCCCTCTAAAATATATAATAAAATATTCCAAGCAGTTAGATATAGATTGTGTTAATAATATTTTATTATTTTCCATCTTCGAGAATAACACAATATTTTGTTATAAATAGGATGGTTTTTCATCCATTCCTCACCATGATCACTATCATGATCATTATTATCTTCTTTTTTCATTTGAGCTCCCATTTGAGTTCAACATACGTTTTGGGTTTCACACATCATAAAGAGAGAAAAGATCTAGAATACTGAAGCATAGAGGATAACGAAAGGACCCATCCCATTTGAGGGGGACCTATAGCCATCATATGACACGTCTCCTTCACCAAGTGCAACAAAATCATAATATATCATTCATTCTTTTAAATTGTTTTATCTATGCTATGGGGTTTTAGATTAGTTAAATATTTTGTTGTTTAATGTCCTTTGCTACACAAGTCTATTATTTTGCAGGTTTCTTCTAACTTTTTGTTGCAGATCTAAAGAATTAGATGACCATATCTTTTGTTAGGGCCATCAATAACTCGTGGCTTAAGTAAGGTCTTTTTGGTACACTTGCTGAAATATTTTATGCTAAAAATCTTCAAAAACTTATCTACAACAACCATCAATGAATCATGCTTTCTTTGCATCCTTGGCAACCCCAAGACAAAGTCCATGCTCACATCTCCCCAAGGAATTTTTGGTACCGAAAACGTAGTATAAAACCATGTATTTTTACTTCTACTCTTGGCTAGTTGGAAAACTATACAACACTCAACAAACTCTCTAACATCCTTGTTAATTCTCGGCCAAAAATACCTCTCCTTTACCAACGCTACCGTCTTATCCATGCCAAAATTTCCACCTAGGCCTCCACTGTGTAGCTCCTTTAGTAAGATTCAGTCTCATTAAACCTCGAGGAATACACAATTGCTGATTTTTAAATAAAAACCATTCTTGGATATGGTAGTCGAAGAACATGGTTCTATCCACCCTCAAAGGTGCTTTGCAAGCTGCCCAAGGTTCTCCAAAATTGACATCTTTCGCATAAATCTCCTTCATTATTTCCAAACCTACCACTTATACTAGAAAAGTTTTGAGTAACAACACTCTCCTACTCAAAGCATCTGCAACGTTGTTTGACTTTCCAAACTTATGATTCAAAACAAATGTATAACTTTGAAAGAATTCAATCCATTTAGAATTCCTTTGATTCAAATTACATTGACTGTTGATATATTTTAATTCTTTGTGATCAATAAACAAGACAAATTACTTGGGAAATTAATGGCTCCACTTCTTCAAAGCCTGGATAATAGCATAAAATTCCTTATCATATATGGAATACTTCTTCTTGGAATTGTTCAACTTCTCATTGAAGAATGCTATTGGTTTGCCTTCTTGACTCAAAACTTCTCTAATTTTTGTCCCACTTGCATCACAGTCAACTTGAAATACTTTATAAAAGTTTGGAAGCACCAAAACAAGTTTATTTATCACCTTCCCTTTTAGACATGAAAATGCTTTCCCTGCTGCTTCTGTCCATTTGAAATTACCCTTATTCATGCACTCAATAAGAGGTGCAAAAATATGGCTGAAATTCCTAATGAATATCTGGAAAAATATTTCTAATCCATGAAATCTCCTCACCTCGAAAGTAGATTGAGGTGTTGTCCAATCCAAAAGAGCCTTCAACTTTTTGGAATCCATATTCAACCTTTCCTTGGAAATCACAAGCCCCAAGTACACTAACTCATCCTGCATGAATGCACATTTCTTCCATTTGATCAAAAAATTCTCTTCCTTCAACCACTGCAATAGTTGACTTACATGCTCCAAGTGCTCCTCTTTGGTTTTTCTGAAAACTAAAATGTCATTCAAGTACACTACAAAAAATTTCCCTAGTAATGGTTTTAAGACCTCATTCCTGAGCCTCATGAATGTGCTAAGGGCATTAGTTAGTCCACATGGCATAACTAACCATTCAAACAATCTATCCTTCACCTTGAAATTAGTCTTCCACTCATCACCTTCCCCAATCCAAATTTGATGATAACCACTCTTTAAGTCTATGATAGTGGAATATTCAGCCCCACTCAAACAGTCCATAATATCCTTCATCCTTGGAAATGGAAATTGGTACTTGATGGTTATCCTATTATTGGCTCGAGAATCTGTGCACATTATGCATTCACCTGTCTTCTTTGGAGTCAATATTGTTGGTACAACACATGGAATCAAACTTTATCTTATTAGTCCTCTGCCAAGTAGCTCTTGTATTACCTTCTTATTTACTTTCTCATTCTCCATTGGAGTCATCCTGTAATGTGCTTTGTTTAGTAAGCTCGATCCTGGAATCAAGTAAATATGATGAGAAATACTTATACTGGGACGTAGTCCTTTTGGAAATTCATCAACAAAAATCTCCTTGAATTCATCCAAAAAGGATTTAATTTCTATCGAGATGGTTTCTAATTTCACTTCCTCTTGCACAACCTTTGGAATTACTACAAAAAAAAACCTCGCCTTTCATTCCTCATGTAAAAAATCCTTGGCTAAACATAACATGATCTTGAATTTACACATGCTAGTATTTCCACAACTTCATGCTATTAAAACTGTGTTTTCCAACATTGGGTGAGTTTGTACCACTGGCCATCCTCCCTGAACTCATATGTATTTTCTCTACCATCACGGTGAAATTTATTTTCAAACAGTCACGACCTTCCCACCAGTATATGGCATGTGTCCATATCAACCACATTGCATAGTACTTGCTTCTGAAGGTTGCATCTTTGAAAATTCAACAAGCACTACTTAGTCACGACCACCTGTTGTCCCTTTTTTAACCATGATACTTTGTAAGGATTTGGATGGAATAAAATATTGAGTTTAAATTCCTCCATGACTTCAGTGGACACTAAATTCTCTATACTTCTAACATCTATAACCAAGTTACAACACTTTCCTTGTACCTTACTCTTAGTTTTGAAAAATTTCCTTCTTTGTTCTGGTTCTTCCACTATCTTCTTCCCAGGCTTGACCAGCACTCTATGAAACATAAAACTTCTCCCTGTTCTTGTTGAAGCATGGACACATTTTCTACAACAACGAAAAATTCATAGACTTGTGTAAGTTGTGTTCTAGCTTCACCTCTTCTCCCTAAATTTTTTCCTTTTAGGACCTTATATTTCTTATGTCCTTTAAATCCACAACCATAACAAGTAATCACATACTTTCCCTTTCCTCTTCTGAGACTTCCTCTGCCTCTTCCAACACTATTTCCACCTCTACGAACTTAACCACTGGTGGATTCTTCCTCCTTTTCACTATCTCTAGCAGTCCCTGACTTACCTCTTCCTCTACCTTTCTTTTGTGTTTTCATATTCAATTTTTCCTCCACCTTTAGGGAAACGTGATAAGCTTCATCAATAATTAAGAAATAATGTGTATTAATTTAATCTTGAATAAGGTATTTTAGTCCATTCACATACTTTGTGAATCTTTGAAATTCTATTTCTTTTATACTTGATCAAAGTGATAGTCTGGAAAAATCCCTGGTTTACTCTCGAATATAAGTCTCCTTTGTTTTAGGTTCTATAATCCTCTATAAAAATTCTACTAGCAATCAATAAGCATAAATATCTGTTTGATCTTCGTGACCATCTTATTCCAAATATTTATCTTTTCTAGTCGATTATTTACTCTGTCTTTCTATAACAAATCCCACCATAGTGCATTGTGACCTTTGAACTTCGCTATGGAAAATTTCACCCAATTTGGATCCTGAACTTTTTCATACTTGAAGTATCTTTCAAGTTCTCAAATCCAATTGATGAGCACATTCACTCTCATATTGCCATCATAACAAGAAAATTCAACTCTTTCACTACCTCTATTGCTCAAATATGAAATCAACCTCGATGTTGGGTCTCTCCCCTCATCCTCCCGTTCTTCATCTATTTCTTCTTTGGGATTTGAATCTACCTCTGCATCTTCATTTCTTAAATGCTCCAACTCTTCTATTCTTTTTCCTAACTCTTATAACTCTTGATTTCTTTTACCTCCTAGTCTTGCTCCTCTTCTCCCTAGTGGTATCCTTGCAATTTGTAAGTTTCTCACCAACATCCACAAACCTCAGCTGAGGTTCTATGACCCAACTTGTACCCTCCACACTCTTGCTATGTAACCACAATCAAGGTTTCCTGGTGTTGTGTTCTAGTGAATAACATGCATTGTTACTAGTAGAAAAACATAAATTAATTACACGAAAAACATATATAAAGATACAAGAGACACAATAATGGAGAACAAATAGAAGCACAATAAAATATTATTTGTTATAAGTCAAACCAAAACTGATACATTGATATGTAGACACACACAGACACACAGACACACAGACACACAGACACAGACACACAGACACACAGACACAGACACACATAGACCGTTGGGATAGTTATGGAAATCTAATTATCTGACCAGACATGATACTTAATCCATCATTAGTTATCCTTGTGTTACATTCATGGGTACTTAATCGACTTGGGCTAGTCGGCTAGGCTGGCTAGTCTTGTTTTCATCATACTAGCTGATTAGATCGACTAGCTCCTCCAACATTTACCCCACCCTCAAAGCCTTATTCATCTTTAAGAAGGGAAGGGTTGGAGTGCTACAAAAACCAATTTTTTTTTTTACATTTCATGTCACTGGTTCTTTAAAACAAAATTATCATTACAATCATTACAATAAAAGTAAACTAAGATAAAACAACTGGTGCTTCATTTCCAAGTTCAGTAGCAAACTACGATAAAAAATTCTGGAACTAGATTTTCCAACTGATTCACTTCCTAGTCGACTTTGACTTCATGATACTGCTATTTCGATGCTATAGCATACATTGAAACATTGGGTGCAAAGAGATGATGGGTAAGCCATGGCAGTTGTGGTGAAGTAGAACAAGTTGGCGGTGGTAGATGCACGTTTGGAAACATAGTATGATAGATCACTTGGGAAAATATCTGCAGATGCTCATCAAAGATGGACCATTCTTGTACTGTAAGTCTAGCTTTAGCATTAGATTCTTTCAGGTTCGACAAGTACTAAACTTGCAGTTGTGCATTGAGCTGAACATTATGATCAATCAAATTCTCTACCAATTATTAAACAACAATGAGATGATAATCAATGTTGGTTGATTTGGGAATATGAAGTTTTTCTATTGCCTAACTTTGACAAGTCAGCCAAGTCCCCCTTTCTCATTCCTGTTGTCGCTAAAGCTTATCGATATATTTATTTCTTTTCTGCAACATTTTCTTGGAAACTTTAACAAACTACTATATAACCTGGAAAAATTGTTTAACGGTAGCAATTATAATGTTGACATACTTGGTATAAATGTTGAATTGTACCTTTTTATCTTTGGTTGCTGGTGTGCTTGTTGTAGCTGACCCTGTAGAGGTATTTGTAGTCAGAATAGGCTTGGTAGTTAATGGATTATTCATGGTTGTTGTATTGGCATCTTAAACCTTAGTCATCTATTCTTTCTCATGGTCATTCGACGCATTCGTTGTCTATTGAGTATAATATTTATTTTTTCATCGGAATGAGAGCGTTCAAACGAGTTTCATTTTGAATTTCCTTCAAAATTATCTTAGTGATATGAACCATTTTGTTTTGTCTGATTTTTCTCCAAATGATTATTCTCTGACTGTGTCTGTTATGACTGATTCTTATCAAACTAATCCTATTTTAACTGGTTGTCATCACTCTAGTTTTGCTCAAACGGGTTCTTCTCAGACCAAGTCTTCTCAGATTGATTCTTTTCAGACTTGGTCTGCTCTGAATTATTCTTGTCAGAATGATTCTAAACTTCTAAAATTCCAGTTAGGGAATTAACTGGAGTGTTATGAGTCAAACCAATAGTCCGTTTGATGGAAGCGTATTCTATCTAATTATGACCATTGTCTACAGTACTGTTTTGTTGTTGTTGCTTCATGGAAGAACTACCATTATTCTTAGTATCCTTCTTTTGCACAACTGAAAAATATCTTCCATTTTTTACTGTATGTTATTAAAAAAAACACCCTTGACACTTTCCATTGTGTTCCATATTTGAGACTAGATATCTGACACTTTAGGTTTCCTAGTCTTCTTGGTTGTTTTTTATTTTTAATGTAACTATTTGATGGCTTCATCGAGTTGCTGCTACTTATCAAGATCATTGAGGCAGATTTCTTTAAGCACCTTCTCCCAATTGGATGACTTGGTCTTGATTGGAGTGGTATTGGAACAAATATACTCTTTATAGGTAGACTTATGATAAGTTTGAGGCAAAGGAACATGCAAATCAACTATGAAGGGCTATAAGTACAAGGTGGATTCTACCTCTTCTTCTAATTTGACATTAACCAGGGGGGTAGTAATGTCATGAGAGGGATTAAAGACTCAGGGTTGGATGATATAGTTGGTGTTATACTATTGACGAAGTTCATGAAATATTTTTTCAATGGTGGGCGGGTACAGGAGTTCCTAGGGTTGAGTTCTGGGGAATTGGTATACCATACTTTGGTATAATCTAAGGAAAATTGTATATGAGAGCAGGGGGTAGGTCTTGTCCTACATGATGAGGAAATCATGACTTATTGGAACTATTTTTTATATGGAGGAACCAAGTTCTAAAAATTTCAAGGGGTCCTACAAACTGGGGTTTTCCTGACAAGTTATGCGAGAAAATACTAAAATTGTACAAAGGGGTACATATTTTTTCATGAAGTCTGCCTCCCTGACTGGAGGGATAGACTTCATAGCTAGCTAAATTAAAAAAGTAGGAAAACAAATGGCCTTACCTAAATTTTGGCAGCGTTTGAATTTTTCTTTGAGGAGGTGTGCAACATATTCAACCCAATTGCACTCCTTGATGGATTTTTCTATTTTCGCTAATAGCCTTGAGCATCTTCAATTTGACTTCAGAGGCTTGACTAGTTATTTTAAGGAACAAGGAGAATATTATGTAGACCCATATGGTAAAAAAGTCCTGAACTTGATAGATAACTAGACCTCTATAATTCTTTCCTAAAGGTACGCTAGCGAGTTGTGTGAGCCACTTTAATACTGTCAGCTGTCATCAACACTTTTTTTCCTTTATATGGTAGGCCTATGATTAAATAGATAAAAAATGTAGATATTTATTGAGGTTGGCAAAGATATAGCTTTTCCCTATCATATCTACTTATTAGACACTTAGAAACCTCCTTCTTCATCCCTTGCAGCTCTGCCACTAGTGGTGAACCAAACATGTCACGAATCCATAATTTCTATAATAATTTTGTCTGTGGATTCCATTCATCTCTTGATTTATCCCATTTGAAGAAAGATTCAAAGTGCTTTTCCCAAGATGGTTCATCAATTTTTTCTTGCCGAATATTTTTCATGCGCTTTTCTAACTCTATTTTTCTAGCAAGGTCAAACCTTGCCTTGGTGCGTAGTTCAACTGTAATCTCTTCATCTTCCAAATGAACTTTGTATTTGGCCATAGTGAAGTAATTTAAAAATTATTTAGTTCACAAGTAGTACAAGAGCTTGGAATTAGAAATTGCTGGAGTTGGGATATCTCGAATGTCTTCGAGGTCGCAGGAGCATCAATTGAAACTTTAGGCAAGATTTTATTAAGCCTGAGCCTTCATTTATTTTTATATAGGCTGAATTAATTGCGCCATAATTATCTATCGGTTCCTATTTTTTGGAATTTCTAATCAATTTTTGATTTGATCCTCAATCGTCACTTAGTGCGTGCATGCCATTTAATTGCCACCTCCTTCGCGAGGTGGTAAATAATTGCGGAGTGATTTGAGATGAGTTTTTATGTACATCTAATAGTGATGTGACATGTGGATCCTACGACGTGTCAGGAAAAGACGATTGTATTTGAGTTCTTTGGTTCTTGGGTCCCGATTTTGTGTTTTATGTAGTACATTGTTAGGGTCGCATGCAAAATACTTATTGATAATTGATTTCATGGAATTGCCTTCGTTTAGATGGACAAAACTCTTATCTTGAATCTCTAGTTTTCCAAATCACACCTTATGAGTTTGTTCTGTTAGATGTTTCCTTCTCGTTTTAGGTTAGTTTCTTTCTCTGTGCTATATCTGTTGCTCTTTTACAAAATGATGTTATTACATACTTTGATTTTCCCGTAGAATATTATGGAGGTCGAGTTCTCATTCCATTGAATCTGCATGCTTATTTCATTATTTTGGTTCCTTTATTTACGTGTTTGAAGTTATGCCGATTATTTTATTTATTTATTTATTTATTTTATAACTAATTTTTTAAATAACTTACTAATTAAAGAATAAGAAATAAGATTTATTAGTTAATAATTTTAATAATTTAATTTAGAAAATTAATGTTTTAAATGTAGTCAGTTATCCTGTTCATTACTAATCCTATGGATAACCTATGCTACACGTTACTAAGAAATGCATATTTTAAGTCGGGCACCATTAACAAGTGATTTGAAAAGGTGTCCCTATAAAGTCTTCAGTTGAATGGCTCATGAAGGTTGAATGTATTCAATGAAAAAAGGTCGATACATTTTGTGAATTGTTGAGCAATGGAATGGTACAACTATTTCATGTCCATAAACAAGTTTGAATGGCATTGATCCCATCGATTGCTTATATGTTGTGCGATACACCCATAAAATCACTGAAGCTTTATCATCCCAACCGTCTCTATCTACATTGCAAATTTTCATTATTCCTTTATGCCGTGTTTTGTTGAATGAATCAACAACACCATTTGTTTGTGGATGATACGTGGTAGTATTTTTGTGCTCAATCACGTAATTTCATTAAGACTTGAATTGCACCATTAACAAAATGTGTTCCTCTGTCGCTAATTAGAACCAAGGGGCAACCAAGTCGTGTTACTATGTTTTCATATATATATATATATATTTCGTTGTTACTTATTTAGTGCATGACTCAACTGGCTCCACTTCTACCCACTATATTAAATATCCAACTATGATTATTCATTAGAGAAATCTTGTGGTAAAAAATGGGTCTCAAAACAAAAAAGTACAACCAAAAGAAACTATAAGAACCAATAATATTCAAGATGATGATGTCAACCATGGGAGATGATTCACCATTAATGGAGTAAAATAGTAAAATGAAAGAAAAAAAACCACTTTTTCAACTCGTATTTTCAACTGATCTCCCTTCCGTTTTATTCAGATTTTGAGTGGGAACACTCGTTGGATCCAAAATTTCATTCCTCAGATGAGGAGTATCCATGTTGCATACTTTTGATGGACCTTGCGACACAAAAAGAGAGAAATACATGAAAAATGTGATTGCAATCACACTTTTTCATGTATTTCTCATTTTCGTGTAGAAGGGTCCATAGAAAGTATGAAACATGAGTACGCCTTGGATAAGGAATTAAATTCCACATCCAGTGAGTCCTCCCGCTCGAAATTTGAGTAAAATCAAAGGGAGATAAGTTGAAAATACGAGTTGAAAAAATAGTTTTTTTCTTTTTTTTTTCCCTCTAAAATTTGATGATGTAATCTTATATTAATTTATTATTTCCACTATTACTTTATAATATTCTTTAGGAGGCCCATTTTATACCTCACACATTTTCTCTTGGCTCTTTTGGGAAATGGGCTGAAAAATTCAATCGCCTATATCTCAAAGGGTAACGATGGAACAATTTAGTGCAATGAAATTTGATGTTTCAGTAAAGGACGTTTGGTTCTTTGACATATGTCACATTTATGTACATATTTTTGGCAGTCGCAGAATAATGTTAGTCACCAAAGTCTTGCTTGCATTATCTTTCATGCAGTCGTTTCTCCTTGATAGTGACATATGACTCCTACTTTGTGTGCTTCGTCAATGATTGTTTTTCTTTCATATTCTAAGGAACATCTTTGAAGTACTTCATCGATTCCAAGATTATATAACTGTCCATTTATTGATGTGTAAGGTGAAGCTTTGATTGAAAGTGTCTTTTTCTTATTTTCTGATAATCCTTTAGGTGCTTTACCAGTATGTAAAAATTATGTAATTTTAGCAAGTTCTGATGGAAATGCTTCAATTATGAAGAAATGCGCATATGGAATATCATCATCAATATGGCTCGTTCCTCTTGAGATTCTAGTCGAGAAATATTGTCGAGACCAAAATTATTTTTACCTGATCATAAGATGAATTCAAATTCAAACTGTTGAAATAATAGTAACCATAGACAAATTTGTCCTTAATGAACTGGTTTATTTACAAGATATTTTAATGCTTGATGATCAATGTAAAATATGAAGGGGTATTCTAGGAGATAGTGTAAGAATTTCTATAATGCAAAAATCATTGTTAAGGCTTCACTCTCTGTCGTCGAGTATTTTATTTAATCTTTGTTGAGTTTTTGACTAGCATGGGTGTTTGAATGGTCTATCAATTCATCGTTGTGTTGCACTAGGACTACTCCTACTACAAAGTTTGATGCGTCAATGTGTACATGGAATTGTTTAGACCAATCGGGAAACTTGAGAATTGGCTCTTTAAATAGTTTCTTTTTTAAAAATTGGAAAGAATCAACACACTTATTAGACCAAATAAAAGAAACACATTTCTTTAAAAGCTCGTCTATTAGAAATGCAATATCAGAATAATGCCTAATGAATCATCTATAATATCTTGTGTGTCCTGATTTTTAATTTTTATTTATTTAGTTAATTAAGAAGAGGCTTCAAATCTAAGATTATGTTGATTTTTTCCATGTCTACTTTAATCCCGTCCTTCGAGACCACATGACTCAGCCACATATTCCAATTGGTGTTACAGGGATGCACCTTTTAATATTCAAAGATAATCGTATTTGCCTTCATTTTTCAAGAATCCGTCTTAACCATTGAATGTGATCTTTTAATAGAGGGTAGAATATCCAATCATCAAAATATACTACCATTGTTTAATAAATATATTCTTTAAATTATTTGACAATGATCCTTGGGAATATTTTTGGTGCATTCTTCAATCCAAAATGCATCACTCTATATGCAAAATAACCAAACTTAGTAACAAATGTCATTTTCTCTCTGTCTTCTTCCACTATAGGTACCTATTTGTAGCCTGAGAAGCCATATGTAAATGAATAAAATTCATGTACCGTAACTTCCTTCATAATCTCATCAATGAACATGGTCGAAAATGGATCAGTAACTGTTAATTTATTTAACCCTCAATAATCAACACAAATGTGCAATCTAGTTGGGTCATGTTTCTTTGGTTGAACGAACATGGGTCTTGCCCCTTTCGATGTTTAAATGGGGCATATGATATTGATAGCAAACATTCCCTCTACTTATTTTTGCATGATGGGTTTATACTTGTGCAAAAGCTTATATGGTCTCTTTTTTTTATTAATTTTGCTCCTGGATTGAGATTAATTTTCATTCCTCCAATTTCCTTGACCAGTCCTTTTAAATATTTATAATCTCTAGTGAATACATCCTGATATTATTTTAGTAAATCAACGAATTCTACAATTTTATTATCTGACCATTAATCACCAATTCGGCCGATCTTTGTTTGAACGTTGTTCGATATGTCCACTTCTCGTATTTTAATCTCTACATCCATCCAGTCGGGTGCTTTTGATTTTTCGAGTCACTATTCCCAAAATTTTACTTCTTGATATGTTGACATAAAGTCTAATTTATCTGGTTTCTCAACTTCTTGGTTACCAACTTTGCATATTGATTGAATTCTTTTGTAATTTTCGAGGTGATTTATGTTTAGACAACAACTCTGACCAACAATAGGTACTTATTACATTTCTAAACGAATGGAAATTTTTTGATATGAAGTATATGATACATAATTACATGTTATTGAAGCATTGGCTGATTTTTGATGATAGATAGGTTTTTCTATGACAAAGTCTTTAATTTTTTGAACTGCATCCTTTAACTTTGGTTCCTCTGGTTGGAAATCAAAATTATTGATGAATTTTTTCCTTGGTTCTTTCCATTGAAGTGATTGACCTCATGCTTATAATTTGGACCATTTATTCAATAGGTCATCTAAAGTGTTCGAAAAGGTATATGGCCATACTTGCTCATATTTGTACCCAATTATTCTACATTATGATTTGTAGTTTTGGATATGTATGATAGGGTCCTGTCCAATTCTAAAAGTAGGTATGTTTTCTTGTGATTTTTTTTTTACTCCAAAGATTTTGATGAAATACATTGTCACGGTTGTCCATGTTTGAATTCAAGATGAGTGGGTATCCCACCATCTTGCGGTTTGGCCGGTGAAAGTTTGGACTAGACTTTACATTCTTCCTTGTTCACCAATATAATTTCTTACTTTATTTATATGATTTACATGGGATACTCTTTCTTTAAATTGAATTTTGTTGCTAGAGTTGGTCATTATATCTACCGAGAGAAGAGATGGGGTTTCTTGAAAAAAAATTTCTCTCACAATCAACACTTCTTTGATAGAATAACACGGTTGTATTATTGATTTCAGAATTTCCTGTATTTTTCAACATTCTTTTGCTTTGGATTCATAATTTTCAATTTCCCATTCTTAAAGCTCTGTGTTGCAATTTTGTTCGATATAAAGGGGAGAACCAGTTAGGATTTCACTATCAGCATTCAATTCAACATTATCACATTATTCATGCAATACTTGATAGAGTTTTCTCATTTGATTTTCTTTGTCAAAACCTTCGACCCAAGTTTTTTGCTTCTTGGGGGTCTAAAGGAATGATAATATTATTGTTACCTTTTAGTTTAATTTGGTGTTTTTCCAATTATATTGTTGCCTTCATTCTTTGTCCCCAAGGTTGCTCGATTAATGCTTGGTATGTAAGAATTCCATTGACTAAGTTGATGACTTCAAAGTCAACTGTCATCAAGATTCCCATTATGGAATTTTTTACTTGTCTCAATGTCCTAATTAGTTTGATAAATCAATGGTCGACAAGTTTGAGGTAATTAGTTGTTCTGTGCATATTCGGTTGACCCATATTAATCCATGTTTCTCTCAGAAGAATGTTTACTTGTGACCCAAAGTAAAAAAAAACTTTTCTACCCATGTATCCATTTATTTCTAATTCTACCTATGGATCATGATCTTCCAACTGATTTCCTTATGAAAGTTTTCAGGCATTTTCCCCTTTTTATCTATTTTCATTTCGTTTTTTTTTGCATATTTAACAACTCTACCAAACAAGCAACAAAATTTTCTTATTTTAGTAGCTCCAGGAATTCTTCTAGAATGATATCCTTAGAAAATCATTATTGATAAACTTATTTCATAAAAAATTCTACTGCTTTTGACATTATATTATTTTGTTCCTACATTTTAGTATACTTCATTGAATTTTTTATTGGTTGTATAACTTGCCGATTTTGATTGCTAGTACCTTTTCATGCTCATGACCTTGTAACTACATGAATATTTTTAGAATTCATAGTATTTTTCTTTGGGAGGGATTATAATAGATTAAAAATTTGTTTATTTAAGAAATTTACAATAATTTTAGCGAAATCCTCAAGGGAGTGATCACCCAACCTACACATGTTACAAAAGCACAGATCAATTTTATCTTTCAAGGGAAAATTAGATGCTATGTGTCCTTCTTGACAACATGTATATCAACATAATCTTACTCAGTCGTGACCATGACCACAAACCCTACCATTATATCCTCCTTGTCATCCAACGTAACTTCCTCGACCACGTCCTTGTCCTTCCTAAGATGGTGATTGGATAAATTGATCAGTCACCTATGTATGATAAACAACGTGGCAGTTTGGTTTATTTTTCCCATTAAGTGGACATTCCTGCGTAGAATGCACATTGTATTCACAAATAACACACCATATTGGTTTGGAGTTCCATAGGTTATATTTATAGTCTTTAGCTGAATGATTTTAGGTGACTTGGTAGATATCACAATATACATCGGACTGTATTCTTAAAACATCTTGATTGAAATAGCCTGCAAATTTATAGGTATCTTTCGTGTGCCCTTCCATGTGAAAATTAGTACACCATAGTTGATTCTTTTGGAGTGTTAATTGCATTAAATAGTTTTGTAATTGTTCAAGTTTGTCTTCAAGTTTTTGGTTAGTCGGTGAGATAATAATCTGAGCTTCACCATCCTGCTTAATACGTTGAGCCACATACCATTGTACTAGGAGATGATTGTTGATGGTATATGGAATATTAATCAATAAAACTTATTTTTTTTTTTCGTATTCACGTATGAATTCATTTGGTATTTTCTTAATTTCCTTTAGTTTATGAGCTGCAAAATGTTTGACATCTTGAGCTTTAAAAAATGTAAGAAAACTAATCTTGATTTCACTTTTCAACTTTGGTTGGTTCTCTGTAAGATTCATGAATGAAGTTAAATCACATTTTCTTAGGGCTACAACAAATTGCACCATCTTTTTGTCTTCGTCAATAACATCATTTTCTGCCCATATTTTTTTACAAGCTAGCGAGTGTTTTTTCAGGTCTTCGTCACCCTCATAGAGGGGTATGTGGTTGAGAGCCATTTTGATTGAATGGGGTAGCGAAGGTCGAGGTGTTAGACTATTATTTAGTTGATCGTTTTTATCAAACTCATCATTGGGTCACATATTCTTATTTTATTCTTTGTCATTGTTATATTTTGCCAATGATTCACCGGTTTGACATGCCCTATCTATATATTTGGTGAATCAAATTTCTCGGAGTTTGAATCTTTGTCGATCGATTCTATACTTTGGACTTCCTCAATGGATACTAACTACAGCAGGGGGCTACGATTGTGAGATTACGAAGTTGTAGAATTGCTTGTTCTACTTAATTATTATTGTTTTTTGGTTGATCTTGGTCACGATCTTCAGTTTCTTGATGATTTATTTGTTCACATTCATTATGCCAAACTACTGGTATTTTTGAATAATTTCACGAATGAAGGAATTCTTGAACACTGGGACTTGCTATTACTATAGTCGAAGTTCTTATTATTGTTAGAATAGAGTCATAAATTTCCATGGGTTTACTTATTCTCTCAGAGTTATGAGTAGACCATCATTTTCTATTGGTGCAAGCAGTGCTACGCCTCTCAACTATTCTGAGAATTCCCATGCATCTTCTCTCTCATGCTCCTGATTATTCATTCTTTTCCTCTGGTATTATTGCTCTCTTATTTTTTCTTGTCACTATTGTCTCTTGTCGCTTGCTATTTTTGTATGTCGGTTGATTTTTTATATTTTCAGTCACTATTTGATTGGTTACTTTCTTGTTGTTGCTTCTTAGCAACCAAATTCCTTCCTTCCATATTTGTAGGTTACGTGTAATTCTCGACCTTTATTCAATTTATTTTATTTATTTTTTCTTTATTTCACATTACCCGTTAGTCCCCCCATGCCAACCCAACTTAGTGTCAGTTCACGGGGAAGTATCCGTCATCCATGATTATTTTCTTAACAAATAATACAATTCTTCCTTTGTATCTTTACACTGGGCATCGAGAAATTTCTGCAAATTTGTTTGTTCTTTCCGATAGTCAGTGTTGGATGGTGTTTGTAACAGTGGTTGGTACTCAAAAATATGTCTTGCACCCTTTTCAAGAAGGAACTTATGTAAGAGGGTAGGAATTGTGTAAAATAAATAATCGTGCTGATTGTCATAGAATCTAGTCTTGATACGTTCGATAGAGGTATGGTATTATACAACTTGTTCTGTGCAATAATATTCTAGGATCAACTCAAGCCACTCATGTAAGTTTGTTCGACCACCATTTAATAATTTCAATAAAATTTGGGGGTCAGTTTCATTCTGAGGTTTTTTCATGGGTGATACGATCGATTCTTGATTTCTACTAGGGACCCTCTATAAATAATTCACGCACTTCCATAAAGGATTTGGATCTAGCTTCCATGATTTACAACCAATTTCTTCGTACCTAGTTCTTTAAATAATTATTGATCTTTATCTCCCACCATAACTGTATCTCTTCTAATGTTAAATTTTATGCTTTCATAATCTGTGACTTGAGTTTTGACTAATGACAACGGAACCAATGTTTTAATATAGCGAATAACATGCATTGTCACCAGTAGACCAACATCAAGTAAGTACATGACAAGCATAGATAAAGATACAAGTGACACAACAATGGAGAACTAGCAAAATCATACAAATATATTCTTTATTATAAGTCGTACTAGAACTGATACATTGATATGTAGACAAATATTATAGACTGTCAGGATAATTATGGAAGTCTAACTGTATGACCAGACATAATACTTAATCCATCATTAGTTATCCTTGTGTTACATTCATGAGTACCAATTCAACTTGGGCTTTTCGACTAGGCCAACTAGCACTCTTTTCATCATACTAGTCGGTTAGACTGACTAGCTCCTCCAACACCTGGTACACTATTACACGAAGAAATTAAAGGTGTGAATCCCACAAAGAATTTGCATTTGATACTGTTACAACATTTTTTTTTCATCTAACCTGTTACTATTAAATGGACCTAAGTACACCATGTAAGACCAATTTTACCTTAAGTAAAATTGCTTTCACTATGAAAAATAACTTAGTAAACCACCTTTATTAAGTTGTTTATGGTCTAAACAGGAAACCCCATGAGGAAATATTAAATAAATCTACATTTTTTTTATTTTCCTCAAGGAATAATTAGTTAAACAATAGTTTAATTAATATTTTTGGTCATATTTAACCCAAAACAGGAAAATTAATTAGATAAATCATTATTTATCTTATTATTTTCTAGGAATAATTATTCAAACCTTATTTAAATAATATTACTTGTTAAATTTGACTAAATCACTCTTAAATAATTAAATAAATCATTATTTATTTGATTATTACTCAACCACATCCTTAAAATAATAAATAAATAATTTATTTATTTATTATTTACAAATAAAGAGGTTTGACCCAAGTCAAATTCTTTTTTCCTCCAACAAATATAATAAAATATTCCATAAAAGTTGGATCTTGATTTGCTTAATAGTATTTTAATTATGCACCAATATCTAGACTAACTCAATATTTTGTTATAAATAGAAGGGTTTTCCATTCATTCACTACCTTTTGTTGCCTAAGGATCACTCTGGATCTATACTTTTGGTCTGACTTTGACCCACCATCATTGTCACATTTTTCTATATTTTTGCTTGTGAGCTCCCTTTGAGTTCCATTTTTGTCTGGGTTTTCTACACCATCAAGAGAGAGGAATTGTAGATCTGAAGTGCTGAAGACTTACAAGAACCCATCCCATTGAGGAGAACTGGTAACATCCTTCTATGTTTTCCTCCTAGGTGCCCTTAATACAAAATTCATTCAACATATTCTTTTCTTGTCTATTGGATGCATGGAGCAATTCTTGTTTTTATTTACTACTTAATGTCTTTTAATGGATCGATCAAGATTTTTGCAGAATTTATCTTGGACACCTAATTGTAGATCTAAAGATATTGGCAGCCATATTTACTGTTAGGGTTGTTTGTTATGCATAGCTAAAGGGGTATTTTTTCATACACTTGCGATTAAGATTCATACTAACAGATGCCACCTGATGCAAAGAAAGTTCTATATCTTTCACAACACCTACAAAAAGTAGATTATTGTTACAAAGTACATGACCTGGGCCATTGTAGTTTGGATAATAAATAAATTAATTCAAATGCAAAAATCAGAAAACACAACAAAGAGAGTAATTTGAGTTTTCTCACAAGAAAAAAGAAAGGATTTCAAATATTTTTTATTCATTCAAATGTGTTGTTACATACAAGAAATCAGGTTACATAACAACCTCCTCAAAGCGCTTTAAATTCCCACATTGTTACACAACAACACCACACACAACATCCAAAAACCTTCCTAACTTGTACAACAACCATTCATGCTCTCTGAAAATCATGCAACAACCAAACCAATGCTAGCAGTCTGACAATCAAACGTCCCAAAGCTGAGATTCAGAAGAAAAATCTTGAATGCAAAATAAAAGTCCCTTTCCTTCCTTGTTCTCATAATTTATCTTCACACTGCTGAAATTTTTACATTGCAACTGAAACAAATCACTTCCCATACCGCTGATCTCTTCACCTTCCAAAATTGAATCGACTCACTTCCTTTCAGTATGTATTCAAACAAGAATTTGTAACCTCCATCCTATTCACAAAGCGTCTAGTAGCGGTTGTCCTGTAGCATCATAACTAAGCACCTACAAATTTTGGATGTGTCAACAACCACACACAATAGGAGTATTAACACATGATATTGGGAGTATCAACAACTTAAGAACAAACTTTGCTTTGATATAATGTAGCTATAGGAGTAGCAATAAAGATTAACTAAGTGTATCAACAACTAACATAATAGGTGTGTCAAAACCTTTAAAATATATGGGAGTAACAACACTTATTACAAACTCAACAGAAACTTGTTTTTGGTTGATGAGGATTTTCTGAGGCCCAGGATGCTCCTACATTAGAAGTGGATGAATGTATGGGTGTCCAACTTAGTAGGAACATGGAGATTGCATTCTAGGTTGATATTATTCAACATATTATTCAAAGGATGACATCTCATATTGTAACCTTAGACTCAATTTTGATTTCCCTTATTTAGTATAATTATTCTTCTATGTCAAACACTTCTTAGGCATACTTGGTCTTTGAAAAAACCAATGCCCATTTATTCAAGGTGAAAATATTAGAAGGAAGGCCTCCTAAGAGCATGAGGAAAAGATAGGGAATAAGGAAGGCCATCTAGGAGCACGAGGAAAATATTGGAAAGAAGGAAGGCCTCCTAGGAGCACGAGGAAAAGAAGGTTGGGAAAAAACATTAACTTGAAAAGGTTGAGAAAAGTGATCACTCTACTTTATGTAATATTCCAAAATTTGCACATGAGCAAATTGGAATATTAAATTTTGCTACTTTCACCTAGGAGGAATAAATGGGTAAGGAGGCCATGAATAATAAAATTATGAATAAATTACACCTTAGTAAGGAAGGAAATCATCTTAGGAGCTGGATTTACACTTCCAAGTGTGAACAAGGACAAATTGGATGAGGACATAGTCAAGTTTGACTAAGTCAACATGCATTCTTGAGGAGGAAAACACTCAAGTAAACTAGCTCAATGTGAACAAGGATCAGCCTAAACACACATATGAGAACTATATTGAAGATCCCTTGGTGTGAATAGAGGCATTGCAGGTGGATTGATTATAGTTGACCAAGTCAACAATGCTGTCATAAAGAGGAGGGAAGCTAGCTAGGGCAGTGCAATTTTGAAAGAGGAAGCTTCATGAAGAAGTCACCTCAACTTTGTGTGGGGTTCGGGGTGAGGAGGCTAACCAAAGATAAAAGGAGGGCATAGAATCAAAGGAGAATCATTCATGTATTCAGATTTCTTGGTCTAGAGACCAATTGCATACTTCAACTGTTTAGCCGGAGTTGCTGCACTTCTTAGTGCAAAGAATTCCCATGCGGGAATTCCATCCTCTCTTTGGATCAACTTGCTTAAGGTATCAAGAGAGAAGGATTTGAGATTAATTTTAGTATTTGGCTTTGGACCACTCTTCCATATTCAGCCACAACGCAGTCTACTTCAGAAAACTGCGTCCTTGATGCAGGGGCAGCAGTAGTAGTGTTGCACCCTTTGATTTTGTGCTCATCTTGTAAGAGGAGGTGCTTATTTCCCTCCGGAAGTTTGTCAGAGAGGCCTTTGGAAATATTTCTGTATTATTCAGATATTATATGTTATATTCAGTCATTTTTAATGCATATTTGCTGTAGAATGCGTTATTTTCTGCAGTCCTACCTTTGTACATGCATTTTGCCAGAAATCTTGCCGAGAGCCTTGTTTCTACTGTATAAGTGATTAAACCTCCATTTCTTTTCTGTGTGATTAATATAAGTTTCATATCAGACCTTTTTATTCATTTTCTATAGAAACCCTCATTGGAATTACGCTCTCACTGTATTCAGAAATTTATGTTTAGTAAAGTCATGGGAAATCAATGTTTTCTAGCCTAGTCGGGAAAGGAGGAGTTTTTTAATATATCTAGAAGCATTATTTTTAGCTAAAATTGTGAGAATAGTTCCCTCATGACCTAAGCTATCATATACAGCCATTTCCCCTGCTTATTTTTGTGCTCATTTATGAAAACAACCTTTTTAGGGCATAAAATCCCCTTTTTCCCCACTTTCCGGATCATGAAACAAAATAAAAGTTACTGCTGTAACTAAAAATGATGTTTATGTATCTATTATGTATATTTTAAGCTTATTAATCATAAAATCACCGTTATACAGCTTATTCATTGCAGAGTTCCAGATTTGTAACATTACAGTGGTATCAAAGCTGCCATCTTGGCTCAGCCTGTGGATTACAGATCCACTCAGAAGATCAAAAGGAGAGGAGAACAAAATTATGGAGAGGATGATATTACTTTCATCCATTTTCAGATCCAATAAGAAAGAAGAAGAGAAATGCACTGAAACTCCAAAAGGGTTTCAAGGAGGAGAGATTTGCAGAGAAACCTCTAGAGGATTTCAAGAAGTAGAAGTAGATGCATGCACTTCTTGTTATTGTAGAGGAAGTGAAGAGAAAGGATACCACTTAGAGCATTAAATTCTGAGTGGGTATTTGGTAGAATGCAAGTGCCAACCTAGGGATTTCAAAGAGACCCTAGATTTTCCTCAGTTTATTCAACTGAGAGAAGAGAGAAGACCTTGTAGCAAAGGAGAGATTAGAGGCAATAGTTTCCTATTGTATAAATTTTATGGGTCAACTATAGTAGGAGCTTGGGCAAGAAATCTTGAGGCATTCTTCATACTTCATCCAGTGGAAGAGAGGGAGGCAACAACAATTACAGCGCTGCACTTGGAGGGTGAAGCCAATGCTTGGTGGTGCAGTCACTTAAACCAAAAAAGGGTGACTTCTTTTTCTGAGTTCACTCAAGAGCTGATCAGAACCTTTTATGAGGAAATATCAGAGGAGAGAAGACCCACACCACCATGGGAGGAGGAAAGTACCAGCGCTGCCATAGCCTTGAGAAAGCAGCCTTCTACACCAGCAGTTGGATCAACTAACATATTGAAGAGAGGACCTCTTGCAACCATAGAATATGTCCCAAACGCTCACAAAGGTATGCATAAGTTTCCATGTCTTAACATTTTAGAAAATTTTATGGGAAGGGTTGGAGATTTGTTTGCATATGGCCTAGGATCAAATGGTATTGCTGAGATAGAGCAGTAGGATTGCATTGCGTTGTGCAAGCTTGAGAGGTTCAAGGGAGATTTGAACCCTCAACCTCATGTATCATTGATGAGTCACACAAAACCCTTGAGGTTGAAGTGTGATATTTTGGAGGGAGTCATGATCATTCTTGAGTCAGGATATGAGACATCTTGTACACCATGGAAGAGTTATACAACGCTGTCAAGAGATAGCAGTAAGATGGTTTTGCCTTCTTCACATTTGGATCCTTATGGATTCAAGATGATTGTAGACATGAGATCTTCTCTAAGAGATCTCCAAGGAGATGCCTTTCAGCACTTCATGAGAGGCAAAAAAAAGAAAATGTTTGTGGAGGATGGTACAACTCATTGGAGAAATACCAAGATGCAGAATTATGAGAAGCATCCACTAGGATTTGAGTGGATGTGGATGGGAGGTAAGAGGCTTGTAAACCACTTGCAATTCTATGACACTAGGCTGCAAGAGGCAATGCTGCGTTGGCTACTCTTGAGAGAGTTTGGTCAACCTACGATATGTCCTTTTCCATGGGGTGAGAAGAGGAAGGAGGATTGGCAGGATACTTTCATCATGGGGCAGCAAGGAGTGTGGATGCATTATGATGATATGGTCATTTTTTTTTCACTGCATCAGTTGTGTGATGGAAGTATGATGAGGCAGCAAAGTCATTTGTTTCTTTGGAGGATTGGGAGAGAGCAAGGGCAGGTTTGCTCTGACACTTGGCATGATGCTGCAGGAGTAAGGGAAGGCACTAGCATAGTGCAAGGAGCAACACCTCCATCTTGGGAGGATCTCTACATACACAACATCATTTTGGGAAGAGTATTTGACACAATCTATGTCAAAGAATTGAGCTTTGGATTGACAGTAGCCCTACTCCAGAGTCTAGCAGCGCTATCACTTGGGAGCTTGGATTGCTTGTTGGAGTGTTCTCAAGACCACTTCACAAGTAATACACCTTGGAGGCATGTGGAATATGAGCATGAGGAAGTAATGGATGGAAGAATATGTTACCATGTTTTGACCTTCTTGGCTTGGGTTCACAAGCACAAGGAGAAATATCTACATGCAGCATTTTTGGACATTCCTTCCATGCAATTTTATGCATACCATCCCTTAATGGGGGAGTTTACTTGGGAGGGAATTAAATTGAATGTATATCAACATATGGAGAGATGCACAGCCCGAAAGATGAAGAAAAGGTTGGTAGAACCACTTCCCTACTCACTTGTGGCAAGGGAAAATTTGCACTTGAGCCATTTCAGCTCAATGAGCGAAGTACATGATGGAGGAGGTAAAATTTTGTTTTGTATTTTACACTTCCTTACTGATATGAGCAGCATATCATACCAAGAATGGTCTTTCCTTCTTGCATATTATATTGTTATGTACTTGAGGCCACTTGTAGCATTTATGATGGCCATTCTATTTGTGGATTGTGGGGGAAAGCCACATGGTTTTCGGTGTGCATCATTGGCACCAAATTATGCTTTCATGTTTCCATTTTTTAAAATAAATGTGGCAGCAAAAAAGTGGCTGAAAAGACACTTGTTGCACTATGTATTGAGGCAGGAAAAGAATGCCCTGCGTTGGTTCCATTTTTGGGACTATGTTCTACCTCCTTATTTTGATGTGTTTATACTTCCATATTATGCTGCTAAAACATTGATTGTAGGAAGCACCATTGGAGGAGTGGCACAAGAGTTGAAGAGGCCCAATGAAAATATGATTCTTCACATTACACATGGTACATATTTCAGAAAGAACAGTGGGCAGACCTTGGTTGCCATACTATACATCTTGCCTTCAAATGAGAGGACTCATTTTGGAGGTTTGAGTTCTTTGAGGAGACACCTCATGGGTGTTGGATTTGATGGGGTGGCTTGGGTCTTCCTTGAAGACTATTATATTTCAGCCATATATCAGCAGAAACCCCATATATATCATAAGTGGAGAGAGAAACAACATGAGATGTACATTTTGACTCCACAGAGTCAGCCATGCAGCCCACCTTCTTTACATGAGCTCAAGGTGGAAGAGATTCTTCATGACTTGCCATCCTGGAGGGTGACTCATTTTGTTTGGTTGATAGCTTGGGGAGGAGAGATTTAAATGGGGATAATGAATCCAAATCTATATCAGCCCTCATGCTTCAAGAGGACCTACAAACAACCCATTGTTGCTTCCATGGATGTTTCATTGTCACACAGCGTTAGCTATTTGGGATGTTCTCCAATAGATGGCTTGCACACTTGGGAGGGGAAACTTGGAGATATATTGATGATACAGCACCTTGATCCTTGGAGGATTTCATCTTATGAGGTTAATGTAGGAGAGAAGAGGGTTCTCTTCAGTCCTATCCTTGCAGTTTCTTGAGGACAAGACACATTTGGGAGGGGAGGATTGTAATATTCCAAAATTTGCACCTGAGCAAATTGGAATATTAGATTTTGCTACTTTCACTTAGGAGAGGAATAAATGGGTAAGGATGCTCATGAATAATAAAATTATGAATAAATTCCACCTTAGTAAGGAAGGAAATCATCTTAGGAGCTAGATTTACACTTCCAAGTGTGAACAAAGACAAATTGGATGAGGACATAGTCAAGTTTGACTAAGTCAACATGCATTCTTGAGGAGGAAGAAAACACTCAAGTAAACTAGCTCAATGTGAAAAAGGATTGGCCTAAACACACATATGAGAACCAGATTGAAGATCCCTTGGTGTGAACAGAGGCATTCCAGGTGGATTGATTATAGTTGACCAAGTCAACAACGTTGTCACAAAGAGGAGGGAAGCTAGCTATGGCAGCGCAGTTTTGAAAGAGGAAGCTTCATGAAGAAGTCACCTCAACTTTGTGTGTGGTACGGGGTGAGGAGGCTCACCAGAGATAAAAGGAGGGCATAAAATCAAAGGAGAATCATTCATGTATTCAGATTTCTTGGTCTAGAGACCAATTGCATACTTCAGCTGTTTAGCCGGAGTTGCTGCACTGCTTAGTGCAAAGAATTCCCGTGCGAGAATTCCATCCTCTCTTTGGATTAGCTTGCTTAAGGAATCAAGAGAGAAAGATTTTAGCTTCATTAAAGTATTTGGATTTGGGCAACTCTTCCATATTCAGAAAAAATGTAGTCTACTTCAGAAAATTGCGTCCTTGATGCAGGGGCAGCAACAACAGTGTTGCACCCTTTGATTTTGTGCTCATCTTGTAAGAGGAGGTGCTTATTTCCCTCCAGAAGTTTGTTAGAGAGGAATTTGGCCATATTTTTGTATTATTCAGCTCTGATATGTTATATTCAGTCATGTTTAATGCAGATTTGCTGTAGACTACGTTATTTTCTGCAATCCTACCTTTGTACATGCATTTTGCCGGAAATATTGCCGGGAGCCTTGTTTCTATTGTATAAGTGATTAAACCTCCATTTATTTGCTGTGTGATTAATATAAGTTGTATATAAGACCTATTTCTTCATTTTATGTAGAAAATCTCATGGGAATTATGCTCTCACTATATTCAGAAATTTCTGTTTAGTAAAGTCATGGGAAATCAATGTTTTCTAGCCTAGTCGGGAAAGGAGGACCTGTTTAATATAGGTAGAAGCATTATTTTGAGCTGAAATTAGGAGCATAGGTTCCTCATGACCTAAGATATCATATCCAGTGATTTAACCTGCTTATTTTTATGCTCATTTCTGAAAACAACGTTTTTAGGGCATAAAATCCCCTTTTTCCCCACTTTGCGGATCATGAAACGAAATAAAAGTTGCTGCTGTAACTAAAAATGATGTTTATGTATCTCTTATGTATATTTTAAGCTTATTCATCATAACAGGACCGTTATACAACTTATTCATTGCAGAGTTCCAGATTTGGAACATTACACTTTATCATTTAATTTCTTTGAATCACAATAAAATTTCAAATCATATATTTAATTCCATATTTTATTAAACAATGTAATTAGTGAGCCACATTAGTTTTTTTGTTTTGTTTTTTCTCTTGTATGAATTCATGAACAATGTAAATAAATTTATATTTTCATATTATTTTTATGTAAAACATATATTTTGTATTTATTACTTAACATAGTTTCAATTTTTACTATTAATATCATATTTTTATTATTATTGATATAATATTTAATTATGAAAGAAAAGGAAATTCTACAACATCACTATGAAAGGAAAGGCAAGCTACAAAAGCAAGAGCAATATCACTACATATTAATCGAAAAAGGAGAAGAATCCAAGCCTCACTACAAAAAGAAAGGAAAATTACAAAGTAAAAATATTCATAATGAGGAGTACAATAAAAATTAAATGCACGAAGAACAATAGTGCAAAGTATAAAAATAGATAAGGGCTACATAATAGCGAGTAAGCTTAATTAAACTAAAAAATAACAAAGACAAATATTTCATCAGAAAAATAAAACAACTAATAAAATATCACCACCAAAAATTAAGAAAAATATGATTCACTAATATGGTTTATGTTAACATATATACACTTTAATATATATGTTTATTATATATATATATGTGTGTGTGTGTGTGTTATATATATATATATATATATATATATATATATATATATATATATTATAATTGAATTTATTAAAATATGTTTTTTAATATAATAATAAGTCATCTTAAATTGAAAATATGGACAAAAAAAACTATAATTCATGAAGATTGAAACAATAATAGGAAAAAAAAAGTTAAACAAAAGGAAATAAAATTAAAACAAAAAATTTGTAACTAATAGAAATGGAAGTTACTAAACAACTCATAATAAGACCTAAACCAATCACCTCACAAATAAATACATTTAAATAGTAATAAAAAATAACAAAAATTGAATTCCTAATGGTAAACTATGTATAAGTGGAAAATTTTGTTTGGTAAAAGACAAACTAATACACAATCAAAGCAAAAATGAATGCGTAATACCATGCTTGCGGTAGGTATAATAAGAGGAAATTGTAATAGTTAGTTGAGGGAACTTAGCTAAAGATGAGTCCTATAATGGAAGAGGAAATAAAACAAGAAGGGGAAAATAAAAATCTAGAGGTGATAGGAAGGTATAAAAAGGGAAATGGAATGGAATAAAATGAAAATATAAAGATTGGTGTTATTATAAGTAAAATTAAAAATATGTAAAAAGATAAGTAGGGGGAAGAAATAAAAAGTGAAGAAAAAAGGAAGGAAATTAATAATGTTGAAAGGGGAAAGAAAAAAGTGGATAAATATTAAAGGGAATAAAAGTGAAGGGGATTGGAAAGTGATATAAAGGACTCAAGAAATGTGAGAAGTGAAAGGGGTCCAAGGTTAATGATGCAAGAAAAAATGGTGGGATTAAATAATGGGAAAGGGTCAAAGAAGGATTAGTCTGTCAAAGTAAGAGCTGGAGGGATTTTTTTTTGAGGGAGTGAAAGAGATTTAGGATAGGGTGCCAATTTTAGGCCATTTATTACCATATTCACTACTAATGTTATTAGGTTCTTTTTCATCTATACAACCTCCTTATTAAGTCTCATAATATAGTGTTAAAGCCCTAAACAAGCCCCATATTAGCCATAAAATACTTTATTAAGCCATATATATTGAGTTATTACATTTCTATTGTTGTGTAGGCGAGAAAATTTCATTCTACCCTTTCATTATAGTTGTACTCTCTCTCTCTCTCCACACACACACACACACACACACACACACACACACACACACACACCAAGGAGACCTAGTCTTATAATCATCAAATCTTGTCTTGTACTATATTCATTTTTAAAGGAGGTTCCACTATTGAATTGGCTATATTCATTGAATTGTTATTTTTAAGGTGCATGGTTCATAACAATTGGTATTAGCGGGGCATACAAACATAGGGTTTTGTTGCTTCAAATGCACCATCAAGGCATTTAATTCTTTTTGTGTGTGTGAAGATTCATACTATTAAGTTTTAATACTATTGAGGAGAGATGTTAGATTACATCAAGTCAAAATTTTATATTCCAATTCACCATACTTTCAAAGATATACTGTATGGAATTTAGGATTTGTGAATGGTACTAAAGTTGATTCCAAATGAGTTAGTTTAGAATTTTCACTATATACTTCTTTTGGGTGCACTTCATACTATAAAATTTTGAGAATATTAAGGAGAGATCCTGAAGTACATCTAGTAAAAATTTTAGATTTTGTTTTTTGTTTTTTTTAGATTTACCATATGGAAGTTAAGGGTTATGAATGGTCTTGAAATTAGTTTTAAAAGAGTGATCTTGGAATTTTAACTATAATTTATTTATTCTATGGGACACTTTATACCATGGCATGTTTAGGAGATAGAGGAATATTCTCTAGGTATAGTTGGTAAAATTTTTAGATTCTGGTTCACTACAATTTCAAATATATAACATGTGAAAGTTAGGGTTTGTGACTAGTCCTAAAATCATCTTTTAAACGAGTCATCTTGGTAGGTTCACTATAAATTTTTACCAAAGAAGTTTTAAAATGTGAATTTTTTAGGGTTTTGAGGAGACATATTGTAGAAATTTAGATTAAAATTTTAGAATCATATTTGAAAAATTGAACATGTGGAATGTTATACAAGTTCACTTGGGAAGAAGCCAAAAGTCAACTATTTTTGGGAAAGTTACCATAAATTTCACTTGGCACATTAAATTTTAGCTAGACTTGTGGAATTGCAAATAAATATCATAATATTACAAGCCAAAATTTCAAATTTAGAAGGGATCATATTACATGCCTTTCAAAACCATTAGAATATTTGGATGGCTGACCTTTGTCCTAATATATTTATATCTCCTAAAGTTACTTCACCAGTTAAACCTGTAGAGATCTCATCCATGACTTGTGAAGGAATAGGAGATTGTTGGTATCAGGTATCCAAGTGTTATCACAAGTGCAAGGTGTGAGAATCCTTTTGTTAAACCCTCTTGTAGATATTTTGTGAACTCTAATTTATATAACTATTGTGGAAATATAAACACAAGGAATTGGAAAAGAGAAGGGACACAAATTCAAAGTTTTTGGGAGGGGATTTCTTGGGAGTCAAGATATGGATGGTTGTTCATTTAATGACCATCATATCCTTGATTGGTATATTAAATATTACTGACTAAGTATTTAATAAATGGCTTGGAATAAAGGAGGAAGAGTATGGGGCTTCTTGGGGCTTTCTGAATGGAGGACAAGCCCATACTCCTCTATCATGTCTTGTGGTCTAAATGTTGGTAGGTCAACACACAAGAACTAGTTTATCAAGGAATGACTACACGATACGAAGGAAATGAATATAGGGGATTGGAAAAGAGATTACCATGGAAAAATGGAGGAGCTTTGGGAAGTGTGATTTGCTGCATGCTAGGAAGGGAATGGGCGACATGAAGGAATAAAAGGCCTAGGTTTGGGGGTATGGGTGTTGGTGTGTCGGGCCAGGCATACCAAGTTTTATTAGAAAGCTACAGGACTAGAGAAGTGAAAGTACAAAGCGAGCTTGGAAAGACTCAACAAGGTTCACAAACAAAGTTTGGGTTGTGGGTGCATGCATTATATCACATAAAAGGAAATAGGTGAAGGTGCAGAGTGCTATGGATTCTCGGTGAAGGGTGGAGACTCTCTACTCTTTGGGTTCTTGGTTTGCAAAGGGTAACTTTGTGTTTCCTTGGTTGACTGCAGGATTTTAAGTTGGATAAAAATGTGCTCTAGAGTCCTGGTAATGGGTGGAGACATTGGAGGCGGTAATTCCTAGTCCAAGCAGTTGGAGACAGGGCGGTCTCTGGATTCCTGACAACTGTTGACTGACTTTGGTTTTAATTCCCTGAGGAATTCTCCTGAGACTCTGAATCCATCTCAGGGGTGGATTTTTGCAAGAAAGAATAACAATGTAGTCAACCTATGGTTGGGTGGAGAGTAATATGAATTACAAACTTGAAGGTTTATGAAAAATTTGCAAGAAACATTTATGTCTTATGGGAAATGTATCAAGTTGCAAAAGTACATAAATTAGTGTTTTAAACTAAATTTGCAGAAAATAAACAAAAAAAAATAAACCATACACAACAATACAAAAAAAAAATGATAATAGAGTTCACCCCACCTGGGCTACGTCTCTGCGTCCAGCTTCCAATGTTGGGCCCCTTCAATTAAGTGGTAAAATATGTAATTAAATAGATTTATAGTGCTCCAAATGTAAAAATAATGTCTCCTGTTGATCATTAATTAACATGAGTCAGTTTTTAATTAAACCTTGAGAAGCCATGTATCAAATATTATGACAGATTGTGAAACATTTGAGGGTTGGTTGAAGAGAAATGACGTAAGACAAGTCACGTGCCTAAAAACCGAAGCATATGCATGAAAAAGGTCCAAACATAAATAAAAAGGGCAAAGGTAATGCAAAAAGGTAAAGGTGTGGTGTAAAAGACGCAAAACAAAATTATTAAAAGGCTTGCCGCTTTCATAATACTACACATGAGGGAACTCTGCGTATGGGAAATTCCGAGGGGGTCAAGAAGTGGACGGGGGGAGAGACCCGTACCCCCGTGGAATTACGGTGACATGCCATGGGTTGGACCCAAGGTAAGGGTGATGTGGCAGAGAAAAGCGCAGGTAAGAGTGAGGTGGCAGAGTGAAGTGCGGGCCCTAGAGGCCTGTATGCTGTGTATTTAACTAGCCTTACGAAGAATAGTTTTCAAGAACCGGATGGATTATGCAGCAGAAAGGTAAGCTAAGTTTCTAGGTGAGCTGGTACTGAGGCCCGTACCAGTATTAAACCCGGCACGCGGTGTTCACCTACTTCCACTTGACACCCAATCCCTATACGCCGCATGCTCCATTGTCAGCGTCCTTACGACACCCTCCCCGCTTATTTCACCTCTCCACATTTTACCTCAGAACTTTCAGTCTTAGATAACGTTCCTCCTGTATTTTACTGTCGTAAAATTCACAGGTTTTCTAGCTACAGTATAAACTAAGTGGGAGCTAGTGCCAGGTCTACCCAGTCACTATCAACACCCCCCACGTCGTTTTCCCGAGCAGATTTTCCTACTGCATAGGTACTCCTCCCCTCATATTCCCTCTGCTTTCCTTTCATTTTTAAAAGTTTTTTATGTCATTCATGGGAAGGGGCACACCCAAGAAAACTGAACCAGAGACTCCTCAAGTCTGTGAAACCAGAAACCCTCCCGAGTTTGAGCCTTTCATTGACCTGCAAGCCGAAATCTATAATCCCTAATACCCTTTTCCCATCAGCAATATAAAACCCAAGCTTTTTAGGCGACATGTTGAGAATAGGGATCAATATCGGGTGGTTGTATCAGGTTTATACCATCAGATTACCCCCCTAGTCTACCCGGTGGTCGATTTTATTTGCTAGCTTAGAGATGCCTACGATGAGCATCGAGGTATGTTTACCTCGGCTCAGGGGAATAAGATTTTTTCTCTTTCTCCCGACATCATCAGGCAAGCCCTCCGCTTTCCCACCAGCGCCGTCTATACCAGTTTCAATGAAATGGTTTTAACCTCCCAGTTCACTAAATTGCCATGGGAGCAGCAAGAAGACTTCATTTCCTTTATAACCAGCAACTAGGCTACATATCTTCCTTCTGTAGAGCCTTTCCTGTTGAGTTTTTTCAAAGAAGAAGTGCAACCCATCCTTGCCCTCATCGCAGGTCTTCTAGGTGTAGGCGGTTTGGGGGAAGTTTCCATGGTATGTGTTTATTTCTTGTGGTTAATGTCTCAAACGGGGGTAGTTTTGGATATCCTTGGCTTCTTGGCTGCTAACATCCAGACCCAGTTCCAAGAGCTTTCGGAAACTGGTCACTTCCGCTTTTTTTCGATGGTCTTCTACCTCTTCCTATATCAGCATGCTGATAAATTCGAGGGTTTGGGTTTAGATAGGGTATACGATGTAAATTCTCAACCTCGACCAGTTTTTGACTGGAACTTTGTAGTACGCCAATTACCAAATGGGGTGGGTTATTCTAGGTTTCTAAATGAGTTCATGCCCATTGTCTACACTATCATCCATGACTCACCCTCACCTAAGGTTTTTCCTGAAATGAAGAGCTGGCTACAAGCTAGTAAAACCCAGAGCACCGGGGATTGGTATCTATTTGACAATTACACTGAAATTCGGGTCTACGGATCCGAGGTTCCCCCTTACCAGCTGCCTGTGTTTCCTGCTCGACGAGTTTATGCTTTGGAGTATATTTGGCAGACTCTTAAGTCTGACCAACTCCACTTTGTCCCTGCAAAGAAGGGTTTCATCCTGAAACTCCCTATCACTATTGGCCCGATTATTGTGAATTCAAGACACGCCCTTCCCATTGTTGAGAAGTTGCTATAAGGCATGGACCTAAGACAGGGGAAGAATTGGCCCTATGATCCCCGCGAGATTATCTCAAACAAAAGAAAAAGGAACAAGTCCACTCATTATGCACATGAATCGAGACTGTTTATAGAGTGGAGGGCTAACCTTGAAACTTGACCTTTGATTTTGCAGATGGAGACAAATTCATCTGCCACAGGGGAAGGAGGAGAATTCAATAGAGGCCAAGAAGAAGAAGAAGTGGGTCCCTCAGAAGCAGGTTCCCCCCTTTGCAAAAAGCAGAAAACAGTCTCAAGCGAGGCAGAAGTCATAGGGGAAGAACAACTACTTGAGCCGTTTACACCATACGGGCAACCTGATGGGAACAAAGCTGGGATTAAAGTGTTGAGAGACAGTGTCACCTCCTTCAACTACTCCGAAGTCTCACAGGACATCAGAGATTATACCTCACCAGTTGCAATTAAAAGGAGCCTGAAGAACAGAATAATCAGGGATAAATACAAGGCCGAGTTGGAAGGTTACGTAGAAAAATATCATACCAAGGTTTCAGCTTCCATGAATGTGGATAAAAAACACCTGGTATTGTCTATGGCTGAGGCCATCTTGGATCCTAATCTAGGTACCACTAGTTACAGGGTGCTTGAGTATGTAATTGACATGGCCAAGGTACCAGCACCCGAAAAATGCAACCTGTTCCAGGTGGTGGGTGATATGTTGAAGGACAAGGTAATGCGGGTCACCATTGCACTGAGAAAATTGGAGAAAAAGCATGAACAGGTGAGGGTGACCCTAAAGAAGGAACAGGCAAATTACCGCGCTCTTTCGAATCAAGTACGCGGTCTCACAGAGTCGATTAAAGGAAAAGAAATTGGAGACTCAAATCCGCAGCGCTATGTGATTGAGAAATTGCAGAGGGCGGTTGCATCTCTAAAACACAAGGTTAGCATACCGGCATCTCACCATGTTCAAACGGACGAATTGGCACAGGCAGAGAAAGAAAAAGCAGACTTGGCTGACGCACTGGCAAAGGAGAAAGAGGAAAAAGAAAAAATGGCAGAAACAATCGCCACTCTTCAGAGCAGGCTGACAGAGCTATAGACTACCTGGGACACGCACAACTGTGTGCCAACTACAACCCCACCAAAGACTAGTTCGCTATCCGAACAGCTGACCACAGCGAAGGCCGCAAATGATGTACTAGAAAATCATGCTTCCACCGCGAGGCAGAGAATCACTGAGTTGGAAACCTCCTTGGCTGAGAATACCAAAAAAATAGAGATATTGCAGAAGGAGATCGAGCAGGAAACGAAGGCAAGAGCTGACCAGTATAAAACCATAAATGATCTCAATAACCGCCTGAAAGGTAACATCACCCACAGGGATGGAAGAAGGATAATTTGGTCAAAGATCATTTCGGCAGTAACAGAGCAATGGGAGTTTCTGAAAATCATAGAGCAAATAAAATCTTCTGTACTCTATCTCAGAAGGAAGTTTCAGGAGGGAGATGTCAACTTGTCTAGCAGAGCCCAGCACACCAAGGGATATGTTTCTTTCTTGAAAGGATTGTGAGCTAGTGAGGCGGAGCAGCATGGCATAGCGAGTCGGTTTAAGGAAGCCGTTGAATGCCAGAAGATTATTGATAAGGAGTCGGCCCGCATCATAGCTTCGAGGGCCCTACAACAGGTGGCAGCCAGCATGGAACGATTCGATGCAGTTTGGGCCGAGATCACAACAGCGGGACTTCCATCATGCTGGGATCCTACCACTCCTTCCATGCTACGATCATTACCAGAGTATGAAGCACGTCTCCAAGAAGAAAGGGACCGAACATATATCTTGTCAGATAAAACCGCTCGGTTAAAAGATGAGATTGCTCCGCCCATAATTCGTTCTCCTTCATCTGATAAAACATAAGGTCCACACCGAGGCAAGTCTAAATGACCTCACTGAGGCCTTCATCAAGGTGGAAGGATTTGCAACAATGCCTGAACCTTCAGCGAACAGTCAGCAGAGGTGCACCCAGTTTGCCAGCCATATCGCCAGCTCGTCAGCAAATGTCCTGCCACCAGTGTCAGTGACCGCCTCAACCCCTTCTAATCAATGAAATACTGTCAATTCATGATTTGGCCCTAGTGGCCTTTTTATTTTTACTTTAGTTAGTTACTTTTAAGTTTCAAGTGGAATTTATATTCCACTCCAGCATTTTATTTTCTGCCAAGACTGTTGTTTAACATTTTGTTTCAAAACGGCTGAGTGCCTAACTGCAAATGATGAGAGGCCTTTATTCCTCATCATAAGTTTTGGTTATTTTGATAAGGACCTCTAACAAATTCCTGGCATGCGAGGAAGATATTTTTCCAAAAAATATCTTCTCGCTCATGTACTGAGGTCTCTATATAAGCAAGATCATAAGAGAAAAACAGGTTACAGATTTTCGGAAGAATTTTGCTATGTAAGAATTTTTGTATGCTTGTTGTGAAAATCTTAATAGAAATGCAAAGAGCCCGTTGGGTATCAACGAGGAGAAGTTTTACTTTACGTGAGGATTCTGGTCTTTATGTTTTATAGTTTGTGATTTTGTCTTATGTGATATTGTTTCATTGTATATTTCACTGTCTCCACTTTTCTTATATCATGTTATGGAATGCGAGTGGCTCACTAGCTCTAGTATAAATTTATCGCTATTGATACTTATAATCAACTAGTCTAGGCACTTTAAATATGGCTCAGGCATGGTATGCTGTTTCACTTTTCACTTCACTCATATTTCCTCTATATTAAATACTGTGGGATGCTATTCTTTCAAAACCGTTGACATGTATGGATTCTTATCTTCTTAAGCCCATCTCATGTTTATATATGTTTATGGAATTCCATTTCATTAGTAGTTAGTATTCCTCCTTTACTTTCTATGCAGCGAACTTCGTCGATTTTTAAATCTCTGTAAAGCGTTTTAGAACCCAGCCCTCCCTACAGAAAGCTATCTTTGAGTTGTCTGAAGCATCTATATTGAGGATTCACTCCTTGCCTCTGCAACATCCTTTCATTATATTGAATCTGTGAGTAGTCTGGTTCCATTTATATTGTAACTCCTTGTAAAGGTTGAAGTAATAAAGAGCCTCATGCTGATAATTGTCCTGAAATATATTTTATGCTCCTTACTGCATGAGATGTCCTAGGCACTGGTCTTTCACAACTCAAGGCTGTCTCTAGGAATGAAAAAATATCCAATGGCATAAGAATACCCAAAAACCCCTATCGGGGCTTTTTTTGGGTTCAAAAATACCAAAAACTCATCAAGTTATGGCTCTTGGAAGTTTTGTTGCAAACTATTTTACAAACTTGTAGAATTGGCTAACAATCATATATTTTTCGCCTGGCACTGACAGGATTTGTGCCTAAAAAGGCACTGCTGGTGTCTCAAAATTTCCTATTTTTCACCCCTTTCCCATCATAAAACCCCAACCTTCTACCTCTGCTTCATCTCCTTAAACCACTTCTATCTTGCACTAGTCCAAGGAAAGCTACCTATTTCCAAAAATGCTTTATTATTCATGTTTAGGATTGATTAGGTGTTTAATTAGTTATTTTTAATAGATTTCGTGCCTTTAGTAATGTATTGTAACTTATGTTTACTTCCTATAATTATTTGATAAGGTTAAGTTATTAATTGTAATGTAGCTTGATCTAGTGCAGGAACCTTCCTGCACCTCCGTCGGCAAAAACATGTCCATAGATCTCCGTAGCCATTCGTTCACACCATGAGGGCACCTTGCCACGTCGCTCAGATTATTTGGAGATATCCGGAGATTGAATTGAAGCTGAGGATTGTTAAATATTATGTTGAAGATATTGTCCATGGCCAGCGTTTTGTTCACATCTTGATATAATCGAAAGGCTTAATTTTGTAAAGTCGTTTGGTAGGCAGTTCGGCGAAGATTCCTGATTTGGAAAACAACTGTGTAGATTTGTTATGGCCATGAGTCGAGGACTATATATAATGTAATCTGTAGGTAGGACTAGGTTAGCTATAGCATTTGATAGCAATTCTGGTGATAAATCTTATAATTTTTTTGTCACCTAAGTTCTGGGCTGGACTCGGATCTATTATGTTATTTGCTGAATTGAATTAATAGAAGGAGGTTGCACCATGTTTCATTCATCTTGCATTTAAATTTATATTTGATGCGTTTATTTAGCTGTTGAAGAGTCTCTTTTCTTAACAGGGAAACAAGTTGGTTGGCTAGGGCCCAGCCAACCCAGCTCGTTTACCCCTTTCATTTTCATTGCTTGAAAGGTGTGTTAAAATACTTAATTGTAGAAGTGTGGCTTGATAGTAAGTTCTTTTTCTTGCACATGAATTCCAGCTTCTGTTAAGGTGTGAATTGATCCGTTTGTGTGAAAGTTAAGTTCAGTTAATATATTTATGAAATTTCCTTTTCAAGATTTCTTTCTCTTGGATCAAGCAGGAAGTCTGATCCTGCACCAGTGCAGGTTGGTTTCTGTACTGCGTTTTTACGTAGTTCATTTTACAACAGGAATTTCATTCTTTTCCTTTACGTAATTTACTTTATTTATGCAAACATTGTTGACATCAAAAGGAAGTGTCTCTGATATTGAAAGTTAAATTCCTAAAACGATTAAAGATGACTTCATAAAATGCATGAAAACGTTGTTGCATAGTCATGATTTATTTCTGAACTTTATAGTTTCTAGGAAAAGGATTCAAGGTTATTTAAGTTATCATAGTGAGCTTTACTTTCTAAGGTAAGATCTAATTTCATGCAAAGTACCTTTGAAAGAAGTTGATTTTCTTTAAGTTTTCAAAGCCTGTTCTTATTTCACTTGTTTATTTACATTTTGAAAGGTTCAGTCAATTAAAAGCATTTCCTTTCGTGTGCAAGTGATTTCCAAAGTTTGCTCACATTTGCAATTTATTTTATAGTCAACACGCTTCTTTATTTTCTCGAAATCAATAACTTGGTGTAGGAAGCTCTGTTCCAGTACAAGAACCAGTGTCTTATTACAGGAACATAGCACTCTAAATTTTTTGTCTTTAATCCCCTCCACGAAGACATAAGTCTTCAGTAAAAGTAGAAAGTATACTTTTCACACAGAGTTCTGTGCCTGCACTTGTGCAAGCAGATTGCAGTATTGCAGGAACGACCCGTGTGAGAAGGAAAATCATTAGAAGGCAGGCTGTATTAAAGGCCCATTTTTTGAAACTGCCAAGTGCCTCTACTGGAGATAAACATAGGATTTCATTCAACAGTTAAGATTGATCAAGAGCAATGTGAATGTTCCCTTATTTAATTCTTCCGCAGATGCATTCTTTTACATTCCAACATTAGAAATTCTTTGGTGTTAATTGCCTTTGAGACTTTTTATTTGATTATGCAAGATTTCGATTAAGAAGTAGGAATATAAAATAGGAAAATTTCATACCACTTATGGCATTGCTTGTGCTTCGTCTCTAAGTTTACGAACCCCCGGGTTGAGATTTAAGTGTTGAGGAGTTTGCTTAAGAACAATTCCTGCACCCAACATTTTGGTGCCGTTGCTGGGGAGGAGATTTGAATTGGTAAGAATTTTCTGTTTTTTTTTTCTGCAATAGGGGTAAGTATGCTATTATTTTTTCTGCAGTGTGCTTCTATTCTTCAGTGTGTTTTATTGATTGAAGGAATTTATAGGTGCTGAGTTGTTCTTTTGATTTCACAGAATTTTATTAGAGTTTTTGTCTTGTCATTTTTTTGAAATGAATGCCTAAAAGAGTAAGGGTCTGAAGCCCACTAAGGGCCAAGGAAATACTAGTAAATCTGAAATTAATTCTCATATTGGGCCTTCTCTTGTAGGCAGGAAGTCCAAACATACCATGACTCATCACGCAAGAACAATCTACTTGGACTCTGGTAGTAGAAGTCTAGGTCTGACTAAGCCCATAAAGGGAAATAAGGAGACTATTAGAACCCATAGTCAACCTTCTTAGCATGTTGAGAGCAGTTATTGTGAAGGAAAAACAATGGCAGATCATGAAGACCATGTAGAAGGGACTAGAGAAAATGAGGTAAATGAGGAACAATCCACTTTTGAATTTCCGATTGTGGATCTTGATACCATTGTAAAAATGAACCACAACCTATAAACATACAAAATCACAAACCACAGAGTTACCATATATCTATATATTATATCATTAACCATTTAGAGAGTCCTCTCAGGCTGAAGAGGCTAAGCCTTAGCTAAAAGATTGGTTTGAAAGAGTTACTCAGAGTCTACTTGATGAGCAGCCTATCAGGGTCAGATTTTGTGTTAACATTTTGGTGCGTCTGCTGGGAGTCTGAAGATTATTCATTCCTGAAATCAAGAAGCTAAACTTCTAAAGGTAGCAGGAGCTCAGAATCTGTTAGAGGCTGCAACACTACCTTGGTGACTCCACACATCAAATAAAAAATTGGAAGGTGACTCCATTGCTAGAAGATCAATAGCTTGATGAAGTTTCAAGATGAGTTCCATTGCAAGAATGAATGCTAGGTATGCCCCTTTGAATTGGTCTCATATCCCTAGTTTTCCAAATCCTATGCCAAAGGTTGAATGATTAGATGATCTTCCAATATTCAAAGATGAAAAGAAAGACAATGCTTCTCTTCATTTGGTTAGGTTCCACATGCATGTACACAGTCGTAAGGTTCAGTTCCCTTAAGATTGTCTCATGAAGATGTTTATGACCACTTTAGAAGGAAAAGCATGGTCTTGGTATAAAGGTTTGGAAATTGGTTCATTATATTCTCTTGCTAATTTCCATGATGTATTCTATGAGATGTATAAAGAGTGTCATCCCTCCTTATTGCTGGTTAAAGATTTTTGTAAACATTCTGTGAGTTTTATTCAATATTTGGAGGATTTTTATGATGATGATGAATTCATGGATGAATAAATTTTAGAGGCTCTTCATAACAATACATTTCAACATCAAGAATAAAGGATAACATCCCATAAAATGCAACATGAAAATCAACAAGGGTTTACTTATGAAAACTATGTTACATCCTCTGAGATTGATGTAAAGATGCAGCAAAAGTGCCAATCTTTTGATCATAAAGGGTATGAAAATCGTTGCAAACACCAAGAAGAAATACTGGAAGATAGATGTTATAACCCTCAGGCAGAGGAAAAGGCCAATTTTTTATGTCATACTTTGCAGCAGCTTACGTCAAAGAATGATCATAATAATGAAGAAATTTACATTGTTTATGGGAATCATTCAGAAAAGCAGTTGGATAGCATATCAAAGGAATCTTGTGTGGCTGAGAATCAGTTGTCTAAAGATATAGAATGTTATGATGATCATCAAACTAACCATGTCTCCTTTGAACCTATAGATGAATACATGACAAAGCTTTGCACACTAGTATTTCATTTTCATTTTCATTATGAAGATATGATACATTATAAGTTGCTTTGGTCATCTCACTATCATGGTTATTTTGAGGTTGAATGCAGTCAAGAGCCTTATATATCAGAAAAGATAATTGATTGGATTCATTGGAAGTTTCATGTTCCTTGAGCTACAAATGGAGATTGCAGCTGCTAGGGTAGGTAGGAGTATGTGAAAATAAGCTCAAGGTTTACAAAGCAATTTTTTTTAGTAGGAACAGTTTGAGTGCTTCTTGCAGAGATCATCAAACTTGAGCCCGAGGTGAAGACCATAAAATTTTTAAGCAGAATTTCAGAGTTTTATTTTAAAACATGGATAGCAGCACTGGAGCTACCAGTTCTTAGTGTACCACAGGGTCACACTATCCCAAGTGGAGCCACTATTATCATCCAAAATTTTTCAAAACATCATTGTGTCAACTCTGCTTTTGGTCATGATTTCAAGGAGGTCTTAGATAGGTTTTAAGTCATTTCATGATTGAAAGGGTAAGTGATAGGATTTGAGTCTAAAAAATTTCATCTTTCATTTCCAAATAAATTTTAGAAGTCTTATTCCATGGTTTAAAGATCCCATCATCCATTTTGTAGTTTTAAAATGTTAGTTTTCATTTTCAAATAAAGTCCTTTAGGTTCACTTCATGGTCAAATAGGTTATATTTTTCATTTAGGGGCCATGCCATGAAGTTTTGGGTTAAATTTTTTCAATAATATAGGAATCCACGTTTTCTTAGCGCAGCTAGTTCAAAAAAGGTGATTTGCGCTACGAAAACAAGCTGTTTTTGTAGCGCACTATGAAGCAAAAACCCTGTTTTTCTATTTTTAGTAGTCAACTTCCAAGGGGGTTCATGAACAACTGAAAACTCATTTTTGAAAACTTAAAGAGGCTTTTATTCCTAACATACTTAACTACAAAAACCTTTGTCAATTTCTTTAAATTCATTATGAGGTGGGAGAAATTGATGACTCCACTTGTGATATGAAATTGCTGAAAGTCATTGAGAGAAAAACTCTGCTTCCTGGTTTTAGTAGTTCACTTCAAGAATATTTTCTGGCCACAAGAAAAGATATTTTGAAATTATGAAGGAGGTTTTGCTTCATACAATCTCCATCTACAATAAACTATCTCACTTTTCTCACAACTATTACCAGTTGGGAGATACAAGGCTTTCTTGGAAGCCGTATTTTCAGAAATCAGAATTTTTCAGTTTTACACAGGTTGTTCAAAGATAGTTTCTGGGTAGTAGGAGAGGTATTTAAAAAAAAAAAAAGAGGTTTTTGTTCAAGACAGAATGGTCTCCAAAAGAGTCCTTCAGTTTTTCAAAATACATTATGGTCATCAAGGCCAGCAAAGTTGCTCGAAGATAAGCATGAAGGTCAAGGGGCTAAAAAGCAGGAACTCTGTCTCCTGGTTTTTAAGACAGTTGGGTCATGAATCGGCAGGGTTTATAACATGACTAAAGGCATCATCCAAATTTTACCTCATGAGGTTGCAACTATCAAAGGAAGCATTAAAGGTTTAGATAATTTTGTTTTGAAACATGTTTAGGAGTTTCACTCCTATTTGTATTAGGACTCCTAAAAGATAGTTAGTTGTCAGCTTGTAATTAATAGTTTGTTTGATGAATAGAATAGGTTTCAATGATAGAATTTGAATTATCCTAATGATGGATCATGGAATCCAAGATTTTAAATGCTCTATATAAAACATTAGGTCGAATTCATATGCGTTGGAGACTTTTTGGCCCAGCTGCTGCTTCATGTTATGGACTATAATCAATAATACAGAGAGGTTTTTTCTTCTTGACAAATCTAAGTTTCTCATGGGGTTTAATGTTTTCTTGATCTATATGATACTTTAAATTACTTGCAGTAGATCTTATTACTATTACTCAGAATTCACAACCATGTGCTCTGACTTCCTATAGTAATGGGATGGCTGTGTTTTTCCTGTATCTTGTGAGTAAACTACCTTTGAACCACTAGCACTAGATTTCATTGCTATTACACAGAATTCATAATCATATGCTCTGAATTCCTTTAGTAATGGAATGACTGTTTTGACCTATGTTATTGAGTGAATTGTCGTTGTTAAAAACCCTATTTGTCTCAACTTCCATGTCAAGAGATCTTGCCACTGAATCTACTGAATTGTTGACTCCATAGCCCAATGGTAGTAAGCCTTCATCTTTCAACCTATAAACATACAAAATCACAAACCACAGAGTTAGCCATCTATCTATCTTATATCATTAACCCTTGAGAGAGCCCTCTCAGGCCGAGGAGGCTAAGCCTCAGCTAAAAGATTGGTTTGAAAGAGTTATTTAGAGTCTACTTGATGAGAAACCTATTAGGGTCAGATTTTGTGATAACATGCACAATGAGGATGGTTCTTTTTCTATGTCAACCTCGTTAAAAAATGAAACAAATTTATGAGGACAGTTATTTTTTCTTGTGTCAACCTCATTAAAAAATGAAACAAGTACCTATGAGGATAGTTCTTTTTTCTTGTGTCAACCTCTTTAAAAAAATGAAACAAGTGCCTTTGAGGAAAGTTCTTTTACTGTGTCAACCTCATTAAAAAATGAAATAGGTCATGAGCATAGTTCTTTTCCTGTGTCAAGCTCGTTAAAAAATGAAACAAATCCTCCCCTGTAATGAACCTTCATTCCATCTGGTTATTAGTAACTAATATTATTCTACTTAGGTGAATGAAATGAAGCTTGGGGGGCATCTTATCTTGCAGGGGGCATTCGACATGTGCTCTTACAGGGGGCATTCAAAAGATTCTTACCAACTACACGCAATCCACAACTGAAGTTCGTGGGAAAAATCAGGTTTAGAGCTCCAAAATGCAAATGGTAACAATGGATTGGTAAAAATGAATAGTGAAACTACTTTATATAGTCATTTAATTGTTTGCAAGTTAAATTTATTTGCTATGACTATAGTTTTATTATGTTTTTATCATGAAATAGGTATTTTTAATCCATTTGATGTTGCTTTGAATAGGAAATAAAATTGATGAACAGATTTGTCGTGCAAAATTATTCAAAGAATGACTTGACCACAAAGCATGATTTTTCGAGCTTTGTTAAAAATGAAAAAGGATTTGAAGCACACTTTTATCTCTTTTTCGAGCTTCGATAACAGTGAAAAAGAAACCCCTAGAGTCTTCTTTCAGCTCTTTTTAGACTCCGATAATGTGAAAAGATTGCGTAGCACTTGTCATTTCGAGCTCATTAAAGTAAATGAATTGATATCTACTAAGTATAAGTTTAACCATTTTCCGGACTGAGATAGATTATTTATGAAAAAGGAATACCTTGATTAAACATGACCAAAGAGGTTCTCTCAGATATCATTTTACACTTTTTTGGATCTGAGAGACAAATTTACGAAAAAGTACTTTTGGAGTTCTCTTTCGTCCTCTTTTTAAAACTCTATAAATATGAAAAAGGACTGGGCTATCACTGTCGTTAAGCTCATTAAAACATAAAATAGTGATGGGCTTTTCAATCATGGCAAGAATCGATTTTCATTCATTGCTAGACTCGTTAAATTATTAAATAGCGATACTTTATTCGCTCGAAGGGTTGAATTATAGATCAAGAAAATGTTATCCTCCTCAAGCTTGTTAAAATATAAAGAGGTACTAGTCAACAAATGACCGGGGAAATTTTTGGAAAAGAAAGTAAAGTTTCTTTTTGGTAGCAAGTCGCTCTTGAACATGACACTTCTTTCACTCCATGTCCGTGACTGTTTGGGTTGGGTAATCATCTTGACTGTTCATTCACACCTATGGTTAATCATACCTTCACTTCGGTTTTGGGTCAATGTTTCCAACTCATCACAGTGTCGCTGATATGTTCAAGAGAAGTTATCCATTGATTAAGAACTCATCCATCTTCAATACTCATAAACCTTTATTTTCATGACCGTCATCCCTGAAATCTACTATATCAAGTCATACCCTTGTCTCTGAAATCAATAACTCCTGTTTTTCAATAAGGTGGCTTCCCGTCGAAAACAAATCAATATCCAGGAAGTTCACTTAGAAACATCATATTCTAGTACCATGAGGCTTGTTACAGCATCGAAAAGATCCTCGCTTCTTGTAATGTTACTTTTTCAGAAACATTGTCAAATGACAAGGCAAATCTATTCCAGAGATAGACTGCAGGAAAATTTACTAGATTTTTCACCTTTGAACAAAGGATGAGCTCTAGAGGCTACCTGGCCCACTAGCAGACTCTGTCTATAGAGTTATTTTCAAGGGAAAATATCCCCAAGAGGGAAACACAACAAGATTGGGAATTTCTTAAGACAACCCCAACATTGCAGCTACATTAATAATCAAATACATCAAATGGAAATAGCAGTGACTCATGAACACATAAAAAGCTGGAGAATCTAATGGCCATCATATTAATACATAGAAGCAAATAAGAATACAAATCCATGAGGGAATGATCACTAAAGAAGGGCACTAGAAGCCTCAAGAAACCTGTACATGTAAATATGAAAGACATAGCTGCATATAAAAAGCCCTAGGCCATGACTGCGCAGTTATAGAGAGGAACTGCTGCATAAATAATGAAAATACAATGATATGACAATGTAGGCTCGAATAAAGAAGGGGATCAAGATCTCATCCCTGAAAATACAATACATCAATCCTCTAAAAGGATTGCCTGAAATCTATACAAAAATGCTATAATACAGAAATGCTGGAGTAGCTGGGTAGCAGCTACTCAAGAATTGGAAATGGATGGAGAAGGCTAAAATGTATGCAACAACTAAAGAATCCTCCTCTAATAGAAATTTGAAGTGAAAGGCTGATCCTTTCACTCAAGACTTCTCCTCCAAAAGGATATCAATCCCTCACAGCAAATAATCACTCAGAAAAACGCTGTTTAAGAGAGGGATTGCGCTGCCAATGATGGAATGTGGTTGGCCTGATGCCAAAGATGATGGAATATGCTTATAAACCTCTTTTTCTGACCTCCCAATGGATAGAACCTCTCTCCATTGAAAAACTAGCTCCGGATGGTATGTGGAAACCTCCCCAGCAATACCCAGCAACACTGCACAATCTCTGCTGCAGAAATTGCGGTGATGTAAATAACTAAAGCTATGGCCTGAATGCCTGAATATGGGGAATGGAGTGAAATCCTTCATGAGCTATTCAAGAAGGAGAGGAATTCCTAAACAGGACTCCCTCGTGCCCGAGGGCACTACAGCTCTGCTGAACAGCAAGAGGCAACAACAAGTCTTCAAGAATCAAATCTAGAAATAATCAAAGATGCTCTCAATGGCTGCCTTGCCCTTATTTTAAACATTGAACCTTCCCTCCATGGGCCCTAATTCGAATTAGAGTTTCATCCCTCTAGAATCTTCCCTCCTACGTTGTCCCACATAGTTCTTTCCAACTCATGCCAATGCAGTTTGACTTGGTCAACCTTGGCCAAAACTTTTTGCAAAAACCTCCTTTCACACATGGAGGTGTGAAATCCATGTCCAATATGACCCTCTTTCATACTTAGAGTATTTTTATTCTCTAATCATGAAAATAATGGGTCCCCTACCCATTTTATTCATCTCCTTAGCAAAAATTAATTTTCCATAAAATTTGGAACATTACAGTCTTCCCCTCTCAAAAGATTTCTTGCCCTCAAGAAATTGCAAGGATGAACTGAGTTTCTTTCTGCCCTTCCTCCTATAGCATATTTATGTGATTATCTCCTCAAGAAAAGAATGCCATATCACCAATAAAGTCTCGAAGTTGTCCCTCCAATAAATGCAATCTAGCCTTGGGGTGAACATTCCCAAATAGCTATCATATAGAAACAAATATCCACGAGGGGAAAAAGAGCTGTCCAAGGGCCTCCTTGAGGCATGAGATCTGATATATAATAGGAATGATCATCCCCCATATTAATCTCTCATCCCCAAGCCATCAATCATCAAAATAAGTTGTCTCCCAACAAGACAACTCATGAAAAATCTCCCTCTACCTTGAGCTCTGGAAATGAAGGTGGGCTGAAATCTGATCATGGCAAGCACTATAACTTGCCCCATGCTGTCCTCTCCCCCACTTATGACAAGTGTGGAGTGTATGCTGATCCTGGGCTGCAAATGTATTGCCCTCAAATGGAAAAATGAAGAGTAATCCCCCAAGGATTTCCCCTCTCAATAATGATAATCCGGCTGGCCCAAGACATGTCATCTATGATGAATAGGACAAGATCACCATAGAATGTCCCCATGACATGTTTTTTGTAGGTTATACCATGTGCATCAAATACAAACAATTTCTCATAGGGTTACAATGCAACCTCATCCACTGCAGCTGCAGAAAATAGCATTGCAAGTATTGTATAAGAATATCACCTCTACTACTGAACAGTAAAAGAGTTGAGTGAATCAACAAAATAAGGTCAAAAACCTGCCCATATACATAAAATGGATGGATAACATTACCAAGTCCATGGATTACCCAAAAATTAAGCAAATATGTGGCTGTAGGCATGCCTGCTCTCATGTTCCCTTTAGAACATGTACTGCAGAAAATATGGGAGTCTTCCCTCATTAAGGACACATTCATCCCATGTGTCTCTCCTCTGATCATGTCCTCCATTAATATAACAGCAATATCAGCCAAGGATACCATACTCAGAAATAAATTGAGGCAAGTACTGAAGGTTTCATGTTATGCAAAGTTGTACCAACAGTCTCCCAAGTAGTCACCGCGCAGTTTCCCAAACTACTGCTTTGAGAAAAGATATGGCAAGTTGTTTTTCATCTCATGAATAACAATGTATGTTCTTGCATCTGATAATGCATGGTAAATGGCTGAATATGAATGCTGAACATACATGGAAGGTAACACTTTCCCAAGGCCATATAAAAGATGGTTGTTTCCATCACATGGTTTGGCCAAATTTTGCTCATGGAGCAACATGAAAAATCTACCCTTTGGAGGGCCCATGCACTGCAACAAAATGATAAGAGTCTGTAAATCAACAATTGTACACATAAGACTCTTACCATAGGCTGGAATTGAGATGATATATGGATCTATGCATGTGATCCTCCTCCAAAATGACAACGTTGTGAGCTCATGCAAAAAGGCTCTTGCCCATGCAAATCTTTGTTCCCTGACATGCTCCTTGTCAAGAATAACTATGGTGATGCTGCTGCAAATATGAAGCTTCTCCCAAGAGGGAAATGCCTCCCAATCAATCCGAGGTAAGGAGTGATCCCCTTGTACTATGATATTGCCCTCCTCTACTCCCGCAACACCATTAATCCAATGAGATCAAATCTGCTTGTGCTCTCTCCCATTAATGCCAAGCAACTCAGGTGCTTGCTCCCTCCTCATGCTCACATAATATAACTCATGTGATGAAGGTATAATGACTGATATATATGTAATATCAGTAATATGTATCCCTTATCCTTGCTTCCCAATGATGTAAACATCCTGCTATCTCTTCTCTATTCTTTTGGTACTCCTCCCATGAGGGCTACCAACCTCCCAAACCAATTTTTGCTCCTTGCATTTCATGAGAGTTTGAAATGCAGTTCCTTGGAGACCTCTTAGGAAAGGCGTCTCTCCCATGACTATGTTGGACCTATGAAGATCCAAATGTGATGGAGGTGATGTCTCTTCTCCACCCATGTTCAACAACGCTGCTGGTTCATCCAATGATGTAGCAGCTGTCTCCTCCTCTGGTTCACAAATTGTTTCATGATTCTCCATGGAGGTGTCATGGTTTACTTCATCCTCCAAAAGTTTACACTCCCACCTTGAAGGATGAATGAAAATCATCAAAGATGTGTGAGGGTGAGGGTTATTCTCCTTCTTGAACCCCTTTTCACAGCGCAGTGCAAACTTGAGGCCCTAAAGTGGCCATGTGATTTGATCCTGGGACCTCCTCATATGAAATTCCACCATCCTTAAGATTATTTGCTGAAATAGAAAGTGGAACTTTACTCATACCTTAGTGGACCTTGGGACCTTCTTGTGTGGCTGTAATGGATTTTTCTCCAATGGCCTCCTCATCCATAGATGTAGAAGGCTGTTCCTCCAAAGCTGTAGCTACGTTGGTGCAATTATCCTCCCATGGTGGAATGGCTTCCTCTTCCTTTTTCCTCCCTCCATCAAAGGTTTGGATCAACCTTTGAGAAAAGTCTCCAAAAAAACTCACCCTTGAATAGACCAAGGGTTTGAACCACCAAACAGAAGTTTTATCCTCCATGCGCAGTGCTGCCATCTCCACTGCTTCTCTCTCCACCACTGTATGCAGCAATTAAAATGCCTCTAGCTTCTTCTCCCAAGCTCTAGCTGAAGTAACCCCATAAAATGTAGACAATAGAAACCCATTGCCTCTGATTTCTCCTTTTCCATAGGGCCTTCTCTCCTCCATCTGCTAAATAGACTGTGAGAATGTTGTAGCTCTCCTGAATGCTGCAGAATGGGTTTTATAGTCACCCAAGTACTTGCTTAAGATCAGGAAATCCAAGCATCTGCCATGCTAGTCTTCAAGAGAATAGGAAGTGCATGGACCTTCCTCTTCTCCCCTTTTCTTCTCCTCCTCCTCAGGGAGGCTCTTCTTCAATCAAAAATCAGATGAGATCAGTCTCATCTTCTTCATCATTCTCCTTTGAAATCAAACTCACAAGCTATGCCAGTTCGATGCTCTGATACCACTGTAATGTTCCTTTTTTTAGAAACATTGTCAAATGACAAGGAAAATCTATTCCAGAGATAGACTGCAGGGGAATTTACTGGATTTGTCACCTTTGAACAAAGGATGAGCTCCAGAGGCTACCTGGCCCACTAGCAGACTCTGTCTATAGAGTGATTGTCAAGGGACAATATCCCCATAAGGGAAACACAACAAGATTGGGAATCTCTTAAGATAACCCCAACATTGCAGCTACAAAAATAATCAAATACATCAAATGGAAATAGCAGTGGCTCATGAACACATAAAATGCCAGAGAATCCAATGGCCATCATATTAATACATAGTAGTAAATAAGAATACAAATCCTTGAGGGAATGATCACTCAAGCAAGGCACTAGAAGCCTCAAGAAACCTGTACATGTAAATATGAAATACATAGCTGCATAGAAAAAGCCCTAGGCCATGACTGTGGAGTTATAGAGAGGAAATGCTGCATAAATAATGAAAATAAAATGATATGACAATGTAGGCTCAAATAAAGAAGGGGGAGCAAGATCTCACCCCTGAAAATACAATACATCAATCCTCTAAAAGGATTGCCTGAAATCAACCGTCATCCCTGAAATCTGCTATATCAAGTCATACCCTTGTCTCCGAAATCAATAAATCCTGTTTTTCAATAAGGTGGCTTACTATCGACAACAAATTAATATCCAGGAAGTTCACTTAGAAACATCATATTCCAGTACCATGAGGCTTGTTACATCATCGACAAGATCCTCGCTTCTTGTAATGTTCCTTTTTCAGAAACATTGTCAAATGACAAGGCAAATCTATTCCAGAGATAGAATGTAGGGGAATTTACTAGATTTGTCACCTTTGAACAAAGGATGAGCTCTAGAGGCTACCTGGCCCACTAGCAAACTCTGTCTATAGAGTGATTGTCAAGGGACAATATCCCCAAGAGGGAAACACAAAAAGATTGGGAATTTCTTAAGATAACCCCAACATTGCAGCTACATCAATAATCAAATACATCAAATGGAAATAGCAGTGACTCATGAACACATAAAATGCCGGAGAATATAATGGCCATCATATTAATACATAGCAGAAAATAAGAATACAAATCCATGAGGGAATTATCACTCAAGCAAGGCACTAGAAGCCTCAAGAAACCTGTACATGTAAATATGAAATACATAGCTGCATATAAAAATCCCTAGGACATTACTGCGCAGTTATAGAGAGGAACTACTGCATAAATAATGAAAATAAAATTATATGACAATTTAGGCTCAAATAAAGAAGGGGGAGCAAGATCTCACCCCTGAAAATACAATACATCAATCCTCTAAAAGGATTGCCTGAAATCTATACAAAAATGCTATAATACAGAAATGCTGGAGTAGCTGGGTAGCAGCTACTCAAGAATTGGAAATGGATGGAGAAGGCTGAAATTTCTACAACAACTGAAGAATCCTCCTCTAATATAAATCTGAAGTGAAAGGCTGATCCTTTCACTCAAGACTTCTCCTCCAAAAGGATATCTATCCCTCACAACAAATACTCACTCAGAAAAACGCTGTCTAAGAGAGGGACTGCGCTTCCAATGATGGAATGTGGTTGGCTTGATGCCAAAGATGATGGGATCTACTCATAAACCTCTTTTTCTGACCTTCCAATGGATAGAACCTCTCTCCATTGAAAAACTAGCTCCGAATGGTATGTGGAAACCTCCCCAGCAACACCCAGCAACACTGCACAATCTCTGCTGCAGAAACTGTAGTGATGTAGATGACTGAAGCTATGGCCTGAATGCCTGAATATGGGGAATGGAGTGAAATCCTTCATGATCTATTAAATAAGGAGAGGAATTCCTAAACAGGACTCCCTCGTGCCCGAGGGCACTGCAACTCTGCTGAACAGCAAGAGGCAGCAACAAGTCTTCAAGACTCAAATCTAGAAATGATCAAAGATGCTCTCAATGGCTGCCTTGCCCTTATTTTAAAAAATTAACCTTCCCTCCATGGGCCCTACTTCAAATTAGAGTTTCATCCCTCTAGAATCTTCCCTCCTACGTTGTCCCACATAGTGCTTTCCAAATCATGCCAACACAGTTTGACTTGGTCAACCTTGGCCAAACCTTTTTGCAAAAACTTGCTTTCACACATGGAGGTGTGAAATCCAGCTCCAATATGATCCTCTTTCATACTTAGAGGATTTTTTCTCTCTAATCATGCAAATAATGGGTCCCTTACCCATTTTATTCATCTCCTTAGCAAAAATTAATGTTCCATAAATTTTGGAACATTACAGTCCTCCCCTCTCAAAAGATTTCTTGCCCTCAAGAAATTGTAAGGATGAACTGAGTTTCTTTCTGCCCTTCCTCCTGTAGCATCTTTATGTGATGATCTCCTCAATAAAAGGATGCCAAATCACCAATAAAGTCTCAAAGTTGTCCCTCCAACAAATGCAATCTAGCCTTGGGGTGAACATTCCCAAATAGCTATCATATAGAAACAAATATCCACGAGGGGAAAAAGAGATTTCCAAGGGCCTCCTTGAGGCATGAGATCTGATATATAATAGGGCTGATCATCGCCCATATGAATCTCTCATCCCCAAGCCATCGATCATCAAAATAAGTTGTCTCCCAACAAGACAACTCATGAAAAATCTCCCTCCACCTTGAGCTCCGGAAATGAAGGTGGGCTGAAATCTGATCATGGAAAGCACTATAAGTTGCCCCATTCTATCCTCTCCCCCACTTATGACAAGTGTGGAGTGTATGCTGATCCTGGGCTGCAAATTTATTGCCCTCAAATGGAAAAATGAAGAGTAATCCCCCAAGGATTTCCCTTGTCAACAATGATAATCCGGCTGGCCCAAGACATGTCATCTATGATGAATAGGACAAGATAACCATAGAATTTCCCCATGAAATTTTTGCTTTAGGTTATACCATGTGCAGCAAATGCAAACAATGCCTCATAGGGTTACAATGCAACCTCATCCATTGCAGCTGCAGAAAATAGCATTGCAAGTATTGTACAAGAATATCACCTCTACTATTGAACAGTAAAAGAGTTGAGTGAATCAGCAACATAAGGTCAAAAACTTGCCCATATACATACAATGGATGGATAACATTACCAAGCCCATGGATTACCCCACAATTAAGCAAATATGTGGCTGTAGCCATGCCTCTCTCATGTTCCCTTTAGAACATGTACTGCAGAAAATATGGGAGTCTTCCCTCATCAAGGACACATTCATCCCATGTGTCTCTCCTCTAATCATGTCCTCCATTAATATAACAGAAATATCAGCCAAGCATACCATACTCAACAATAAATTGGGGCAAGTACTGAAGTTTTCATGTTATGCAAAGTTGTACCAACAGTCTCCCAAGTAGTCACAGCGCAGTTTCCTAAACTACTGCTTTGAGAAAAGATATGGAAAGTTGTTTTTCATCTCATGAATAACAATGTTTGTTCTTGCATCTGATAATGCATGGTAAATGGATGAATGTGAATGCTGAACATACATGGAAGGTAACACTTTCCCAAGGCCATATAAAAGATGGTTCTCTCCATCACATGGTTTGGCCAAATTTTTCTCATGGAGAAACATGAAAAATCTACCTTTTGGAGGGACCATGTAGTGCAACTATCCTCCCAAATGACAGTGCTGTGAGCTCATGCAAAAAGGCTCTTGCCCATGTAAATATTTGTTCCCTGACATGCTCCTTGTCAAGAACAACTATGGTGATGCTGCTGCAAATATGAAGCTTCTCCCAAGAGGGAAATGCCTCCCAATCAATCCTAGGTAAGGAGTGATCCCCTTGTACTATGAGAGTGCCCTCCTCTACTCCCGCAACATGATTAATCCAATGAGATCAAATCTGCTTGTGCTCTCTCCCATTAATGCCAAGCAACTCAAGTGCTTGCTGCCTCCTCATGCTCACATCATATAACTCATGTGATGAAGGTATAATGACTGATATATATGTAACACTAGCAATATGTATCCCCTCTCCTTGCTGCCCAATGATGTAAACATCATGCTATCTCTTCTCCATTCTTTTGGTACTCCTCCCATGAGGGCTACCAACCTCCCAAATCAATTTTTGCTCCTTGCATTTCATGAGAGTTTGAAATGCAACTCCTTGGAGACCTCTTAGGAAAGGCCTCTCTCCCATGACTATGTTGGACCTATGAAGATCCAAATGTGATGGAGGTGATGTCTCCTCTCCACCCATGTTCAACAGCGCTGCTGGTTCGTCCAATGATGTAGCAGCTGTCTCCTCCTCTGGTTCACAAATTGTTTCATGATTCTCCATGGAGGTGTCATGGTTTACTTCATTCTCCAAAAGTTTACACTCCCACCTTGAAGGATGAATGCAAATCATCAATGATGTGTGAGGATGAGGGTTCTTCTCCTTCTTGAACCCCTTTTCACAGCACAATGCAAACTTGAGGCCCTAAAGTGGCCATGTGATTTGATCCTGGGACCTCCTCATATGAAATTCCACCATCCTTAAGATTATTTGCTGAAATAGAAAGTGGAACTTTACTCATACCTTAGTGGACCTTGGGACCTTCTTGTGTGGCTGTAATGGATTTTCCTCCAATGGCTTCCTCATCCATATATGTAGAAGGCTACTCCTCCAAAGCTGTAGTTTCCTTGGTGCAATTCTCCTCCCATGGTGGAATGGCTTCCTCTTCCATTGTCCTCCCTCCATCAAAGGTTTGGATCAACCTTTGAGAAAATTCTCATAAACAACTTACCCTTGAATGGACCAAGGGTTTGAACCACCAAATAGAGGTTTTATCCTCCATGTACAGTGCTACCATCTCCACTGCTTCTTTCTTCGCCACTGTATGCAGCAATTAAAATGCCTCCAGCTTCTTCTCCCAAGCTCTAGCTGAAGTAACCCCATAAAATGTAGACAATAGAAACCCATTGCCTCTGATTTCTCCTTTTCCATAGGGCCTTCTCTCCTCCATCTACTAAATAGACCGTGAGAATGCTGTAGCTCTCCTGAATGCTGCAGAATGGTTTTCATAGTCACCCAAGTACTTGCTTAAGATAAGGAAATCCAAGCATCTTCCATGCTGGTCTTCAAGAGAATAGGAAGTGCATGGACCTTCCTCTTCTCCCCTTTTCTTCTCCTCCTCCTCAGGAAGGCTCGTCTTCAATCCAAAATTAGATGAGATTATTCTCATCTTCTTCATCATTCTCCTCTGAAATCGAACTCACAGGCTATGCCAGTTCGATGCTCTGATACCACTGTAATGTTCCTTTTTTTAGAAACATTGTCAAATTACAAGGAAAATCTATTCCAGAGATAGACTGCAGGGGAATTTACTGGATTTGTCACCTTTGAACAAAGGATGAGCTCCAGAGGCTACCTGGACCACTAGCAGACTCTGTCTATAGAGTGATTGTCAAGGGAAAATATCCCCAAGAGGGAAACACAACAAGATTGGTAATCTCTTAAGATAACCCCAACATTGCAGCTACAGAAATAATCAAATACATCAAATGGAAATAGCAGTGACTCATGAACACATAAAATTCCAGATAATCCAATGGCCATCATATTAATACATAGCAACAAATAAGAATACAAATCCTTGAGGGAATGATCACTCAAGCAAGGCACTAGAAGCCTCAAGAAACCTGTACATGTAAATATGAAACACATAACTGCATAGAAAAAGCCCTAGGCCATGAATGCACAGTTATAGAGAGGAAATGCTGTATAAATAATGAAAATACAATGATATGACAATGTAGGCTTAAATAAAGAAGGGGGAGCAATATCTCACCCCTGAAAATACAATACATCAATCCTCTAAAAGGATTGCCTGAAATCTATACAAAAATGCTATAATACAGAAATGCTAGAGTAGTTGGGTAGTAGCTACTAAAGAACTGGAAATGGATGGAGAAGGTTGAAATGTCTGCAAAAACTGAAGAATCCTCCTCCAATATAAATCTGAAGTGAAAGGCTGATCCTTTCACTCAAGACTTCTCCTCCAAAAGGATATCAATCACTCACAGCAAATACTCACTCACAAAAACGCTGTCTAAGAGAGGGACTGCACTGCCAATGATGGAATGTGGTTGGCTTGATGCCAAAGATGATGGGATCTGCTCATAAACCTCCTTTTCTGACCTCCCAATGGATAGAACCTCTCTCCATTAAAAAATTAGCTTCGGATGGTATGTGGAAACCTCCCCAGCAACACCCAGCAACATTGCACAATCTCTGCTGCAGAAACTACGCTGATGTAGATAATTGAAGCTATGGCCTGAATGCTTGAATATGGGGAATGGAGTGTAGTCCTTCATGAGCTACTCAAGAAGGAGAGGAATTCCTAAACAGGACTCCCTCGTGCCCGAGGGCACTGCAGCTCTGCTGAACAGCAAGAGGCAGCAACAAGTCTTCAAGACTCAAATGTAAAAATGATCAAAGATGCTCTGAATGGATGCCTTGACCTTCTTTTAAACAATGAGCCTTCCCTCCATGGGCCCTACTTCGAATTAGGGTTTCCTCCCTCTAGAATCTTCCCTCCTACGTTGTCCCACATAGTGCTTTCCAACTCATGTCAACGCAGTTTGACTTGGTCAACCTTGGCCAAACCTTTTTGCAAAAACCTCCTTTCACACATGGAGGTGTGAAATCCAGCTCCAATATGATCCTCTTTCATACTTAGAGGATTTTTATTCTCTAATCATGCAAATAATGGATCCCCTACCCATTTTATTCATCTCCTTAGCAAAAATTAATGTTCCATAAAATTTGGAACATTACACTTCCAGACTTTTGACCGAAAGATTTTGTTTGGCGTTCGACATCAAATCATCTATTCATGCATTTCATTCATCACTAGACTCGTTAAATTATTAAATAGTGATACTTTATTCACTCGAAGGGTTGAATTAGAGATCAAGAAAATGTTATCCTCCTCAAGCTTGTTAAAATATAAAAAAGTACTGGTCGACAAATGACCGGGGAAATTTTTGGAAAAGCAAGTAGCAAGTTGCTCTTGAAAATGACACTTCTTTCACTCCATGTCTGTGAATGTTTGGGTTGGGTAATCATCTTGACGGTTCATTCACACCTATGGTTCATCATACCTTCACTTCGGTTTTGGGTCAATGTTGCCAACTCATCACAATGTCGCTGATATGTTCAAGAGAAGTTATCCATTGATTAAGAACTCATCCATCTACAATACTCATAAACCTTCATTTTCATGACCGTCATCCCTGAAATCTGCTATATCAAGTCATACCCTTGTCTCCGAAATCAATAACTCTTGTTTTTCAATAAGGTGGCTTCCTGTCGACAACAAATCAATATCCAGGAAGTTCACTTAGAAACATCATATTCCAGTACCATGAGGCTTGTTACAGCATCGACAAGATCCTTGCTTCTTGTAATGTTCCTTTTTCAGAAACATTGTCAAATGACAAGGCAAATTTATTCCAGAGATAGACTGCAGTGGAATTTACTAGATTTTTCACCTTTGAACAAAGGATGAGCTCTAGAGGCTACCTGGCCCACTAACATACTCTGTCTATAGAGTGATTGTCAAGGGACAATATCCCCAAGAGGGAAACACAATAAGATTGGGAATTTCTTAAGATAACCCCAACATTGCAGCTACATCAATAATCAAATACATCAAATAGAAATAGCAGTGACTCATGAACACATAAAATGCCGGAGAATCTAATGGCCATCATATTAATACATAGCAGAAAATAAGAATACAAATCCATGAGGGAATGATCACTCAAGCAAGGCACTAGAAGCCTAAAGAAACCTGTACATGTAAATATGAAATACATAGCTGCATATAAAAATCCCTAGGCCATGACTGCGCAGTTATAGAGAGGAACTACTGCATAAATAATGAAAATACAATGATATGACAGTGTAGGCTCAAATAAAGAAGGGGGAGAAAGATCTCACCCCTAAAAATACAATGCATCAATCCTCTAAAAGGATTGCCTGAAATCTATACAAAAATGCTATAATACAGAAATGCTATAGGAGAGGAAGCTAATGGTTTTGGATGAGAGGCTCTGAAATATTGGATCTGTAGAGAAAAAAATAGGAAGAGAGAATGTCCCCAACAAAGGAAGGACGACAGAGGATTGTACACTATGGAGGAACTAAAGATAATGAGAGACGTGGCTCATAGTGTTCCAAGAATTTAAATTGCATGAAAAAAAGGAAGGTTGATCATCAAGCCTCAATAATAAAAATGGAAGGTATGATTAATAAGTAGGTTGTCTCAATTTCAATAAATATAGGTTCTAATTTTAGTTATGTAATCCCTCAAGTTGCTAAGAAATGTGTCTTACCAAGAATAGCGCATGAGGAATCATGACTAGTTTAGCTAGCAACTGGGACAAAGAAATGATTGTAGTACAAGGTAATATCAGGCTCAGTAGGAATTCCACCACTGTGGATTTAAATTTATTACCTTTTAGTGTATACAAAGTCCTCATCGGGATGGATTGGTTGGAAAAGAACCAGACTAAGGTTGAATGCTATAACAAGTCAATCCAATGCTTCAATAATGGTGGGGAAAATATAACATTGCAAGGGAATTTGAAACCATTGTTAGTCAGGTTGGTAACACCACTGCAACTAAAATGACGTAGCCGAAAATGGTGCAAACTATTTGCTGTCCAAATAACCATTGAGTCTTATAGTAATAAGAGCAGTTTGGAGGAGCACCCAATTTTTAAACCATTTGAAGATGTATTCCCTAAGGATATTCTAGGATCTTCGCCACATATGGAATTTGTTTTCTCCATATAATTGTTTCCTAGAACAACATCAACATCTAAGATACCTTACCAAATGAGCAAGCCAGAGCTGATAGAGCTGAAACTACAACTAAAAGAGATGTTGTAAAAGGGTCACATTAGGCCGAGTGTATCGCCTTGGGGAGCACCAATTCTGTTTGTAAGGAAGAAATATGGAAAACTAAGGTTGTGTATAAACTACATACAAATCAATAAAGCCACTTCTAAGAATAGATAGATATTGCCATGAATCAATATTTTATTTGATTAGTTGAAGGGAGAAACATTCTTCTCGAAAATCAATATGAGATCCATCAAGTACAAATCAAGGATTAACATATTCATAAAACAACATTTACAACTATGTATGGGCACTATGAGTTCTTGGTTGTTCCCTTTGGGCTTACAAATGCTCCTGCCACCTTCATGTGTTTAATGAATAATGTGCTCAGTTTATATTTTGGAAAATTTTATGTTAGCTTTCATTGATGATATATTGGTCTATTCAAGAACCAAAGAGAAGCACAAGGAACATCTAGCAGTAGTTCTACAATTTCTAAGAAAAAATAATATTTATGCAAAAATCAGCAAGTGCGAGTTCTTTCAGTCCTAGATTTAGTACTTCGGACACATAGTCTCAAAGGAGGGAGTGGAAATTGACTTAGAAAAGGTCAAGGAAATTGTGCAATGGCCAACTCCACAAAATGTGGTAGAAATAAGATCATTTTATGGGGCTATTAGGTTGCTATAGAAGTTTCATTAGGAATTTCTGTAATATTTGTTACCCAATCACAATACTGTAAAGAAAAGGAAACAAATTTCAATGGAAAACTGAATGTGCTGCAAGCTTTGGGAAACTTCAACACTTACTAAAAAATGCATCAGCTTTAAGTATAACAGACCCAAACAAAGAATTCATGGTATGCATGGAGGCTTGAAAAGAAGTGTTGGGCAGAGTCCTCATGTAAGAGGTACAAGTAGTCTTCTATGAGTCCAGGAAGTTGATTGAGCATGAAAAAACTATCTAGAATTGACAATAATAGTTTACTCATTAAAACTGTGGAGACATTACCTTCTTTGGGGGAGTTTTACATTGATGATTGACCATTGAAGGTTAAAGTACTTGTTTGACCAACCCAAGTTTAATTCCATACAAGAAATATGGTTGAATTAATTAGCAAGTTTGATTTTGAAATAAAATACATCAAAGGTAAGGAAAACAAGGTAGCTGATGCACTCATGATCACCCATGATATGGAATTGGAAGAAATATTTCACTCACTAAAACTATGGAGAGATGACCTTTTTTGGTGGAATTTTACATTGATGATCGACCATGGACGATTAAAGTACCAGTTTGAAGAACCCAAGTTTCATTCAATACAAGAAATATGGTTGAAATTAATTAGCGAGTTTGATTTTGAAATCAAATACATCAAAGGTAAGGAAAACAAGGTAGCTGATGCACACAATAGGAGGCTATGGGTGTCTCACCTAGCATCTATAAGTTATTGAAAAATCAACATTCAGGGGAAGATTCAAGAGGAATAGAAGTAAGATAAGTAGTACCATCAAGTAAGTGAATGCTTGCAACAAGAACCTAAAGGGGCATTAAAAAATAATTACTCTCTCACAAGATAAACTATTAAATTTTAGGGCAAGGTGGTACATACGTTGTGGGGGTGACTTGAAGAAGCTCATTATGGATGAGTATCATAAAATAGCATATTCTGGTCATCCTTGTTATCCATAAATGATAAAAACAATAAAGAGGTCATATTATTGGCCAAGCATGAAAAAAAATGTGGCTGAGTATGAAAAATGGTCGGAATGCCAATAGGTAAAGGTGGAATGTAGACATCCAGTGTGATTGTTACTACCAAACCCATTCCAGAATGGAAATGTGAGGTCATATCCATGGGTTTTATAATAGGTTTTCCAAGGACAACTAGGAAACATGATACCATTACAGTTGCGGTTTACAAGTTGAGCAAGATAACTCACTTTGTGGCTTTCAAGTATACTCATACAACAAGTGATATTGCCCAAGTATTCATGAAAGGGATAGTGAGGCTACATTGAGCACCAAAGAAAATTATCTCAAATAGAGGTTCAAACTTTACCTCCAAATTTTTGAAGGAACTGTTTGCTGGTTTGAGGACATAATTAACATTTGGTATAGATTACCACACAAAAATAGATGGTAAGACCGACTTAACACCCTCCTCCCACATCTACCCAAGTAATCGATGAACCGGGGTAAACATATGACAAAGAGTTAGTATGATATGATTCAATTACCTATGTGTCAGTGAAGGAAGTGGAACCAACGGAACAAAACAACCCAGGCCATAAACACCTGCAAAAAACCCCAGGAGCCATTCAATCCCTCCAGGTGACTAGCCCCTAAGACAAACTAAATTTTTGCTGCATTAATCCCCGAATCGCTCCCATGAGTCTGCATGAGTATGACTGCAGCCTTTTTCTGCCAGTTCTATGCTAGTGACTGTGGGATTTCAGGGCTAAGACCCAGGTCCCTGCCTAGAACTCCATAACACTTCCTGGAATGAAAGATAATAGTGAAATAATGATATAAATGAAATTAGTTGAAAAAGGAATTAAACGGAGCCCTACTATATATGACATAAATTTCATCAAACATGTCATAAATATGTAATCTACAAGTTTAAAAAACTAATATAAGCATAGGGGTCTCATAGTTATCTAAGAATCGCTAAGAATCATTGATGTCTCATCACATTAGCTACATTATCATCTATTAGGTCATAGATTTATTATTCATTCATTTACAAGTAAAACACGATGAGAGCCATACCTCATCACTGTCATAAAACATATTAATAACCAACATATAAAAAACATAATTGACAAGCATAGAACAACCATATAAGACACATAATAACAAGCATATTTACCTATCAATACAAGAGGAAAATATCTCTTATTTCCATAATATAAACACAACTAAGTCTAGGACTTCCACATACCACCTGACCATTGACATGGCTAAACCAATTCTCTCTTTCAGCAAGTCACCCCCATGAAATATTCCAAGCATGAATGTGGGATCTCATAAACACATCAATCAAAACCAAAGTAGGGCATCCAGAGTCAAACCACCTCAACCCTCAACCAATGATTCAACCTCACGGTCAGACACCACTAACCATCACCAAATTGGTCTCTACCGATGTTGTCCAGGGCTCTAGAGCGTTTTTTCCAACCAGGGATTCCAGGACTAGTGACTAAAACCACAACTGTTGTCGAGATTCTAGAGAGTTTATCCAACCAAGGCTTCTATGACTAGTAACTCAACCCACCAAATTCTTCCAGAGCATTTTTCAGACCAAGGATTCAAGGACTAGTAACTCAACCCAAGCTGTTACAAGGCTTCCAGAGAGTTTGTCCAACCAAGGCTTCCAGGAACTAATAACTCAACCCACACCTGAAGGAACATGAGAACCAACTAGAAAAAAAGGAAATGAAACCACAACACCATGGATATCATGGAAATGGAAAGGCTAGGAAAAATCACTTTCAATCCAGAAAATCCTCCACGCCAATGATAAATCATAAAAAAATAACCACATGCATGTGCCATGCATTGCAAAAATAATGAGGAAATCATACATGCAACTCAATACCTGCAAGAAAAAACTATTGTTGTTGCTGATCTCAATGTCCTCTTGTGCTTTCCTGCTTTTCCTTTGCCTTCTTGCTCCAAATCCCAAGTGCACCACACTCCTCCAAGAGTGCTCCAATAAAACTCTAAGTGTCCAGGAGTATGGCAGAGAGAGAGAAAAAAATGAGAGCTCCAAAGCTGAACTGAAAAAAGTCTATGAACTGATCCTTAGAAGCCTTTTTGTTAATGAGGCCTCTAATTTCTTAAAATTTCGATCATTTTCCTTCATTTTCCTCCTCACATGAAACCCGCAACCTTTCACCTTCCTTTTCTCCTAATTTCCATTATTTTAATAAATAAATGCCAATAAATGCCACTTTTCCTTTCTAAAGCCTTAGCCATTTCCTTTAAGAATTTCCATAGCCATAATAAACCATATGAACACCCACACTAGGATGTTTTTCCCAACAGTAAACTTGAAATACGTATCCCATGACCAAGATCTTATTTCACATTTATTAACCTTTACAAGGATTTTTGACCAGGGATGTTACAAAACCTTCCCCCTTGGGGAAGCACCGTCCTCGGTGTTCAATGACACATACAACAACCAAAAACGTAGAAAGAAAAATATACTGCCCTTGGAGCTTTATAAGTTAGCTCGTTTCAGTATTTACAGTGATCAACCTGCTAAGAAGCAAACCAACATGAAAACATAACAACATGACAACCATAATGACATGATACCATACCGCTTATTGGAGTTTTATAACATAGCTTATGGTGGTATTTACATCCATATATATATATATACATATAAAAAAAAATCATACTGATCATATACCAAAGACATTATATGAAGGAAATTCACTCAACCAACGAATAAAGAAGGATACATAGCCCACATCTGATCTGCCCTCTCCTATGTAGCTTAATCGGGCCCAAAGTGCTTCCACTGCACTTTAACCTGCTTGATTACACAGTTCCGGAGCATGAGTGTATTTCTATGCAAAATGCACTGAGGTTTCGATTGGATTTCTCCTTCAATTGCACACGTGTTAATCATCCTTGCGGTCTATATTCTTTTTGTATATGCATGGTGTCAGTCATGATTGTGGTAATGTCATCACGTGGAAGAGGGCGTTGTTGTTATGGAACACGTTGTCATGAATGTATGACTGGTTACATGTTGTTTTTACATTTCAAGTGCTTACATGTATTTTCCATGTATGCTTGGTTACATGTTGTCACATGTGTTGTTAGTGTATGCTTGGTTACTTGTTGTTACATGTTGTCACAGGTATTGTCCATCTATACTTTTTTACATGTTGTTTGTCTGTGTTTGCACTTGTGTATCATCCGTGTTTACACTTGTATATCGTACATGTTTATGCCTGTGTATTATCTATGTTTATGCTCGTGTATTGTCTGTTTACATCGGTATGGTGGATGTTTTCATGCATGAGGTCATGGTATGTGTAGTGATATGGTCATGCATTAATGACTGGACTCTATCTAGAATGATGTTTATGTGTTGATACACCTATGTGTTATATGTCTATATGCTGATATGATCATATCTATACATGCATTTCACTGATTGGTTGATCTTGCAAATGAGATATCCTCCTTGAATTATTATAAGGCATATTGTTTTATTGTGATTTGTTTTAGCTGACATAGTATGCATTGCAGGAAATAAATCAAATATGGCAGACTACAAATATTATCCCTATGAATTAGATGAGAAAAATGGTGTTGGGCACTCTTATGACTTGGAATAAACTCTAAGAAGTTTGAAGGAAGAAATAAGTAGTTGCAAAGCAGGCAATGATAAACTCATATAGGCACAAGAAATGCAAGAAGAGGTTAATGTAGTAATCCTTCAAAGTTTATCAGATTTGCAGAAATAGGGACCACTTCGGATCAACTATGGACAGGAGGATGGGACTAATGGGGTATATGGCAGTAGGTCTCCTAGTTGTCTTAGGTCATATAGAGATGAAATGATTAGATATGGCAAGTTCTTGGACACTTTGGATAGGAGAGGCGACATACACAGTTTCTATTCTAGTTCTGGTTCTGACAGGCATCATGATCATCATCATTATCATCCTTACAGGAGGAGTGGCATGGTATATTTTTCAGATGATTTTAAGAAAGAAAATCCACTTACATTTGATAGAGAGATGAAGAAACCAAAGGATTCAGAGGCATGGTTGATTGGTAGGAGGAAGTTCTTAAGGTTGCATGATTACTCAGAAAACATGAAATTTAAAATAATTGCATTCAAACTCAGAGGTAAAGAATATATTTGGTGGGAAGACGTGAAGAAAGTTAGAGATATTTATGAGGAGGAGCTAACTTGGAGTGAGTTCGAGAGACTTTTCTAGAACAATTATATATTATAGAGATACTATGATGACATGGAAAATGAATTTTATGAGCTAAAGATGGGATCTATGATTGATGAGGAGTACACCAACAAGTTCTTGGAGTTATTGAGATATTTGCCTTACCTCAAGGAGTAGAAGGCCTAGATTCAAAGATTTATTAGTGGGTTTATGATAGCATTCAAAGATAGGATTGAGTTTGGTGAGACTAAATCATTGGAGGAGGCGATTCAGAAGATAAAGAATTGTTATGAGAAATCAAAGTGCAGATCTGAGACTAAGCTAGACTGGAAAGGTAATGTAAAGAAAAAAGGAAAATGGGACAAGAAGCAAGCAAGAACTCAAGATACCGGTAGAAAAGATATTGTTTGACCACTTAAGAAGTTCAATACATCTGGAAGAGGAAAAAGAATTCAATATTAGGAGCATAATAAGAATGAAAGCTAGAAGCCTTTACAGTGTTGGACTTGTGGAAAAGATCACCGCAAGAGAGACTTTTCACAACATCATGGTGGTAGACCACAGATCGAAATTGCACAGGAGGCACAAATAGTGGGAGATGTTGGACACAATATTCCTAGGATCTATGCAATGTTAGATAACAGAGAGGTAGATCACCAATAGTCTATTATCGAGATGGATGATAAGCATTGTGAACAAGTTGTTTCTATTTTGATTGACCATGTATATAATTATAGTTATGTTAATCCTTACCTAGTGGATAAGTGTGGTTTGAACAAAGAAGTGCATGCCAACCAAGAAGGGAGTTCATCACTGGGTAAGGGCTTGTGAATTTGACTTGAATAGTATGTATACATCACCACATTTAAATGTATTACCGTTGGGTTCATATAATATTCTTTTGGGTATGGAATGACTATATCTTCACAGGACCAAGGTAAATTTTTATGACAAGGCTATTGAGTGCTTAGATGAAAATGGGGAACAAAGAGTCCTGCATGGTAATAAGAAGCAACATTAGCTAGATTGGTTACAACTATGAGAGCTACGCACAATCACAGGAAAAGGTGTGTGTTATTTGAAGTGCACATTTCTAGTGAAAAAGGTAAGGAAGTTGAGGATGTAGATGTTTTGAGAAAGTACCCAGTTCTAGAGAAGTTTTAGAATGTACTTTCCGTAGATATTTTAGAGTTTCCACCTCACAGGGAAGTATAATTCTCTATTGAGTTGGTACCGGGGGCAACACCAACATCAAAATCACCTTACAGGATGAGCATACTTGAGTTGGTAGAGTTAAATTTTCAGCTAAAAGAGATGTTTGACAAAGGATACATTAGTTTCCTTCAGACATAGGTACATTACTTGGGACATGTTGTATCTAAGGAGAGCATCATAGTAGATCTAGAAAAGATACGAGCCATCAAGGAGTGGGTATCTCCTAGGAATGTGGATGAGGTGGGATCCTTTATGGGGTTAGCAAGTTATTACAGGAGGCTCATCAAGAAATTTTTATAGATTTCTTATCCTATTACAAAATTGCAAAGGAAAGGTAAGATGTTTGAATGGACAAAGGAGTGTGAGGAAAATTTTGAGCAGCTTAAGAAATTGTTGACGCATGCTCCAATGTTAAATATCACAAATCCAGACAAAGAGTTTGTAGTACGTACAAATGATTGCAAGAGAGGACTTGGTGGAGTTCTTATACAAGAAGGACAAGTGGTATGCTATGAGTCACAGAAACTCAATGAGCACGAGAAAAACTTTCTGATGCATGATCTTGAGCTAGCAACAATCATACATGCATTGAAGATATGGAGGCACTATCTTCTTGGCAGGAGAATTTTATTGATGAGTGATCACAGTGGATTGTCATATCTATTTGACCAGCTAAATTTGAATGCCAGGATGGTTGGCCATGATCAGTGAGTTTTCCTTCGAAATAAGGTATATTAAAGGTAAAGAGAACGTGGTTGCACATGCTCTTAGTAGGCAGATACAGGTAAATAACATGGAAACTATGAGCTCTTATGGGATAGATTTACAAGATAAGATTTTGCAGGCATCTCAACATGATGACAATTATATGGAGATTGCGCACAAGTTGCAGCTAAGTACAGGTACATGTACAGGTAGTGGTACAAGTGTAGGTATAGGTACATGTAGTGGTACAAGTACATGTATGGGTACAGGTACATGTATAGGTAGTGGTACATGTATAGGTACATGTACAGGTAGTGGTACAGGTACAAGTGGAGGTGTAAAGGATGTGGAGTATAGTCTCATGTCAGATGGATTGGTCAGGTTTAGAGACAAGATATATGTGCTAAACAACAGTGAGCTCAAGAAGGTGATATTGAGGGAGTTTCAGGTGAAACCATATTAAGGTCACCCAGGATATCAAAAGACATTAACCGAAGTAAAGAAGTTTTACTATTAGTCAAATTTGAAGAGAGATGTAACAGAGTTTGTGGCTAGGTGCTTGGATTGTCCAAAGGTTAAGGCAAAGTGTAAACATCCAGGTGGACTATTACAACTGATTGCAATTCAAAAATGAAAATGGGAGACCATTTACATCGAATTTATCATGGGTTTGCTGAGGACAATGAGACAACATGATTCCATCATGGTTGTTGCAGATAAGTTGAAAAAGGTAGCACACTTCATTTCAGTGAAGTCTACATTCTCAGCAGGTGATGTAGCGAATGTATTCATCAAATATGTGGTCAGATTGCATGATTTTCCACAAAATATTGTGTCAGATAGGGATGAAAATTTCACTTCCAAGTTTTGGAAGGAGTTATTTACAAGTTTGGGCTCAGATTTGGCCTTTAGTACATCTTATCATCTGTAGATAGATGGAAAAATAGAGAGGGCCAATAGGATATTGGATGATATGTTGAGGATGTATGTGATGCATCAACAATGAAATTGGGAAGAGTATCTTCCACTGGTAGAGTTCGCTTAAAACAATGGGTATTGAGAATCCTTGAGGATGAGTCCATTTTAGGCATTGTATGGGAAGAGTTGAAATACTCCCATAAGTTGAGGTGATCCAGTTAACAGGGTGCTGATTGGACCAGACATGTTGGAAGAAATGGAAAATGAATTGTAGGTAATAAAGAATAATTTGAAAGCAGCACAAGATAGGTAGAAAATTTATGCAGACCATGTTGAAATTTGCAACAAGAAATAGTGAAATTGGCATCTAGAAAAAACATGAAAATGCACACACACTAGTGTGGGATCACAGGTCACACAGTGACGGATCCTAGTGACACATTAGTGTGCAACCAATTTTTAAATAAATTGGAAAATTAATTGTAATCTTATCTCATAACAACTTGTAATAGTTAACTAAGTGTGATATACTTAGTTAGCTCAAGAATTTTGAGTTGAGGGTAAAAGGATATGAATGTAGAGTGATTCTATTATTTACAGGGTCTAGTTGCAGTTGTAGCACTAGTGTAGTGTGAGTGGGATCTCTTAACTCACATTAATTGAGTTAAAATAAATTTAACTAGTTTTATCTGTTTGATGGGCTAGTGGAAGGTCAAGTGAATTAAATAGATTTAATTCACAAGTAGTGATCTACCAAGTAACTGATGATTCACTATTAATAGCTGCATGCATGTCAATTCTGATGGAGACCCATTTGAGACAAATGTTCAAGACATGTAAACTATCAATTTTAATTTTGGTGAACTTCCCAGGTGCAGTTATAAAGTCAGAGGAAGGATCCATAGGGATTGTGCAGTCAAGGAAGGATAATTATCATATTTAATATGGATTAACTACCTAGGGATTGCATGAGCAAGGCTGGGATAATACCCCAAAATAGGAAAATATAGTAATACACAAAAAAATAACTAGAAACTACAACAATGTGGAAATAAAATATAAACACTATAAAAATAGACAGAACAATTGAGCCATTTTATTAACAAGGAGGTGAAATACAAGTACAACAGTGCTAAAACTAGTAGCACTCAAGTCGATAGAGATGGCTAGAGTGACCTTCGAGTCCTCTATGTCAGAACACTCCGCAGTTGCTGCTCCGCTAGAGACCCTACTGCGCTACCCCTGCTAGAAATGCTGGAAATGTAACTGTTGGCTGAAATGGGGTGCATAGATAAGGCTACTCCGGAGCTCGGAAAATGCCAGGATTTGGAATTCAGACTCTATGATGAAAAACCAGAATAACCCAGTGTTATATCCCTGTAATTTGTAAGATTGGGAAGAGAAAATAGTAGAGAAACACATCAAACCACTTTGGAGTCCAAGACCTAGTCTTCCTGGGCTCAGAGAGGTCTCTCTCTGTATTTATGATTAACTGTTTTAGCTTTATGACTATATTTTCTAATTTTAGGCTAGTTATAAAGTTTGGGGTTGTTTGTTTGATTTTTTGTTTGGTTGGACATATAGAATGTGTGAAGCTTAATCCATTGGGATATGGAGTCATAAAAGAGCTGAATTGTACATCAAATTTTCAAGGGTTCTCACAAGGCAAGCTAACTATGAAAAATGGATCATAGTGGTTGTATGAATATGAGATGATAATGAGTTTAGTAAAGCTAAAGAGAAATTAAGAATTCCTTAACTATACTTCAACATAAATGCAGAGCAGACAGTCTCTTAATTCAACATTCAGGTCTTTAGAAGAAAACATTTGAGATAGCAGTTCAGTGAAATTAAAGAGCAGCTAAGAATTCTTTAACTTATCTTCACAAGAAAAACCTCAAGGTAACAGTTTTAGCAAAACTAAAGAGCAGTTAAGAATTATTTAGTTAAAATTCAAAAGAAAACTTTAAGATAACAACTTGGTAAAAGTAAAGAGCAGTTAAGAATTATTTAGTTATAATCGCAGAGGAAAAAATTTAGATAACAATAACAGATAGAGTTAAGGTGCTCAAGCAGCATATCTTAATCTAAAATTTTTGCTCTGCTATCAGGGAGATTGATGTACAGTATGGAAAAACAGAGAGAAAAAATTAACATAAAAGGGATAACATCACCATTAAAATAGCTCAGGGATCTTGTGACCATGCTTGTATTATTGATGTCCAGCTCAAAAATAGTTATAGTGCTCCAATACAATAATCTTGGCAACTTAGAATCTAAACAAAGTCCAACCATCACTGATAATGAAAATACAGGTAGTATTTAACTGTAATTGAGGTGGTTTCCCTAATCTAGGGTGACAGACTGCATTTACTACAGAGTAAATGAAGTTTTGACAATGGAGACCATGCAAGGCCTAAGCCAAAAATATCTCTGACAAACCTACTGTAGTAATAACTTTCAAATTAACTCCTGAGCTGAATTTTAAAATATATTTGACCAACTACCTGCAAAATTAAATTTTTTAATAACTTCTAAACTAATGCTAAAATATATCTGACTCTAATATTAACTGTGGTAGTCTTCATTAAATCAAAATTTAAGCTGGAGGTGGCCAATGTGGTTGAGAAGAGGTAAATTCTATCTTGACATCTAGCTTTGTTTTCCTCATTGATTTGTTTTTTGATTTGTCTTTTAACTTTAACCTGTCTTTATCTATATATATATATATTTAGTTTTCACATTTACCCCTGACTGCTTTGTTTACTCATTTTTTCTTTTCACTGTCCTTTATTTTGAATAAAATTTGTTGTTTTTGGAGTAAATGTATGATCCTTGATCATCATGACTGTCTTCTTTTATGCTCCATTGCTGCGTTTATCTATTCTTCTGCTCATAATCTTCTATAGAATAAGGATTTTAAATTGAAATCCAGAGAGTTTGGATCTAACAAGATTTTGGAACTAGAACCGAAAGTTGTTTATCCCATCCTTCGATATGCTAATCACCTGCAAAATCAAAACAATCGTTAATTTAAAACACAATGTTTTCGCAGGGAAGCGATATGGCTTGAAGGAACTCGGGAAATATATGGAAGGAGTCCATAGAGAGGAGGTTTTTCAATTTTTGCATTTATAAATGGCCTTCTAGGTCTTTTAGAAATGTCGCAGGGGTTATCACAGTGGTTCAGGATTATACTGTGATATCACTGGGTTTCAAAATGTTTCAAATGGTCAGTGGTTTCGTTTTACGGCGCGAAGGCGGTTTACGGTTTATCGCACGATGATGGAATGGTTTGCAGTTTTAGCTTGATGGGATGTGACGAAGCATAGGGGAGACGTGTGGCGGATGGGAGGGTTGAAAAACTGCCCATTTCGAAACCCTCTGAAGGTTATAAACAATGGGTAGTTGAGGGTGCGAAAAGGACTGGGGGTCGTCATATCGGGTGGTGAAGATCGGTTGGTGGATTGAGTATAGGTCGGTTTGAAAGGTGGGGTCGGGTGTTTTAATGAAACAAAGGTTTAAAACATTAACACGAGGTTTAAATATGTTTGTCAGGCAATAATGTGAAGTGGGGCTCGGGGATACATTAAAGTGGAGGGCAAAGGTTTTAGAGTAGAGGTATTAATATAAATATGAGTCAGGTTTTAACATAACAGGGGTCGTGCTTTTAACAAATAGGGTTTATTAAAGTGGGACCTAGGGTTTAGTATTGTGGGGGAGGGACACAAATAAGCGGGGAAATAGTATAAGGTAGGGGAAATAGAAACACTTTAGGACGAGGTTTAAAACAATATCAAGGTAAGGTATTAAAATGTGGAGGCCGAATATTATTTCAATTAAAAACATTGTAAAAAATGGGTTTTTTACATGTTTGTGATGGAAAAGAGGGATTAGTAAAGGGGAAAGGATATATATATGGGAATTTAGGGTTTAAAATGGGATTTCAGAGCATGGGAGTGTTAGAAATAGGTAAAATGAAAGGTAATGGAGAGGGTAAATAAAAAATAATGAATGCAGTGAGATTTGGATTTCCATCATACTTAATTAGAAAAAATTTCCTCTTTAAACTGAATCAAATGGTAGATGGACTTATTTGACCCATTTTTCACTCAGGATCTCCTTTCCTTTATTAAAATAATTTATAGTCATGGAATATTATTTTCAACATGAAAAACTATAATAAATATGCAGTCATCTTGTGATACTGTAAAAATACAACAGTCTAACACCCAAAAAGGATTTCCATATTGGCTCACCTCAGAAAATCACCCTCCTAGGGATTTGAATACATAACTGCTGGGTATGCAGATCTATGGCATGAAATGAAAGATAAGATATTTGCAATAACATCCAATCAGCTCAATTCATGAAGAGGTAGCCCCTTCTCTTGATTCCAAGCTGTAAGCTTGAGATCTAGCTCCTCCTCTCAAGTTGCAGCTGCTGAACTACATAACTGCTGGAAGTCACTGCGCTGTTAAGAGGGCTAATGTTGTATCCTGCTGCTATATGTTGCAATACTGCTCACAATGGATGGAAATGATCTCACCAAATTGAGGGGATGATCCCTCACAGGATTCCAAGCTGAAATACTTGGAACTTCCTTCCTCCTCTGAACCTACACTGCTGGAATGTGTAATTCCTGTAGGGCCTATTGCTGCATAGAGGAGTAGAATGAAATCCTGATGTCGGATGTAGAAATACTGATCTATGAACACTGCAATGGATGTACAAGCTAAAGGTATTATCCCTCCATAGGTTTCCCAACTGAAGTACTGAGAACTACCTTCCTCCTCTCAAACCCTAAGGTCCTGAATATCTCTAGGGTTTTGAGAGTCGTGTCACTTCCATATCAGTGGTAGTACACATGTGATCATGTGAAATTAAGTTGCCAGGACCTTGCAAAGGAATTATTCATCTAATTTTCAAAAAGAATTATGATTCATTTATTCCTCCACATCACACAATCATGACCTAAATCACGCCCATCCATTTCGATTAATCTCGAAAAAACGGTCATGAGACTTCCCCATACTTTAAATCAATTGATGGTCAGTGTCTGTTTATTTTAAAGTTACCCACAATTGCCCGAAACCTGCATTCTTTGAGCCCACCTTTGTTTCTTGCTATTCTATGACCTTGCTTCTTTCTTTTCCACCCCCACTTCCATGTTTAGGTGATTTCATCATTCACCTCCACATAACCTAGCCACTCTGTAAACTACACATTTAATTTAAAAGAATTTTTAGGTATCAGTGAAGAAGATGTCAACCAAAGGTGCTCTGTTGAGGAAGGAATTACAAGACACTTCATATCTTGATGCACACCCTCAGGCCTATGAACTGTTCAAGCAGGTTGGAGGCTACAGGTTTTGTCAGAAGTTCCAGGGATACCATCAAGGTATCACAGATGCATTTGAAAATATTTTTGATGGTTGTAAGGTTCAACTTGGGCCTATGGTAATGCAGATATATGAGGCTAGCATTGCAGCAACTACAAATATTCCTGGTGAAGGAGAAAGGTGGTTTAAGACTACCTATATCAAAGAAGTTGATTTCAGGTCTTTCCTCAAAGAAGAATATAAAAACATGAAGTGGAAAAAGGATATCCCCGGGAGTTATTTGGAGGAGAAATGACAAAAATTGTTAAAGATGATCTAGGTTTACATCACTTGTGAAGGGATATATGGAAGGACCATACTCTACCACTTCAGGTTTCTTCTCCACTTCACAGGTAAGCAGCCTCTAAACATGCCATTTTATCTTCTCAAGAGTCTTACCAAGATGGGTTCTAAAGTTAAAGACAAACCTCAGATAGTTAGCGGCAGCCTTTTCCATTAGGGGTTAATCAAGTTGATAGTTTTAGAAGAGCTCAACAGAAGAAGAAAAACTTGGAACTATCTCCTGTTTTGGGGAGAATTTCAAAAAGAAATTCAACCAAATAAGGGAGGAACTCCCTCACAGGGATTGACTTCCCAAAAAATCATCATTAGGAAGAGAAGAGCACTATCTCCTATGCAAACTGTGACCAATATTTCTCCCTCAATATCAAAGAAGTCAAATAAAAGGTTAGATTTTGGGAAGGAGGCAGAGGATCAAGGGAAAAATGCAGCAACAAATGTTATAAACCTACCATATTCAGATTTAGATTTAGAGCCATTAGCTGCAGAACAGAAGCAGAACCATTAATTGCAGAAATGGAAGCAGATCCATCAACTATAGAAATAGAAACCCATGAAGAAGCTGGAACATCATCACAAAAGAAGGTTAGAAAAAAGACTAAGGTACAGAAACTGAAGGAGGAAAATGATGAGTTAAAAGTGTTGGAGAGACTTCTGAAGTAGGAAAATGAGACACTTAAACAATCATCCAACAAAATTAGTTCTGCACTGGATCAGTTAGCCATACAGTATGAAACAGTAAAGCACAAGAACAAGAGGCTTTACAAACATAATATCAATTTGCAGAACATGAACAAGGTTTTGAGATTCAAGCTTATCCACAAGAAACTAAAACCTCAAGCTCACCTCACACTTGATACCCTAGCTCAAGATGCCCTTGATCTCAGTTGAAGTGGTTATAATAAATGAAGCAGGGTTGAAGGGAAACTCAACCATTTTTTATTAAATTCAGAGCAATTACAATTTTTTCCAGCTATCAGACCATTTCATAATCCGTTATTATCTGCCTAAAACCATGCCTAGAAAATCGGCAGCTAAGCAAGCTCTGTTTGATCTCATTAGCTGTTGAAATTTCTATTATGGACAAAAAACATCAAATCTCCTCAAATCAAGGAAAATCGATTCCTTCATGATCTCCAAAGCATCTAGAGTGATCTTATAGCTATAAATCATCCTCAACATGTTGTTGTCAACCTCAGATTCAATCAGGTTAGGCTTTAAACAATATCAAATCAAATCTATTTTGTTGGAATTTTGTTATATTTTCCAGTTCAAGGGTTGTAACCAGCAAACCATTTTTTTTGTTTTTACCTTTTCAGGGTTAAAAATCCAATATTTTGTATAGATTTAGGAGATAGGGCATGATTGTGAAAGAGATAAAATCTCTATTTTAGATAGAATATAAATAGATATTTTCCATAAATATTTGAAAATATGTAGCTAAGATCCTAAAACCTCTCATTGGAAATACTAACTCTTTCATCAAGGACTCAGGCGATTTTGTCAAGCTCATTAAGAATAAAAAGGTTAAAGAAAGTGACATATTGGTTAGTTTCGATGTGGTATCTCTTTTCACAAAAATCCCTTTAGATGAGGCAATCCAAGTCATTAAAGATGTCACTGATCTTGAAACAACCAAGCTTGCTGAGATTTGCCTTCGCTCCATGTTCTTCAGTTCTCAAGGAGAATTCTATGAAGAAGTGTTAGGTGTCGCAATGGGATCTCCACTTTCCCCTATTGTTGCCAACTTGTACATGGAACATTTTGAGAAAAAGGCCCTTGCTTCTTATCCCTTAAAACCTGACTGGTGGAAAAGTTTTGTGGACGACACCAACATAAAATGGGCCCACGGTAAAGAAAATATTGAAGGATTTTTTAATCACCTCAATTCCATTTCCACAGAGATTAAGTTCACAATGGAGGTTGAAGAAAATAGGAGCATTTCGTTTTTGGACGTTCTGGTCACTAGGAATGAGGATGGAACTCTTGGGCACCAGTTGTTTAGAAAGAAAACCCATACAGATAGCTATCTCCATGCTGAGTCCTACCGTCATCCAGCTCAAAAGTTTGGTGTTCTTAATACCCTAGCTGTCAGAGCCATGAGGATTTCTGACACCAAACTCCTGAACGACGAAATCAGTCACCTTTCAACCATTTTTAGAGATTTAGGTTATAAAGATAGGTATATCAAAAAAGCCCTGGAAAGAGCTAAGGGTTCAAGAAAATCAAGAAAATATGGGAAGATTTGTTCTTCCATACATTAAGGGGGTTACTGATAAAATAGCCAAGCTGCTGAGGAAGAACATATTTTCGCTCGATTTTCGGCATTAGGCACTATTAGGCAAAAGATGCCATCAGTTAAGGACGACATAAACCTGGAACAACTTAAAGGAGTATACAAGATCGAGTGTTCATACGGAAAGAGTTATATAGGTGAGACTGGACGTTCACTTCAAAAAAGACTTAAGGAGCATGGAGTCGATATCAAGTACGAACGATCACGCAACTCAGCCCTTGCAGAACACTCCTCTAAAACCAAGCATCAAATTCATCTGGAAGATGCAACAATCATTGCGAAAGAAGAGCACTATCAAAGAAGAAAAATAAGAGAGACACTTGAAATTATAAAGCATCCAGATAATCTTAATAGGGATGGTGGAGTTGAAATTAGTGACACTTGGAGACCTCTTCTTGGATAGATCTGCTCCTCCAAAAACACCCTCCATTGAGGTATAGTTTTCAGGTATATAACCCGAGGTATGGTCCTCCTCCTTTGGTTTCTAGTTTAGTTTTAGTTTTAAATGAACAAAAAATTCTAATAATTATCCCTAGTAATTAATTTTTATTATTGTGTTATAATAAAAGTTAATTAATTAATCGATAATCATTAGGATTTTATGCTTTATTCCCTAAATATGCATATAATTTTTTCCCTATATAAGTTTTTTAGTTTATTAAATTAAGCATTGTCCTCTAAATAAAAATAAACCTTTTATGTTAATTTTATAATGAAAGTAGATACATAAAAAATTACAATGGTATATTTAATAAAATAGATATATCCTTTTAATTGATTTATGTATTTATTTTTGGTTTGACTTAATTAGGTTATCCAATAAGAAGTCACCATAATAAGTGAGCTCTAGGTCTTTTAATTCTTAGTATACTTTTATCTTGATTAGTATTTAGTACTCTTATGAAATTAGATCTTTATATTAAAAAAATTAATTAATTTTTATTTATTTATTTTTATTTTTAAAATATAATTAGATATATAACAAATTAAAATTAAGGTTTTTAAATAAAATTGGATATATAATAAATTAAAATGATATAGTAACTAATTATATCCTTTTAATTCAATTATATATTTATATTTTATTTAGTCCTTTGTTTAAGTAACTAATAATAGTTCACCTTCAATAATTTTTAATTTTAGTTAATATTTTTTTTTCTTATTAATTACTTTCTAGGCTTTAAAAATATAAATTAGAAACTTTATTAGTTTATTTAGATCTTTATCCTTGTAGGAATCTCCTTTTCTAGATTTGATATTCTTTAAATGAACCTTATAACTTAGATTATTAACCTTGATAAAATAATTTTTTTTATTGAATTAGGATTATAATATATATATAAGATAAATTAATAAATATATAGAAATTATAAACTCTGGTCGGCTCTTTTCTAGAAAAGCTTCCTCTACCTATATTAATGGCCTTAGTCTTTTTCTCAATTTCTTCATTCAAAAAAGTCCTGATGATGGATCCCCGTTGGGATTCGAAACGTCGACACTCGTTTTCTAGCAATGTGGATAATCCGGAAAGTTTTTTAAAAAATATATGAAAATAGTTAAGGAAGAGATCTGATCATCCTAGTCTATAGGATCTGAATGTAAGGAGAATATTATAAATGATAGGATGTGATATGGGATAAGGGTTAGACCTGAAGGGAAGGATGATATGGGAATATCATCAAATATTGTAAAGATGTTCAACTGGTTGTAACTGAGTTTTTCTTGGATGAATGAAAAGACCTTCTGTTTTCCATATTATTATGTCATAATAGTGTGGTGAAGTGTTTATTGATGCTATTTGTCATTTATTTGTTTCACACATTGTTTTTCTTTCCTTATTTTTTATAAGAAAATTTTGTTCAACATTTGTCTTTGGACACCCTGCTCAGGCTTAAAACAATATTTATGTTTTCTTCTGAAGTTTGAATGCAGAATTCAGATAAGGTCTGCTCTGCATTTTGGATTGAATCCTAATATCTTCTTCTCTTCCATATCACAAAATGTAAATATCCACTGACATGAATATATTTCCTGGTTACACACGATCTCGGCTATTCATTCATTTAAATCAGCTTTGACCTTTTTCACTCCATTAGCCCAATGGCCCTCTTCTGTTGTCTCAACCAAAAATTTCAAAAAACCTTTCTATCCTCATAACTAGCCTAATATCAGAATCACTAAACAAAGTTAAATCATACAGAGAGATCCATCTTTGAGTCTTGGAGGGATAGATCCTTGAATCGAAGCAGTTTTGATGTTGCCTTCGGGATTATGTCTTCAACCTTAGAATTAAGAAGCTCTAACACATTGTACACCAAAAACATCTAAAAGTCCCAAAAATACATAAAAATACATCTAGTCACATAGGTATCCATAATTCTCACCAAGGGATAAAACTAAGTCAAGATATCTATGGAAAATAGTCCCAACATATGCATAATTGTTTATTAATATCAACTACTCATCAAACCATTTGAATTAATGTACGTAATATTCCCATGTTTGTGCATCTCATCCAAAACTAGCCATCAACTTGGCCCACTAGAGGCTCAGTCCTCCCCAACTGTGGTGTCAAAATCTACAATCATGACACTATCACTTTCTCAAAGAAGAATAATACTATGATGTTTCCATACCTGAACAAACTTTGTTTCCTTGTCCTATGTTTTTTCAATTGATCCTTTAGATATGACAACAAACGATCACACAAATTTAACATTGTAGGGACCATGCACCATTTTGAAATGCCACCTTAGATTTTTGAAGCCGAGTGTGGACTTGATGAACTTGCCATTGAGGTCATAGTGAATAGGATGGTGCAAAGAGGGAGGTACATTGTTGTGAAACCAGCTCCAAAAATAGAAGAGAAGAGAGACCAATTTCTTAGAAATCAACCACTTCGAGGGGGAAACCTACAATACATTACATAAATGAATTATTCTTGGATGATACAAATAGAAAAACCTCCTTTATATATATATGAGTCCATGGGGCCACAATGTAATCCTAGCCGACCTAAAAATAATAATGTAAGGGCACAATAATAACAATACGGGAGTTACATGGGTACAAGAATAACAATAAGGGGGTCACACTAACAACAATAAGGGACTATACTAGTAATATAGGGATCTAACATGCTCCTCTCCTTCAAAAAAGTGTTGTCCTCAACGCTTGAGTAGCTTCAGGTGCTTTTGTATAAAATTCTCATCCTCCCATGTAGAATCTTCAATGGGTAAGTTCTTCCATTTGATGAGATACTCTGAAACTGATTGATTTCGTAGCTATCGAGTTCTTGTTTCCATGACTGCTTCAGGTTCTAGTATGTTTTTTCCTTCCCCATCAAGTTCTGGCAATATTGTTTGAACTGGAATTTTGTCCCCTATAACCTTTTTTAAGCATGAAACATGGAAAACTAGATGCACTCGCGAAGAAGCAGGAAGCTCTAATTTGTATGCCATGGTACCAATATTTTGCAACACCTTGTAAGGACCATAGTACTTTGGCGATAATATATTATACTTCATAGCTTGCTTGAGGGACATTTGTTTGTATGGTTGTAGCCGTAAAAATACCCAGTCTCCAACATCAAAACTTCTCTCACTGCAATGTTGATCTGCCTGTTGTTTCATTTGATTTTGTGCTAAATTTAGGCTATCCTTTAAGAGTTGGAGAACTTCTTGTTAATGCTCGATGTGATCCTCCACTGCTTGAACCCTAGAATTTTTCCTTAAAGAAGATATGATGGATGGTGGATGATATCCATAAAGTGCCATAAATGGGGTTATTTTTGTTGCAGCATGGAAGGAAGTGTTATACCACCATTCAGCGAGAGGTAACCACTTAACCCATTGTGCTTTCTTAGAAAATACTTAACAACTAAGATATCCTTCCAAAAATTTATTCACTATCTCTGTTTGACCATCGGATTGAGGATGATAAGATGAGTTATGATCTAGTTGAGTACCCAAACAAGAAAATAATTTCGTCCAAAAATTTCCTTTAAAAATGGGATCTCTGTCACTTACAATAATCTTTGGGTTTCCATGTAGCTTTTGAATTGTTTCCATAAATGCAGTAGCAATTGTACTTGCTTTAAATGGATGAGATAATGCGCAAAAGTGTGCATACTTGGTAAGACTATCAACTACCACCATGATGACACTCCTTCCTTCGGACTTAGGTAAACCTATGATAAAATCCATTGAAATCTTCTCCCAATGTTGACTTGGAATGGATAAAGTTTGTAGAAGACCTGGGGTATTAATTGTCTCAAATTTATTTTGCTGGAAAACGAAACATTTCACCACAAACGTTTGAGTATCAGATTTAAGGCCATCCCAAAAAACTTCTTTCTGCACCCTGTGGTAAGTTTTTAAAAATCTCAAGTGTCCTCCTAAAGGAGAAGTGTGCAATTCCAAAAGAATATTTTGTTTTAGTTGGGAATTCTTGCAAATATATAAACGATCTTTGTAACATAAGGAATCATTTTTCCAACTAAATGTATCAAATGTACTAGGATATTGCTGCAACTTTTGAATGAGTGTTCACACTTCTTCCTCCTTCTTCCATTCATCCCTTGCTTCAGTTATCCAATCTGGTTGGATAATAGAAATGACACAAAGAAAAACTTCCACCTCTTCATACTTTCTTGAGAGTGCATCTGCAACAACATTTAGCTTCCCTTTTTTGTAGATGATTTCAAAGTCATAACCCAACATCTTTGTGACCCATTTTTGTTGCTCTTCTGAAGATAGTATTTTTTCCAAAATGTGTTTAATACTATCATGATTAGTTTTTACCTTGAAGTTTTTTCCCATTAGGTAAGATCTCCATTTCTTTAGTGCATGTAGTGTTGCCAACATTTCCTTCTCATAAATAGCCTTTTGTAAATAATTTCCTTTGATTGAACGACTTTCAAAAGGAATGGGTCTTACCAATTCCATTTCCTAAAGCATCACATTCCACAATAAAGGTTTTTGTGAAGTCTGGCATAGCTAAGACTGGTGCTAGGAACATTGCCTCTTTAAGATGTTCAAAGGCCTTAGTTGCTTCAAGAGTCCATGAAAATTTATCTTTCTTCAATAATGTTGTTAGAGGTGCTGCTATTCTCCCATAATTCTTAAGAAACTTGTGATAATACCTTGTTAACCCGAGAAATCCGTGCAAATGCTTTATGGTTGTGGGGACTTTCCATTCCTTAATGGATTTAATTTTGTTAGGGTCTACCTTAACACCCTCGTGAGATACAATATGACCTAGATATTCCACCTCTTGTACTCCAATGAAACATTTGGATGTTTTTGCATATAATTGTTTCTCCTTCAATAGTTTGAGAACCTTGTCAACATGTTGAAAAGGATCCTTCCAAGACCCGCTATAGATTATTATATCATCAAACAATACTAGCACAAATTTTCTAAGCAAGGTTTTGAAAATGGATTTCATAAACCCTTGAAATGTAGAAGTTGCATTGTAAGGCCAAAAGGCATGACCAAAAATTCATAATGACCTTCATGAGTTTGAAATGTTGTTTTCGGAATATCTTCCGTCTTCATTCTAATTTGATGATATCCTGAACGAAGATCCAAATTGGTAAAATAATTTTCCCCATGTAATTATTCCAATAATTCATCAATCACAGGAATGGGAAATTTATCTTTAATAGTGAGCTTATTGAGCTCCCTATAATCTGGACACATGTGCCATGATCCATTTTTCTTGTGCACCAATACTACTAGGCCAGAGAAAGAACTTTGATTAGGTTGAATTATACCAACCTCTAACATTTCTTCAATCATACGTTCAATTTCGCTCTTTTGGACACAAGGATATTTGTAAGGCCTGATGTTTGGAGGAACACTTCCTGGAATCAAATGAATAGCATGGTCATGATCATGAATAGGTGGGAGTCCTTTGGGAGTATCAAATACCTTGGAATGATTGTCCAAGAATTTTTGGAGATCTAGAGAAATAGATGATTTTGATGTTGGAACTTCTAGTGAGCATAATTGTGCAATTACACCTCGTTGTTCTTTCTTTAGAAGCTTTGTCATGACATTAGATCTAATTATCTTTCCTGGCTTCCCTACGATACCTCATAATTTGATTTCCTTTCCTTCCGAAAAAAATTTCTTGAAAATTTCTTGAAAATTAAAAGCTACCGTCCCCAAAGATTGTAACCATTGTACTCCTAGTACAACATTAGCACCTCCCTTTAGGATGGAAAGCATTGGACTATTCAATCCATATTCCCCCATGGATATCTTGATATTATGGTATTTTCCCAAGCAATTTATAGTTCCTCCATTTGCAACCATCACTTGACATTCTGGTGCTGGGTAAAGGAAACAATTCAATTCCTTGGCTACCTTACAATGAATAAAATTGTGGGTACTACTCGAATCAATCAACACTATTACCTTTTTCTTCTTGATATGTCCTTCTATCTTGAGAGTTTGAGGAGTGGTAATTCCTGCCAATGCATTACATGATATGGTCGAACTCATTTCTTCTTCTTCTAGGGTTACTTCTTGGTCTATATCCTCTTCTTTTGAAGTTTCTTGTTTATTTTTTTTCCTCCTCTTCACAATCTATGTAAAATAATTTCTTCTCAACACACTTATGAACTTTAGAGTATTTTCTATCACAACTATAGCAAAGTCCTTTTGCTCTTTTTTCTTCCAATTTTTGTGGTGTCAACCTTGTAGGTTGTGGAAGTCTAGGAGTAGCAACATTTACATCTTTATGGATGTGAGTGGTAGGCTTCCTTGTCGCCATAATTTTACATTCAATTTTTCTTGCCAACCTGAATGCCTTCTCCAATGAATTAGGTTCCCAAACACGAACTTCATGTTAGATTTTATCCTTCAAAGTCCCTATGAATACATCAATCTTGTGTTACTCTGGAATATCAGTTACCCTTATATTCAATTTTTTGAAGTCCTCAATGTGCTCCACCACTGACCCCTTTTGTTTTGAGATTTATCAATTAGCTAAAGAAGGTGTTTCTCTTTGTATCCTCATAATGTGTTATCATTTCCTCCATAAAAATTTACCAAGTGACAACTTTTTTACGAGAGCAAAGCCATCGATACCATACAAATGCATTCAGTTCTAAATGTAAAGTTGGAATGCATACCTTTTGTGTGTTTTTCACATTATTGAGATCAAAATATTGCTCCATCTGTAGTATCCATGTTACGGGATCCTTCCTATCAAACCTCCTCATATACATATTTTGAATATGGTGGTTCTTCCATCCAACATTAGATTTTATGAAATCACGATTAACATCTATTTTGTTCTCATCATGAGTTTCTTCTACTATCTTTTCGCCATTAGGAGTAATTTCTTGTATCAACTTTGTCAAACCTTCCATGTCTACTTTTAGATCATTCTTCATGTTTTCTATGTTGTCTTTCATTTTTTCTTGCATGTCCTCCATCTTAGCTTCCACGCCATCCATCTTAGCTTCCACACATTTCTTCAAACCATCCATATTCGCTTCCATCCCTTTCTTTAAAACTTCCATTTCATTTTTTGCTGCTCTTTGCGAGAGCAAAATTTGGTGCACTTGCTCTTGTAATTTTGATAGATCATGTTGCAATTCTTCATCTTCATGAGTCATAGTAGAGTAATCTGAGGACTTAATGGGTGTTGAATTATTTTTAGGAGGCATTTTAGAACCTAATACTGAAATATATGCTCAATAGGCCCTTGGAATCACATCAAACTGTTTTTTTACACAAGACTTATGCAATTCAAAAAGAAAAAATACGCACCTTTTTCTTGCTTTTGAGGAGCTCGATATTGAAAATAAATTATCTCTGAGATTTCAGATCTACAATATTAAAATTGGGCCTTAAGGCAGCTCTTTGAATCCTCTTTCTAATGCCATAGGCCTGACATGATTTGGATTCTTCAAGGCAAAGTTATGTCCAATCTCCCACAATAACCTAATTATGGACTGGTTCAGTAGAGCGAACTTGTATGACTTGCCACATGTCACTGTTTTCTCCTTCGGCTATGAAAATTATAGAAAGGAAATGAAATTTCGTGTACTTTTAGCCACTCTTTACAGAATTCAAATCTGATGCTCAGAGAGAGAGTTATGAAGATTTTCCCACGATCACCTATTTGAGATGAAATTCAGGAGCCTGAAAAAGCCCTAACTTCCACAGATCCTACCTCCCAAAATAATGTGAATCAATATCTGAAAATTTTCCATGACGTTCCTCGGGATTTCAGCCTCGCCCTGTAAAATTTTCAGCTTCTGAACCCTCCTAGAAAAATAGTTATAGTGAAAATTCCGTGATGAATTGTTTAGGTTAAATTCAGGAGCCTGCAAAGAGCCCTAATTTCCACAGAACATATCTATGAAAATGTTGTGAAACAAGCTCTGAAATTTTACGACGATGTTCCTCAGGATTTCTGCTTCGAGTTCTAAAAATTTCAGCTTCTGAACCTTTGTAGAAAAAAAAGTTATAGCGAAAATTCCACGATGACCTGTTTGGAGCAGCGAAACCCTAGAATCCAAAGCTCTGATACCAAATGTTGTGAAAATACCTCCAAAAATAGAAGAAAATAGAGATCAATGCCTTAGAAATCAGCCACTTTGAGGGGGAAACCTATAATACATTACATAAATGAATTATTCTTGGATGATACAAATGAAAAAACCTCCTTTCTATATATAGGAGTCCATGGGGCCACAATGTAACCCTAGTGGGGCCACAATGTAATCCTAGCCGACCTAACAATATTAATGTAAGGGCACAATAATAAAAAAATGGGGATTACATGGGTACAACAATAACAATAAGGGGCTTACACTAACAACAATAAGGGACTATACTAGTAATATAGGGACCTAACATACACTATGTCCCTAATTGACATATTTCCACTTACTTTAGGAGTAATGGGAACACAATATTTAGTGATGAAATCCTACAGAGACATTGCTAAATAATCTTCCTCCATACACCAACATTTCTAACCCTTTCCTTGAAAGGACAATGAGAAAATATATATTTATGAGCCTCAGTATTGCAACAAAAAAGCTGCAACTCCCAAGGCTACCAACTTTAATTATCAACCTGGGGTTCATACAAACTTAAAAGGTATCAACACTATATGTGCAACATACAATGTGTCCTTATTTTGTTGATATGATTTAATGGAAGGAATTTCATGATTCACAGCATAACCTAATTGCTGAAATGGAAGTGTTTCTTTGAAAAGAAATTAATCCTAGGCAATAACAACAATTTATAATTGAAATCTTAAGAACATGAATTCAAATAAATAGGCATAATATAATTTGTAAAAATTCATGTCCTAAGTGATTTTTATTCTTCTTGAATCATGGATTTAGATCCTAGGGGTCATGATTCAAGCCTAAGAGACAAAAATCAATCTTTTGGAGTAAATATGGTTGAGTTTACATGTGTTACAAGAGTGCTACAAGAAGTTCTGTTTTTGCTACAAGATGTTATGTTTTGGAGATAACTCACCGAATGAACAAGTAAACCAAATGAAAATGGGACGAGAAATTTTTTGCTAGTAATTAGGATGTCTTAGGTCTCCATTCCAAGTGGAATTACTCCAAAATACCCCTATTCAAACATGCTAAAAAATAACAGAAAATTACTACTCTAAAATATGGAAATTCAAGAACTAAGGTGCTAGTTAATCTATCAAATGCCTAACCTAATAAAGTGAAAACTCAATGGGGATTTATTTATTTATTAACTTTAACATTATTATGAACTAATAGAAGTGGAATCAAGTCAAATGAATCTCACTAACCCATTTTAAAAAATAGTATAAATTTTAGTACTATTTCGCTACAAGGCATTTCCAAAAATTTTATATTCGTGAAGTAGTAACCAAATCCAAGTAGCTTAATGATTAAGATGACTGTTGGGTCATAAAGGTGACTATTACAGGAAAATTCAATGCTTCTCATTCAATTGTCAACCCAGGGCAAGTCTTATTATTTCAACAGTGTGAGCATAGTATATGCAAGTGATATCAAAGAACATCTACTCTATATTATCATAAAAAGGACTATCTAATTATCAAAGTTAAATCAATTCAAAGTGAAATGGAATTATAAAATGTTGTTTAACTATTCTTTCTAAGTAAGCAAAGAAAAGAGCAACTTACAATTGAACAACATACTGATGTATTGAATAGCAGTCTTATTGAATTGAACAACAACTTCAATAAATTAAACAACAATTGTTTATCTAATTTTGCAATGGAATTCTCTTTTAAATTAAATAGATGACATCTCTCCAAATCAATTAACAACTAGACACCTTACATTAATAATGAAAGGATCCAACCTAAAGTATATACATAATTGAAAATTAGTCATGCTAAAACTAATGAAACACGCATAAACATCGGGAAATGATGAAAGCGTCTAAATAATTATGAAGTTATTGACTGTAAGCAAGAAGGTATGAATGACGAACTATTCTATTGAAAGAGAAAGATGGAGCATCTTATGTTCACAATTCAAACAATTAAATGATATCTCACGAAATGTATTAGACGACTGAAACACAAGTTTTGTAATCAAATGTATAGCACAGAGATTAGCGAAGAAAATCCCAGGGCTGGGCCTAAACTACTAGAAGTCTATTGCTACGGAAAACTCAGAGTGACTATAAAAAAATCCAAGACCTTTATTAAGCTGAAATTTAATAAATTGACATAACTGGACAATTCTGTCTCGATACGTCTATTACAGAAGAAAGTCTCTATTCTGATCTATCAATCTTGTTTGTGTTCGGGCTTTTAAAGGCAATTTCTACAATGGTAACGATATTTTCCATACGAGATCCTACTTCTTGTGGATGTTGTTTGAGTTCTTTAGACGTGGAGGTGCCTTTCCATCTTTCGTTGGCCCATGGGAGTCATTATGATCCCATTAGTCTCTATCTGTCAGCTGTCTTCCAGTTATCATCGATTCAGCTGCTTTGTTTCCCTGTAAATAAAGATACAATAAGTCAATTTCCTGTTGTTAAAAATCCCTTTTACAGTTAGTTCATTTTATCCTGCTTTTACATTAATCTTCCTTTCCTTTACTGTTAAGATGAGGGAAAATTCATAAAGGTGCATAACAATTCATGGTAAAGGTAGGGTGAAAACATACCTTATTCTCAGCCCAACATACTCCCTTGCTTACCTGTTTTTAGGTCCTCATGAAAAAAAATGATTGAGGTGTAACTGGGTCAAAGAATAGGTAGAGTAGACTTCTTCTTTATAGGATCTGAAGCCATGTTTCTGTTTGATTTTTGCAAAGGCAACATTTGTGTGCCCCTTTGGTAGCTCATAATCGTGATCATAACCCTCAGGGGGGTACCAGATGAGAGGGCATCTGTACCTGCACCCTATCCATGTAGGGCCCATGTTGAAGATTATATTGCTGTATAAAAGGAATCTGGAGGCAACCACTTTGAAGTTTTTGTAGCCAAATGCCTCTCTATTTTTCACATTATTCGTGGAGGCCATCCACCTCTGTTTGGCTGATGCCAAAGCTTCTTCCTGAATGTCTTCAAAATACTCCTGCCCATGATGTATAATATCCTTATGGATAGGGCCCCATTTAGTCCTTACTCCCTTTCTCTACATGAAATTCTTATGTTGGGTGAACAGATGCAGGGGTCTAGTAGGCTCTCCTCTAACCCACATGTCATGCTCTCTCTTCTAGAAAATGTTGTAGGCTTTAGCCCACCAAGTCGGGTTCTTAGCAAAAGAGAGGAAAGCCTGGAACTAAATGTCTCCTATAAACGTGTTGGGATTACTGTCCCTATCCTCCTCTAGGATGAAGTTGTGCATGTATAATTCACACAAAAGGTGTTGGATATGCTCATTTTTCTCATTGCAACAATGGATGAATTCCTCTATGGTTTTAAAAATCGTGGGATTCCCTGCCTTGACGGCCTTGATCTTCAGTAATAGATACCATTCTACTAAAAATAGGGCATAGTTGGTGGCTGGTGCCTTGGATGTTAGCACATCAAAGTATAGAGAGAAAACCATACTGGTTTTCTTCTTGGCTTGTTCCACATGATCCTGTGCTTTATTTACCTTCACTTGTTCTTCTCTGAGTTGAGCAAATGTCTCATCCTTTGTTGCAAAAAGGTCTTTGAATTTATTCAATAGTGCCTGATGTTCTTGTGCACGTACTACTTCCTTTATGCATTGTGCCAATTCATGTTGTGTTTGAATTATTTCATTTTGCAATTTTTGAGTGGCAACCTTTTCTACTAGGGGAGTGTAGTTAGGTATCTCCTCTGTTTGCGTTCCATTTTCTTCTATAAGTTCTAGCCTAGTCTGTACAGAGGCTTCAACAGTGTATACTAGGTTAGTTTGTACCTCAATCTCAGCAGTGTTTGCTAGGTCAGTTTTTACCTCGGTCTCAGCAGTGTCTATCAAATTGGTGAGAAAATCTATTTGGGTTTCTATGGTGACCAATTATTTATTAGGCTTCCGAGCCTTGCTCACTTCCTTCAACTGTTTCCTCAAATGTTTTATCATTTTCCTTAACCTTTTGCTGGTTCTTCTCATTTTATTTAACTTATTTTTAGCTAAATTCTCTTCTGGCATGGTTTTGGCAGGGGATGGAGGAGCAACAACCTCATTTCCAGGAATGGTGGTGCCAGTTTCAAGGTTATTAGTGATGCTATTTTCTACTTGTACTCCGGAGTTTATTTCTAAATTGTTGTCCCATCTAGGTGAGATATTGTTCCCTTCAGGTGTTAGGGGGACTATCTCTATGCTTGCATTTTGTTCTAAATGGATGGTGTCTCCTGTCTGATTTTCAGATTCAGCTATCCCTTTTGCATGGTCTTCCCTATTCACCCCATCACTCTCGGAAGGAGATAAGGTCCTAAAAGCCTGCGATTAATCTTGGTGGGGTAATATTTTAGTGCGGCCAGATCTGCTGGTAGTGGAAGATTGATTCAAATGTTCCTCTTGCTCCTCAACTTGTTCATATGGGCTTCTAGTTTCACGGGATGCCCTCATTTGCTCTAGGACTAGAGCCATCTCTTCCTCATAGTCTTGTAAGGGTATGTTTTAAGGGCTTGAAGGTGGTGTATGGGAAGGTCCCGCCTCCTCTGTAAATTCCAAGGTTTCTTATTGTAATTGCAGTCTTTCAGACTGTCTTTTATTCCTTGGTTCCTAAGTCGAAGCACGGGTCCTTTTCCCTCTTTTTCCTCTAGATATGTTCATTCTAGGAAGCTCAATTTTAGTCCCAACATGATTTTCCTCAGGGGCATGCATGTTAGGGTTAACAAAGCTGTCCCAGGATGTGTACTGTTTGCCTAACTCATGCATGATAATTAACTTGATTAAACCATGGTGGCTGACGACTGATTGAGGGTTTTCAGCCTTCCTAATTCGAAAAAAAGTGTCGTGTAATACGAAATTCAAGAAAGAAGGTAGATTAACTGAAATATTTTGTTTAAGAATAGCTAACAATTTGAGTTGATGTGGTTTTACGACATCTTGGCGTCCATCACATGTGATCTATCTCTGGATGAATGCTGCCAATTCCTGCCACAGTTTTTGTAGAGAGGCATGGTTAATCCCCCTTCCTTTTTGGTCCAATGGTTCTCCTGGATCCTTGTATGCTGCGATTGCCTCTCGTAGAAGCAGGTGCTTTTAGATCCATCTTTCTCCCTTTGCTAGTATTCCAGAGACTTCAATAATGATATCCTCTGTGACCAGTATAATCCGTCCCCTGAGTCTTGTATGTCCCTCCCCTAGGTTCTGTAGGAATTCAATTGCTATCTCCATGTCAAACCATTGCAATTTGTGTAGGTATGGTAACCAGTCTACTTGTTGAATAATGGTGCGAGTTGCATTCGAGATTGGGAAGGTCATAGGTTCATTTCGGAGATAGATTCCTCCCATGGATGATGTGTTATCTGAGCTAATTTCTCCCTCTATCTGCGTTTCTTTCGGCCCTGTTGGTTAGAATAAACATTTCATGCGAGAATAAAGAAATTTCAATCTTCTGTCATAAATGTATGTAACTTTATATCGTAATTTCAATGATATTTTTGTCTTATCGGCGTATCCAAAGGAATTTGTGCAGGGAATTCACATGCTTAATATTTATGGATATTTACACCCCCTCTCTCGAAATAAGGGCATCCATGTCCTTAAGTACAAGAGATATTTGATCAATCATGAATGAATATATGGGGAAATGTCAGGAATCAGTAATCATAGTATGTACATGAGAACAGTGTCTGTGGCCTTTGAGCTCAAGAAAAGAGGAGTGATTGCAACAATTATGAATGCATGCAGTGTAAAGGTCAGAATTGTTATTTATCATAAGTATATCTCATGCGGAGGTGACCGATGAAGGGAAGAAATCAATACAATAATTATTATGATAGGATGTCCTTATTTAATGGTATGTTGTGACGGAAGCATGATTGTGATAGATAATGGTTGGTTCCATCATTCTGTACTTCAAACATGAAAGCATAGTTCATTTATAGTTACTTATGCGGTAAAATAGTAGTATCACTCATTCGAGTAGTGGGTTTATCTCGGAAATGGATGGAAATAGGAGATAAGGTATATATAAGAGTAATTTACTATCGTTAGAAAATACTCTCATACTACAAGCAGAGCCACCGCTGCCAGAAGGTGTTCATAGCCTCGACAGGGTTGCTATTTTAACTCGAAAAATGAGCCAGAATCCTTTATGTAAAAGTAGATATTTGCCAATTTTATGGAGAGATCACCATGCTAGTGTGGTGGCCAGATAGTCAAGGTGCCACTCACTGGAGTTGTACTAGAGTGATCAGGCTGGATCGTGCTGAGACCTCCTGTCCTTCAAGCTATTAGAGCTATTGAGAAGGTCATTACCCTGGTGTTTTGGCCATTGTGGGCTTGTCACCTACTAAACCCTTATGATCATGGGAGGCTGGATTGTGATGAGACCCCCTATTCTTTCTTAAAAATTTTCATATAGACATAATAATTCTTTTTGAAAAGTAGGAATTTCACTTTGTTTTATGAAGAGACTCACTGTGCTTATGTGGGGGCCAGATAGTCACAATGCCATTCACTGGGATTGCAACAGAGTGTTCAGGCCAGCTTGTGATGAGACCTCCTGTCCTTTAAGCAGTTGGTGCTACCGAGAAGGTCATTACCCTGGTGTGTTGGCAATTGTGGGCATATCACCTGCTAAATCCTTATGATCATGGTAGGTTGGCTCGTGATGAGACCCCCTACTCTCTAATTTTTTTTTTGCATATAAACATAATATTTATTCTTTATACATAAAGTGAGGCTCATTAAATCCTTAAGAGTTAGGGATGGTGTGAGAAGTAAAAAAAATGCCATTACAATTAATACTCCTTATTCCTAAATCTTTATGTCAAAGGGAAATACTATCGAGAGTGCAGAAATATATACCGTTATAAGACTATGTATTGTGTGATAACATGTTTGAGTAGGAGATGTCTTAGCCTTTCATTGCATAGATGTACCATGCCAGCTTCCAGAGTAGAGATTTCCATTAAGTTTCAAAGGATCATCATATTAGTAATATTACTCCTTTTCTCCTCTTTAGGTGCCAATTCCCACTCAGAAATGTGTTTTATAGCTAGGGTGTGGAATGAGGAGAGGTTTTTGTGAGGAGAGATCATCAAAAAAAGAAATAAGGATCATGTTTAAAGAGAGGAAAAAATCAGTTGTTCAATCTGATTGAACAATAGTAAATAAACACGCAAAAGGACACGGTTGTTCAATCCGATTGAACAACAACCATTCAAATATTTCAACAACAAAAATAAAAATGAAAAAAATACATGGCTGTTCAGTTCGAATGAATAGAAACTGTTCAATTGGATTGAACAATAGTCGTTCAAATATTTGAACAACAAAAGTAAGAACGCAAAAACACGGCTATTGAATCTGATTGAAAAACAACCATTCAATTGGATTGAACAAAAACCATTCAAATATTTGAACAAAAAAAGTAAAGACGTAAAAAAACGGCTGTTCAATCCGATTGAACAATAGTCGTTCAATTGGATTGAACAACAGCTGTTCAAATATTTGAACAACAAAAGCAAAGATGCAAAAACACGATTGTTCAAATATTTGAACAACAAAAGTGAAAACGCAAGGGGTAATGAAGGAAAATGATACAATTGCCAATATGAATAATGTACAGTAAGACAAGAAACTAAAAATTATGGGGAAATTATATACAATATTTACAAAAGGAAGTAGTACTCTCTTATGTACTTAGTTGTGGGGCTATCACCCCCTTTTGCTAAAACTTGGATAGTAGGATCGTTGCGTACCTGCTAGAAGAAAGACTACATTGTAAGAGGTTTGTGATAGAGGTGCACTCTGTGCCCGTTGACTCGAAATGTAGAACCAGACCCATATATGGTGGTCAAGGTGAGGGTACCATTGTTGTGTACTTCTTGAATTTTGTATGAACCGAGCCACCTTGTTTGCAACTTCCCCGGAAAATCTTGGAATCTGGAGTCATAGAGAAGTGCCCAATCTCCCTTCTGTAATTTATTCTTTTTGATGAGGTTGTCATGCCACTTAGCTCGTTGTTGTTGTATAATTGTTGTGCGCTGCAGAGCTAGTAGCCGTATTTCATCTAGTTCATTTATTCGCCAGAGTCTTCTAATTTGGGCCTCTGTCAAGTCCAGCCCTACCTCCTGGGCTGCCCTTAGAGTATTTATTTTGAATTCAATAGGAAAATAGGCTCTCTCCCAAATACCAGATTATACAGAGAATATCCAATAGTGTTTCTCCATGTTGTGCAGTAAGCCCACAAGGCGTCTGGTAGTCTAGTGGCCCAGTCTCGACGATGTGCTGATACTGTTTTAGTAAGAATTCCCTCAAGGACTTTTTTGGTAATTTCAACCTGCCTGTTTTCCTATGGGTGGTAAGGAGATGTGACTCTATGGATGATATGGTGATTCTTCAAGGTGGCTGTAATTTTATTACCCACAAACTATGCCCCTCCATCGGTTATCACTTCCCGTGGTAAACCATATTGTACAAATAACTCAAAAAGAAAGTTAATCACAGATTCTTCTGTAGCTCTTAATAAGGCCACTGTTTCTACCCACTTTGTTACGTAATATATCACAACCAGTATGTGGATTTTTTGGTTCGATGGTGGGTTGAATGGTCCAGCGAAGTCCAGTGCCCATCGTTCGAAAGGTTCTACTACCAATTGTTGTTGTAGTGGCATTTCATCATCTTGGCTCGGGCGACCCATTCTTTGGAAACTATCGCAGGCTTGGAAATATTTTTTTGCACCTTTAAAAATCGTAGGACAATAATAATCAAATTGTAATACTTTGTGCCCTGTTATGCAATCTGCAAAATGGCAACCACAAGGTTCATCGTGACAGACCTGTAGAATTTCATAAATCTCGTCTTCCTGGATGCATCTACGTATCGGCTCATGTATGAAAGAGGTATCCACTGATCTAGGAGAACCTAGCACTATGCTGAACAATCAGATTCTACTCCCTTGATGTTAAATGTATGTGCATCTTTCCTACTTCCAAGTAGTTTTCTTCATCTGCATACCGTGGTGTTTTCACTACTATAGCGAACATATGTACGTCAGGAAACTGATCGTCCGCCACTAGTGTGTCATCTGTCTTAGGAACCCTGGATAGGAAGTCTGCAACCATGTTCTCCTTCCCTGGACGGTCTTTGATAGTTATATCGAATTCCTGCAAAAGTAGCAACCAACGAGTTATTCTCCCATTTGTAATTGGTTTATTGGCTACATATCTAATGGAAGAGTGATTAGTATACATGAGTACTTGATAGCCAGTTACAAAATGTCTAAATTTATTGATGGCATAAATGATAGCCAAGAACTCTTTCTCAGTCACTGTATAGCTTAATTCAGCAGGAGAAATATTTTTGATGATACAATGGATAACATAGGGCCTTTTATCTTCTTCTTGACCAAGAACTGTCCCTATCGCTGTGTCGGATGCATCCTGTTATCACCATAAAAGTTTTTTCTAAAACTTGGATAGCTTACCTTGTTTTAGTCATGGTCTTAGATAGGTGTTAAGTCATTTAAAAAAAAAAATTAGGGCTTAAGTGATAGGGTTAGAGTCTCATTTTCATTACAAAATAAAGTCCAACAACCTTATCTTATACCTTGAGTGTCTCATATCATGTTTAGAAAGTCTAGTTTTTAACCATTTAATTTAATTTTTTTTTATAAGCCACGAAACCACGTTTTCATAGTGCAGACAGTGTTAAAAACTGCTTTTGTGCTACGAAAACGCTGCTATTTTCCTAGCGCAAAACCCTAAAATTACATTAGGTGCGCTACGAAATTGGGAATTCATAGCATGTCTTGTCAGTTATGAAATCCATCAAAATTCCGTTAATATTTCATGATTGGGTGTCATTTAGGAGTTCTTTCTCATACATGCCATCATTCATAACCATCATAACATTCGTTAGAGGTCATTTATGTTAGTCATTTTCAAATTCGAAAAGGGCTGGTTCCTGGTTTTATCTTCTTATGCAAAAAACACCTCATGCATGCCCCTGTTTCGAATGGTAAGCAAGTGACAGAGCCAGAAATCAAAACATAAGTGATCATTCAAAAGACTCCTCAACCTGCACAAAAGAAGACAAATAAAGTTAAGGAAACAATACAAGAACAATCAACTAGCAAATCAGTCCAGAAAAGATTGACTAGAAGTCAAATAGCAAAGGAAAAGGGTAAAACAGTGGTTTCAGGAGAAAGTCTACATTTAAAGGGTGATTTGAATGATATTTTACAGGCTATTGATATTGAAGAAATCCCCTTTAGTCCAGGCAGACTTCATAAAATTGGATGAAGGGAAATCTAAGAAGATGAAATCTTCTAAAAAGCTGGATTTTGATGATGAGATTTCAGAGTATGTATTCAAGCCGAGAAAGCCTTTAACCAGGAAATCAAAAAAGTTGCAAGAGCTGGATATGGAGTTAGAGATAACAGGGAAAGTTTCCAATGTTTATGAAGAGCATATAGACCTATCATCACCAATGTCTGAAGCTGGCAAAAACAGAGTTTTTCATACTATAACATAAAAGAGCAGTCATGAAGAAATTGAAGAGAAGTTGAGATTAGCTGATTTTGAAATTTCTAAGCTCAAGAGGAAAGAAAGAAGACATGCTGCTGAGAAGACAAATTTCAACAGAATAAAGGCTCTGTGGGAGCTTGAAAGAGTTTCAAAACCTGAAACAGTCAACAGTAAAGCTCAGTATTTTACCTAGACTCTTCCCGCAATCAAAGAGGCTAGATTTGTGAGAATTATAAATGTTAATTTAAGGGCTACTAACAGGAGGCTGAAGAGGCATATTGAAGATCTGGAAATTCAATTGACCAAGTCTGAAGGTAAGCTGTAGTAGAGATAAAACAAAGCAACAAGTAACACATCCTTAAAGAAGTTTTGTTATTAAGAAGGGAATTAATTTTGAAAACATTTTAAAGCCAACTTGTTTTACTTGTTAAATTCGATGGATATCATTGAAGAAGTGAAAATATCCTTAAGACTCAGAATTTTGAAAAAACTATGTAAAAAGGGCATACACAGCAGTTTTGTAGCGCGCTACGAAACTGTTGTAGGTGAATTTTTGGATGTTTTTATATATATTTTGGGAGTAAAAAAAGTTGGTTTTCAAATTTTGTTGCTGATGGTGGATGGAAAAGAGTCACAGATGAAATCTTAAGTTTTAAAGTAGAAGAAAGAGGGTGTTAAAGAGGTGTTTTTCAATGATACAGATTCCGCACTACGAAAACAACTGTTATTTCCGTAGCGCAACCACATCACATCTTTTTATACTTTGTCAAAGGTTTACTTCTGTACAGGTGGAAGGGTAAGGTTACAAGGAAATGAAAGCACCTATCACCTATCTGGAATATTCAATATTTCCAGTAAAAATGTTCGAATATCATCAATGAAGATAAAGGCTTAATTGCAGAAAACATGTTCCCTGGTTTTTAGGACAGATAAGACATGAGTTAGCAGGATCTCATAACAAGGTTAAAGGCATCATCAAGGTCAAAGATATGAAGAAGCAGCTATCAAAGAGTATATTTAAGTCTTATATAAGGTTTTTTTAGACATAATAAGGAGTTTCAATCCTACTTGTATTAGGACTCCTAAAGGAACAATTAATTGTAAATTGTAATTAAGAGTTTGTTTGAGAATAGATAGGTGTCAAACTTAGAAATTTGAATTCTCCTCAAGATGGATAGGGGAATCCCAGATTGTAATGATGACTCTATAAGAGACATGGGGTTGAATTCCTCAAGGTTGGCATTTCTCATTAGCAAGAAAACTATGTTATTGTAGCAGACTGTGTATTTTCAGCTTAATACGGATTGGCTTTACTACTCAGGATTCACAAAGAGTTTTTGGTGTTTTATCTCTATATGGCTTTCCTCATCTACCTATTTACAGTGGTATGAACATGTGTTACTTATAATTCATTGGAAAATGCTCTAACTTCCTTCACATGTTTGTAGACTGTGTTGTTATTCACTGTGTTATTGTTTTGGTTTATAAACCTAAAACTCTAAGTGCCCTGACTTCCATGTTGAGCTGATGTTGATTTTTTGATGAAACATATCTTGACTCCATAGCCCAATAGATGTTTTTTAATCAGTAATTCAACCAGTTATACAATTTTATCCATTTTATTCCTAGAGTTAGCCATATAATCCTTAATAAAAAATATTAAACTTATTGGGAGAACCCTCTCAGGTTGAGGAGGCTAAGCCTCAACCAAAAGTTTGGTTTTAAATAGTTACTCAGATTCTACTTGATCAGTAGCTTATCAGGGTCAGATTTTTTGATAACATTTTGGTGCATCTGTCGGGAGCTTGAAGATTATTTATTCCCGAAATCAAGAAGCTGAACTCTTGAAGGTAGCAGGAGCTCAGAAAGTTTTTTGAGGCTGCATCTACCTTGGTGACTCCATACATTTTCAAAATTTTAAAGGTGGCTTCAAGAATAATATAAAAATGGAGAAATCCTAATCCCCATCCACCTACCATTGTGGACAATCCAAACACTATTTCAAGAAGCAGTCGAATAATTTCAGAAATATCAGGTACTCCATCTCATTCGAAATCTTTCTCCTCTGAAATATTAAGAAGTCCTGAAGACAAAAGAGTTGATGATAAAATTCATGAAGTGTTGTTTAGATTAGAAAATGAAAAGGAATTCATTGATATTATCTTAGACTTGCAAAAGAGAGGAATTGACACTTCAGCCCTTGTAACCCAAGAAGACAAAGAGGAATTTTGGGAAGCTGTTAACTCTGAACTGTTTTTAGAAAAAGAGTCTCTAGATAAACTGAAGGAACTTGACCCTTTCAAAGTCTTGCTGAAATCCAAAGTTGGTTTGCCCCTTCAAAATTGGAGCTCAATTGTTAGTGGCTTGTAGAAACCATGTAGTCCTCCTCATATCAGTTCTTCATCTTCTTTTTCTGCCATTCCTAAAACTATTGTTCATCCTTTAAGCATGGCTACTCCTGCTAGGTATGCACCACTTGTACTCCCTGCTGTTTTGCATGACCTTCCTAGTAAATATGCTGCTAGGATTCCTACTTGGGGTAGTGATGAAGAAATCACAACAGAAGAACATGTAGATAGATTTAATGATTTTACAGAAAGAGAAGAAGTTGATGATGAAGATGTGAAGTTAAGAATGTTTGCACAAAGTTTTATCGGTGAAGTTAGAAAATGGTTTAAAGCTCTCACACCAGGAAGTATTTGAACTTGGGATGAGTTTGAAGATAAATTTTTGAGAAAATGGGGAAACAGTACCAATCCCGTTCAAGCACTTACTGAATATAATAGTCTTAGAAGGGCAGTTGATGAATCTGTCCAAAAATTTTCAAAGAGATTTAATAAAGTTTTTGACTCAATTCTAGCTCATTTGAAACCTACGGAAGCCTTAGCACAAATGAGATATGCTGAAGCATTTGATTGTGAATTTTCTATATTGTTGAGAGAAAGAGAATCACCTACACTTGCTGAAATGAAAAGTGATGCAGTAAAGGTAGAGGTAAACATGATAGCTGCTAAAAAATAAAAAATGGGAAAAACTAAATTGAAAGAAGAGGAGAAACCTTCCACTTCAACTTCTGAAGACAAATTTGACTCAATGATGAAAACCATGGAGAAGTTGATGGATAGGTTAGCTCTTGGAAATACCTCTGCTCCTCCTGTGCAACATGAACCTCAATTCAGAAATCCTCAATTTAGTAGACCTCAAAACCAACAAAGGCCCGGAGAAAATAGAAATCAGCAGCCTGATCCTCCAGTGAGACCTTGTTTTCAGCAGAATTTGGTAGATGACGAAGATGAGCCTGAAATTCCTGAGGAATCTATCCATTGTCTTGAAAAAGAGATGTCAGGAATTTTTTTGACTAAAGAAGAGCATGATGAGTCAGATTTGGCTAATCAAGAAGAAGAGCCATTAGATTATTTTAAGGGATATCAACATGCTATTTTTGAGATGCAAAAACAATATAATCTCATAATCAGAAATGTACCTATCATTGCAAACAAATCGCAACCCAAGAAAGATGCTCCAAAGGTTGCTGAAGCCAAAAATGATACCCCAAAGATTTTTGAAGGTATGAAATACACTCCACTTGGTAAGAAAGACACTCAACTTCCTCCTCCTATCAAAGAAGCTGAAAAATATGTTTCTGTTTTCAACCTTGAGAATGAAATTTCAAAGATTAAAATATCAGTCCAGTTTAGTGAGATACTCAAGGTAAATTAATATAGAAGCAAGATTTTTAAGTTGTTAAACTCACAACCAGGAGCTGCTGATATTTTGAATGTCCAAGAAGATAATCCTACTATATATTTGGGTCCAAGGTTAGAAGATGAACAAAATGAAGAGTTTCCTCCTTTTTATGTAAGCATTAGCATTCATGATATGACTTTACATAATGCTATGTTAGATTCAAGGGCTTCTCATAACCTTATGCCCAAAGTAATCATGGAAAGGATGGGATTAAAAATAACAAGACCGTATAAGGATTTATTTTCTTTTGATTCAAAACGAGTTCAATGTATTGGTTTGATCAAGGATGTGGTTGTCGGTCTAACACAAATTCCAACAAAGACGGTTGTTATGGACATTATTGTGGCTGATGTTCTGCCAAAGTTTGGAATGTTATTGTCAATATCATGGGCAGCAAAAATCAAAGGCATAATGCAGATGGACCTTACCTATGCAACTATTCTTGTTTTCGGTGAACAAAGGAGATTGTATCGGGAGACTAGAATGGCTTACATGGTAAGTAGAAAAGATAAACCTCAAAACTTTCCTATTTATGCCTTTGATACTGAAATTGGATCTGCCATCCTTTTAAATGAGTCAGCTGATAGTGTTGAGGAAGAAATGAGAGCAGAAAATCAGTATTCAGAAAATCAGCAAATAGAAAATCAACAAGTAAATAAAGAAAAGATGGAAGGATGGTGGTCATTGTAATTTGATGGATCAGTAGGAAAAGAAGGGGCAGGAGCAGGGATTTGGGTTACAAGTCCAAAATATGACAGTAAGTTTTACTCTTACAAACTGAATTTTGATTGCACAAACAACATGGCTGAATATGAATATTTGATTTTGGGTTTAGATCTTTTGGAAAAAATGAAGGCCCGAAATATTTCTATTTTTGGAGATTCTGAATTGGTTATTAGACAAGTTTAAGGTGTTTATCAAACAAAGGATGTAAGAATGAGAGCTTACAGAAATTTAGTTTTAGACATGTTAGACAATTTTCGAGCTTTTTCCTTCATAGTAAAATCAAGAGATCAAAATTCCATTGCTGATTCTCTTGCTGTCTCTGCAAGTATTTTCATCATTCCTATTCATTCTTTTGAAAAATATGAGATTGAAGTTCACCATAGACCAACTATACCAGATAATGTCACCAATTGGCAAGTTTTTGAAGATGATCAATAGGTAAATAATTTTATTGAGTTGAAAGAAAAATTTGAAAGTACCTAGATAGATCAACAAAACATGTTTCTTGAATCAAAAGGAAATTCTAAAGTTTCACAACTAAAGAATAATTCAATACCAAAGGGTCTTATTCCTCTTGAGAATATTTTTGATCAGAATGATGTTTCTAAATCCCCAAAGATACAAGCTGATGAAGAGGAAGTAGAGCGCTATAATCTTGGTACATTAGCTTTGCCTAAAATGATCAAAATTTCACAGTTTCTTTCAGATGATATGAAATTGAAATATATTGAGATGATGAAGAGGTATATTGATGTTTTTTCTTGGAGTTATGCTGATTTAAAAAATATGATCCTTCCATTATTCAGCATACTATTCCTATCAAAGAAAATGAGAAACCATTCAAATAGAAGTTGAGGAGAATTAACCCCATTCTCATGCCATTGATTGAAAGGTAGATTAAGAAAATCTTTGATGCAAAAATCATTGTCCCAATCATATTCTCCAATTGGCTTGCAAATTTGGTACCGGTTAGAAAGAAGAATAGAGAAATCAGAATTTGTATTGACTTCAGAAATTTGAACAAAGCTTCACTAAAGGAAAACTATCCTCTTCCCAAGATGGATTCAATTATGCAAAATATTGTTGGTTCTCAAAGAATGTCTATGCTTGATGGTTTTTCAGGTTACAATCAGATTCTTGTGCATCCGGATGATCAGGAAAAAAACCTTCACAACACCATGGGGCACTTTCATGTATGCTAAGATTACCTTTGGTCTCATGAATGCGGGAGCTACTTTTCAAAGAGCAATGGATATTTCTTTTTCTGAGGAAAAGGATAAGACAGTGGTTGTTTATCTTGATGATAAAACAGTCTTTTCAAAGAAAGAAGAATATCATTTGAAACACTTAGAAAGGGTTCTGCTAAAATGTAGAAGGTTTGGTATTTCTCTTAATCCTACTAAAAGCATCTTTTCTTTAACTACAGGAAAATTACTTGGTAATATCATTTCTGAAGATGGAATTAGGATTGATCCTAATAGAGTTAATGCAATTCAAAAGGTAGATTTTCCAAGAAGTAGGAAAGAGATTCAATCATTTCTTGGAAAAGTGAATTTTGTTAGACGCTTCATTCCTAACTTTGCTGAGATTGTCAAAGATATAACAAGGATGTTAAAGAAAGGTGTTGATATCAAATGGATAGCTGAAGCTAAAAAATCTTTTGAGCAAAGCAAGAAGGCACTCACACAAGCACCGGTATTCATCAACCCAGATTTTTCCAAAGAATTTCTGGTTTTTACATTTTCTTTCGAAAACACAATTGCTGGAGTTTTGCTACAAAAAGGAAAGCAAGGTATTGAACAACCTATTTCTTTCTTTAGTAAAACATTAGAAAATGCTGAGCTGAAGTATAATATTTTAGAAAAACAGGCCTATGCTTTGGTGAAAGCTATTAAGGATTTCAAAATTTATATTCTGCATTCTTATATTGTTGCATTTGTTCCAAGTGTTGTGGTGAAAGACATTCTAACTCAGGCAGATCTTGATGGTAATAGGGGAAAACAGATTGAAAAATTGTTGGAATATGATATATACATCAAACCAACAATGTTGGTGAAGGGACAAGGCTTGGCAAATTTAATGACTCAATCAAACTAGGACTGTCTTGATATAAATCTAAATGCAGAAATATCAGAAATTTCTGATGATGAGGAAGAATTGGTTCAAATTGATGAGAAATACATCACTTCAGAGTGGTATAAAGATGTGGTTTTTGTTCTACAACATCACAAATCTCCCGGTGATATAACAAAGTCCAAAGCAAGGTTTGTTAAGCTGAAATCTTTAAGATATTTTGTATTTGACAGAAATCTGTTTTGGAAAGATACAGGTGGAATATTGCTGAATTGTTTACTTGAAGAAGAGGCTGATAAAGTCATTGAATAACTCCATAAAGGTGATTGCGGAGGACACCATTATTGGAAGGCCACAACAAATAATATTCTAAGAGCGGGATATTTTTGGCCAACAATGTTTAAATACATTTACAAAAGAATTGATGCATGTCATGAGTGTCAAATTTTTGAAGGAAGAAGAAAACTTGTACCTATACCTTTGGTTCCTATCTATGTGGAACCACCATTTCAGCAATGGGGTTTAGAATTTATCGAAGAGATACATCCATCATCATCAGGACAACAACATTGTATTCTCACAACAACGGATTATTTCACCAAATGGATAGAGGCGATCCCAACAAGGCAAGCTAATGACTCTGTAATTATTTCCTTTCTAGAGAATAATATATTGTCTAGATTTGGATGTCCTATGAAGATTATAACAGATAATGCTTAATCATTTAAGTCTAAAAAAAGGATAAATTTTTGTCATCAATACCATATCACTCTTGGACACTCTACAACATACTATCCGCAAGGAAATGGTCTTGCTGAATCATCAAAGAAGAGCATTGTAAGAATGATCAAAAAGGTATTACAGGAGAACAAGAAAGCTTGGCATCTAAAGCTGAAGTATGCCTTGTGGGCTGATAGGATATGTACAAAGAGATCAATTGGGACTTCGCCATATGAACTAGTCTATGGTGCTGAAGCTATTTTTCTAACATCAGTTGGCATACCGGTCATGAAATTAATTCAAGGACTTGAAGAGGAACCAAATTCCATTCAGAGGAGGATCAACCAGATGATAGCTTTGCTGGAAAAGAGAAATGAAGTTTATGATAGCCATCAGCATGCTTAGAACAAAATTAAAAATTCATTTGATAAGAATATTAAAGAAGAAATTTTCCAAATACAAGACAAAGTGCTAAAATGGGAAGCAAAATTTGAGGAAAAGGGAAAGCATGGTAAGTTTGAGAACTTATGGAAAGGTCCTTTTCAGAATGCTGGTTTTCATGGGAACAAAACTTACATTTTGCAGGAAATTGATGGAGGATCATATGCTGGAGGGCCTGTTAATGGTAGGTTCCTAAAGCATTATATTTGCTGAAGTTTTATCAACCACTCATGATGTTGTACATATTCCTTTATTAGTTTGATTGCTAATAATGACAAGATGAAACAGAGAGCTTAAGCCCGAGGTGAAGGCCCAAGCAGTTTGAAGAAGATGCTTGTCAAATGAAATAATATTTTTCTGTTTTATTAAAATAGATAGCACTGGAGCTGCGGGTTCTTAGTGTACCACAGGGGCACACTATCCCAAGAGGAGCCATTGTTATCACCATAAAAGTTTTTTCTAAAACTTGGACAGTTTACCTTGTTTTAGTCATGGTCTTAGATAGGTGTTAAGTCATTTTAAAAAAAATTAGGGGTTAAGTGATAGGGTTAGAGTCTCATTTTCATTGCAAAATAAAGTCCAACAACCTTATCTTATACCTTAACTGTCTCATATCATGTTTATAAAGTCTATTTTTTAACCATTTTTTTTTTTAATTAAGCCATGAAACCACATTTTCGTAGTGCAGACAGTGTTAAAAACTGCTTTTTCCCTACAAAAACGCTACTCTTTTCGTAGCGCAAAACCCTCAAATTACATTAGGTGCGCTACGAAATCAGGGATTTGTAGCATGTCTTGTCAGTTATCAAATCCATCAAAATTTTGTTAATATTTCATGATTAGGTGTCAGTTAGGAGTTCCTTCTCATACATGCCATCATTCATAACCATCATAACATTCGTTAGAGGTCATTTATGTTAGTCATTTTCAAATTCGAAAAGGGTTGGTTCCTGGTTTTATCTTCTTATGAAAGAAACACCTCATGCATGTCCCTGTTTCGAATGGTAAGCAAGTGAAAGAGCCAGAAATCAAAACATTAGCGATCATTCAAAAGACTCCTCAACCTGCACAAAAGAAGACAACTAAAGTTAAGGAAACAATACAGGAACAATCAACTAGCAAATCAGTGCAGAAAAGATTGACTAGAAGTCAAATAGAAAAGGAAAAGGGTAAAACAGTGGTTTCAGAAGAAAGTCTACATTTAAAGGGTGATTTGAATGATATTTTACAGGCTATTGATATTGAAGAAATCCCATTTGGTCCAGGTAGACTTCATAAAATTGGATGAAGGGAAATCTAAGAAGATGAAATCATCTAAAACTCTGGATTTTGATGATGAGATTTCAGAGTATGTATTCAAGCCCAGAAAGCCTTTAACCAGGCAATCAAAAAATTTGCAAGAACTCGATATGGAGTTAGAGATAATAGGGAAAGTTTCCAATGTTTATGAAGAACATATAGACCTATCATCACCAATGCCTGAAGCTGAAAAAAACAGAGTTTTTCATACTCTAACAGAAAAGAGCAGTCATGAAGAAATTGAAGAGAAGTTGAGATTAGCTAATTTTTAAATTGCTAAGTTCAAGAGGAAAGAAAGAAGACATGTTGCTGAGAAGACAAAGTTCAACAGAATAAAGGCTCTGTGGGAGCTTGAAAGAGTTTCAAAACCTGAAACAGTCAGCAGTGAAGCTTAGTATTTTACCTGGACTCTTCCTGAAATCAAAGAGGCTAGATTTGTGAGAATGATAAATGTTAATTTACGGGCTACTAACAGGAGGCTGAAGAGGCAGATTGAAGATCTGGAAATTCAATTTACCAAGTCTGAAGGTAAGTTACAGTAGAGATAAAACAGAGCAACAAGTAGCAAATCCTTAAAGCAGTTTTGTTATTAAGAAGGGAATTACTTTTGAAATTTTTTTAAAGCCAACTTGTTTTACTTTTTAAAGTCTTTGGATATCATTAAAGAAGTGAAAATATCCTTAAGACTCAGAATTTTGAAAAAAATGTGCAAAAAGGGCATACACAGCAGTTTCATAGCGCGCTAAAAAACTGCTGTATGTGAGTTTTTGGGTGTTTTTATATATATTTTGGGAGTAAAAACAATTGGTTTTAAAAAAAATTTGCTGCTGGTGGATGGAAAAGAGTCACAGATGAAAGCTCAGGTTTTAAAGCAGAAGAAAGAGGGTGTTAAAGAGGTGTTTTTCAATGATACAGATTCTGTGCTACGAACACAGCTACTATTTTCGTAGTGCAGCCACATCACATCTTTTTATACTTTGTCAAAGGTTTACTTCTGTACAGGTGGAAGGGTAATGTTACAAGGAAATGATAGCACTTGTCACCTATCTGGAATAGTCAATATTGCCAGCAAAAATGTTCGAAGATCATCAATGAAGATAAAGGATTAATTGTTGAAAACTTGTTCCCTGGTTTTCAGGACAGATAAGACATGAGTCAGTAGGATCTCATAACAAGGTTAAAGGCATCATCAAGGTTGAAGATATGGAGAAGAAACTATCAAAGATTATATTTAAGTCTTAGATAAGGTTGTTTTAGACATAATAAGGAGATTCAATCCTATTTGTATTAGGACTCCTAAAGAGATAGTTAACTGTAAATTGTAATTAAGAGTCTGTTTTAGAATAGATAGGTGTCAAACTTAGAAATTCGAATTATCCTCAAGATGGATAGGGGAATCCAAGATTGTAATGATGAATCTATAAGAGACATGAGGTTGAATTACTCAAGGTTGGAATTTTTCATTAGCAATCAAACTATGTTATTGTAGCAGACTGTGTATTTTCAGCTTAATACAGATTGGATTTACTACTCAGGCTTCACAAAGAGTTTTTGGTGTTTGATCTCTCTATGGCTTTCCTCATCTACCTATTTACAGTGGTATTAACATGTGTTACTTAGAATTCATTGGAAAATTCTCTAACTTCCTTCACATGTTTGTAGTCTGTGTTGTTATTCACTGTGTTACTATTTTGGTTTATAAACCTAAAACTCTAAGTGCCCTGACTTTTATGTTGCACTGATGTTGACGTTTTTTTGAAAAATATCTTGACTCCATAGCCCAATATATGTTTTTTAATCAGTAATTCAACCAGTTATACAATTTTATGCATTTTATTCCTAGAGTTAGCCATCTAATCCTTAATCAAAAATCTTAAACTTATTGAGAGAGCCCTCTCAGGTTGAGGAGGCTAAGCCTCAACCAAAAGTATGGTTTGAAATAGTACTCAGAGTCTAATTGATCAGTAGCATATTAGGGTCAGATTTTGTGATAACACATCCGAAGAAATGTGAGAGGGAAGCTTCCATTAGCACAACGTAGAATTGGTGTCGTCGAGACCAGTTTCTTTAACTATGTAAAAGCAGAGTCACATTTATCAGACCAATGGAATTCAACATTTCTAGTTAATGCATACAAGGGTGCAACGATTTGTGAAAAATTCTTTATAAACCTGCGATAGTACCCTGCGTATCCAAGAAAACTGCGTACTTGTGTCTATGTACAAGGTGTAGCCAATAATAGGATTACTTCTATTTTTGCCAGGTCTACCTGTATTCCAGCTGCAGAGATGTAGTGTCCTAGGATTACTCCTTCGGTCATCATCATGTGGAATTTTTCATTGGTTAAACATAATATGGTAGTAATACATCCTTCGAACACTTTTTCTAGCATTTCTAGCACTTGATCGAAGTCATATCCAAATGGGGTATAGTCGTCCATGTAAATTTCAAGTCCCTCATTTATTAAATCATAATTTTTTTTGAGTATGGCTCTTTGGAAGGTTGCTGGGGCATTGCATAGTCCGAATGGTAATACCCTGTACGAAAATGTACCCCATGGGTAGGTAAAGGTTGTTTTATCCTGGTCTTCGGGAATTATTTTGATTTGATTGTAACCTCTAAACCCATCAAGGAAGGAAAAGAACCGTTTCCCTACCAATGTATCAAGGACTCCATTAATAAAAGGAAGGGGGAAGTGGTCCTTCTGTGTTGTCTTATTCAGTTCTCTATAATCCACACAGATTCTCGATTTCCCATTTTTCTTAGGAACGACTACTAGGGGAGAGACCCATTTTCTGTCTGAGATAGGATAAATGAAGTTTACATCTAGTAGCTTCTGTAATTCATATCTTACAATGTCTTTCAAATGTGGGTTTATCCTTCGTTGAGGTTACCGAACAGGCCGAGCCTCCTATTCAGTATAGATGTGATGAGTGCATAGCTGAGGGTCTATACCCTTCATGTCTGGGTAGTCTCAAGAAAATGCTCCCTGGTACTTCTGTAGAACCTTTACAAGCCTTTGATTTTGGTTACTATCCAGATTTCTGTTGATATTTAAAATTTTTCCTTGCTTAATTTCAATGGGTATGATGTTGCACACAACGGTTGCGGGTATGTGTTGATTATCAAATTCTATCAAGGGATCTTCTTGTGGTTAATTGTCAAGAACTATTTTTAAAATTTTGCATTTTAAGTTTTCAGGCGTAGATGGCTAATTCATGAAGTTATTGATTACATCGTCTTCAATTTGATCCTTAAATTCAAGAGCTTCAACTACGATCAGTGGTGAACAGATATTTTTTTCCCAGTATGCAAGTGGATGTCTATGAATATTTATCATGGGTAGACTTTGCTTGGAAAGTGGGTAAATGATAATATTTTTTGTGGAATCTCCTCTAGTAATGGTCATGTTGCCTTTCGGGCAGCCTATGTAAGCATCGACTGTTTCCAACCAAGCTCGACCAAGTATCAAGGGATTTCCATCTATCCTACTATTTGGGTTAGTAACTAAAAAGTTAGTTGGATACTCCCATGATTCCACAGAAACTAGGATGTCTTGTAATATTCCTTTCGGTCTGATAACAGATCTGTCGGCAAGTTCCAGAAAAGTAGTTGTGGGTTTTAAAGTTGTTATGCAATTCTCACAGGTCTTTGTAGTTAAAATGTTAATGGCCACCCTTAAGTCAACCAATGTGTTTGGAAAGGAGTGGCCAGAGATTTTCACAGTTACTATGGGATTCCTTGGATCCTCGTATTTTACGGGTGTTTCCTTACCCAACAGTAAGTCAGATAGTGCCCCTACCACATGAACAATGGGTATGGTTTTTTATTTCCTCACGTGTTTCTTTCCACATAGTTCTTTAATCCTCATGGCATAGATGGGAATGTATTGTATATCTTGCAAAAGAGGAATTTTAATGCAAAGGTTTTTTAATTCCCCTAGGATATCGAAATTTGGAGAGGGTATCAGTATATGCAGTGCTAATATTTTAGGGAATGGAGGGGGATAAATCCTATGGTTTTCAGGCTTCCCCTGATTAGCCATTTCCTTTCCCTACTCTACTTCTGTTTCAATCATATTTGTTTGACTAGGCTCTGTTGAAGTTCCGGATTCAAGTTGTGGCAGGGTCGTATCTTCTGCTAGTGAAATAATACGTCATGATCTCAACCTTAATTCATTACATTTCTTCTGTTCAGTTTCAGGGTTTGGGTTTTCTACAATCTGAATTAGCTGAACTGGCTTGTTGTTGGGGTTAGGATTGGGTTGAGCCAACAATTGAGGCCGTATGATAGGCTGAGGGTTGTGCTGGACTGGGTATGGAGCTGGTAATGTAGGTTGAGTTTGAACTCCTTTCCCCATCGGTAGGTTGGTCATTCCCAGGGGTTGCTGCCAGTTCTGAGGCCAGTTTGTGGTTTGTGAAGGGGAGGCTGGCCACTGGGTTTGATAGGGAGTGTTTTTCCAATAAGGGGAAGAACAAGGAAAACTTGGCCAATTATTCCCTGAAGAGGGTTGTGTTGGCCAAGGCGGCATAGGAAATGATTGAGATGGCCAAGTAGAGAAATGTGGTTGATTCTGCCAAGCTGATGCAGGTTTTTGTTGGTTAAATGGTGGGGAAGAAAAGAAATGAGGCAGTCTTGTGGCATACTTGGTCGTGCTTTCCACTGGTGACTTTGGTTCATGACATAGACTAGTTCTGTCTCTTCTTCTGCTTCTTTAAAAACTGCCTTTAGCCCCAGAAGCAAAGGACAATGGTTCGTAGCATGGTCCTTGGTGCAAATAGCGCATGTTTGGACCATGTCTAATGGACATTCCCTTTGGCTGTGCTTTTTTCAATAGTGTGGGAAAATGACGGCCAAGTTTTTTTCTACTATAACTTTCTTCTGCTTGGCTTGTAGGACATCTAGTTATGTTTTCAAATCTAAGTGACCAAGATGTCAGTTTGGAAATCTTCTAAATATTACCAAATTCTGCTGTGGTCACATTGCCACCATATTGCTTAGGATCCCTTTTAGTTGAGTCTCGCCCAATTGGCTTATTTCTCGTACTACCCCAAGAGCACTTGATACACGGTGAAATAATATCATCATATTATTCTTGGTAGATGTCCCCTTTTCCCATTATGTTAAGTGTTTCAACCCATTCTTCTTTCATTCCCTTAATCAATGTTGCTTTTAAGATGTATTTGGATAGTGTAGTATATGGAGACCTTTGTAAATTATATTGAAATCTTTCGACGTACTCTTTTAATGTCTCATTGTATTTTGAAGACATATTGAAGATTTAATCTTTTAGTTCTCTAGTCCAGCAATAATATTGATATTTATTAAGGAAAGTGTTCTTCATCTGGTCCCAGTTATTGATGGTTCCTCCACCGAGCCCCATGAACCAACGTAATGTGGTCCCTTTCAAGGAAGAGGGAAATAATTTCAGTTTCTGAGGGTCAGTGGTGTAGTCATATCCCCTACATAAGACATCGAATTCAAATAAAAATGCATCGGGATCTTCCAAGGTCAGCCCATGGAAGGTGGGGATGTTTTGTAAGGGAATGGCTTTCATAGGGGCATTTGCAGCATGATCAAAAATGGGATATTCCAATTTTGATGTCTGCCTTTGATCCTCGTTTTGATTATTTTCCATTTTATCAAAGATATGCCAATAATATTCAGGGATTTCTTGCTGTGGAGGAATAATCTTAGTGAAATTAGGGGGCGGACGCAGAGGAATCCTTACAACACTTCCCCGATCTGGGATACCAAGTGTCTCTGTCTCAACTACTCTCTCAGGGGATCCAGGCTCTGGATTTATTACCTGTATTGCACTGCTGGATTCTCCTTCCCTTTCCTATAAATTACAAGAACCTACCTCTCTCTAAGGATCAGTACTTACGTGATCAACAGTCTGAAAGCTTTGTTCAGATCTTTCTATTTCATTATGAATCTCGACGTGGGCTATAGATGATGAGGCTGTTGCCTGAGGGAGTGCAGTAGGACTTTGAATAGGAATGGTTCTAAGTCCTACGGATGCCTAGGATTCAACCTTCTTAATGATTTCATCTATATATGTTGTTCTACCAAGGATCACCGGTCCTTTGGGTTTCGTAGAATTAAGTTGATGATTTTTATTTGTTTCTATCTTTTTATTTCTAGTCATAAAACAAGAGCACCTATTATACTAGCCTCTACACAATTACTCAGAAGCGGGTTGGAGAGCAGGCATTTTGCTTTCTGGTATGCAGGTTCTTACCTCTCTTTTTTAATACCCAATTCTTCACAGCAAAAGATAAAAAGAAATGAAGGAAATCACTCTTAAACACTCTCCCCTTCGTGAAGTAGTAACCAAATCCAAGTAGCTTAATGATTAAGATGACTATTGGGTCATAAAGGTGACTATAATAGGCAACTTCAATGCTTCTCATTCAATTTTCAATCCAGGGAAAGTCTTATTATTTCAACAGTGTGAGCACAGTATATGCTAGTGATATCAAAGAACAACTACTCTTTATTATCATAAAGAGGAATATCTAATTCTCAAAGTTCAATCAATTCAAAATGAAATGGAATTATAAAATTCTATTTAACTATTCTGTCTAAGTAAGCACAGAAAAGAGCAACTTATGATTGAACAACATACTGATGAATTGAATGATAGTCCTAATGAATTGAATAATAGCTTCAATAAATTGAAGAACAATTGTTTATCTAATTTTGCAATGGAATTCTCTTTTAAATTAAATAGATGACATCTCTCTGAATGTTTAAAAACTAGACACCTTACAGTAATGATGAAAGGATCCAACCTTAACTATATACTGAATTGAACAACAGTCATGCTAAAACTAATGAAATGTGCATAAAGCATCGGGAAATGATGAAAGAATCTAAATAATTATGAAGTTATTGACTATAAGCAAGAAGGTATGAATGAGGAACTATTCTACTGAAAGAGAAAGCTAGAGCATCTTATGTTCACAATTCAAAAAATTAAATGATATCTCATGAAATGTATTAGACGACTGAAATTAAAGTTATGTAATCAGATGTATAGCACAAAGATTAGCGAAGAAACTCCCAGGGCTGGGCCCAAAACACCAGAAGTCTACCACTACGGAAAAATCAGAGATTGACTATAAAAAACGACAAGACCTTTATTAAGCTGAAATTTAATACATTGATATAACTGGACAATTCTGTCGTGATACGTCTATTACAAAAGAAAGTCTCTATTCTGATCTATCTCTATTGTTGATTTTCGGTCTTTTAAAGGCAATTTCAATAGTGGTAAAGGTATTTTCCATACAGGATCCTGTTGCTTATGGATGTCATTTGAGTTCTTCAGATGTGGAGGTGCCTTTCCGTCTTCCGCTAGCCCATGGGAGTCATTATGATCCCGTTATTCTTTTTCTGTCAGCTGTCTTTCAATTATCATTGATTCAACTGCTTTGTTTCCTTATAAATAAAGATACAATAAATCAATTTCCTGTTGTTAGACATCCCTTTTACCATTAGTTCATTTTGTCCTGATTTTACATTAATATTCCTTTTCTTTACTATTAAGATGAGGGAAAATTCATAAAAGGTGCATAACAATTCATGGTAAAGGTAGGGTGAAAATGTACCTTATTCTCGGCCCAAAAATGACCTTCCAAAGTTATTCTAAGGATCAATAATGCTTTTTAATCTCTAAAAACTAGCAAAATAACTCACTTCAATCAATTAACTCAATCATACAACAAAAAAAGAAACCATACTAAATACAAAAATATGCAAAACAGAAATGAGAGAGGCATGTGAATAAGAAGTGAAAAGAACTTAAATAAATTGTGCAAGAGGGCTCTGAGGTTCCTGGGATGGCCAAGCCCAAGGATAAATCAGAGTACTATGGAAGAAACCAAGCCTTAGAAGCTAAAAATGGCACCAATCTTCATTTTTTGAATCAGTCCAAGTACATCCCTGCAAGAAAAGAAAGTGGAGCTGCTAAACAAAAAATGTTCTCCACAATAAAACTAAACAATACATGCCCTATAGGCCAATTCGAATTGGTACTTATACAAAATAATGAGGAAGAATTTTCCTTGAAAGGAGGAAGCTTTCCCCTCCAAGATCCCTAAAATAGTGGATCTGGTTCTCAACACTAGGAATCTACATTACATGACAGGGAACACATTCCTAGATTTTCTCAATCATTCAAGTTTCAGAATTACTCCAGAATTTCTCAATAATTTCATGATATTTTGTTCATTTTTTCTCTAATATTTATCCTCTATTAGTAGGGAGAAATTCCCTAAATTATCTCCTTCTCCAAATATTCATAATCTGCACAATATTATTCAAAAATAAATAATATTAGGCACAAATATGAAATTATCTCTAAACCTTCCTAAGAACATATTAAAGCTTAAAAAAACATTCTTAATTATAGAAGGAAACATTTAGTATAGCCTTTATGTGCCCAAGAAAGGTTAGATGGGCCCTGATTTATGTCTAATTTAGAGGACCATCATATATCTTCCACCTTTATGTTTAATATGAGACATTTCACTTTGAAGTGTTAATCCATTGGATCCCACCATTGGATGTTCCTCTCCATAAATCCAAGTTGACCCCTCATACTTTGAGTACCAAATAACTTCATGAGGAGACCACAATTATCTAAGGCAGAAAGTGTCCTTGGGTTTACCATGGAATCCACACCATTATCCTCATGTTCTCTTTCCTTCCACTTAATCATGTAATCCTACAAAAACCATAAAGAAAACATTACTTCCCATACATACATTCAAAAATAGGATTCAAGCCCTACTTCAATTGCAATAGATCTATAAAAAGAGGGCTTCAATGCTTTTCTTATGGCTTAAGGGAGAGTTTTAATTCACTATTTCCTTCACAATGGAGCATTGAACCACCTATTAAGTCTCCCATTTCTCTAGGGAAGAGAATTGGAGTGCTTTCGACTTGAATAGGGTCTCCCCAACACCTACTTTTTAGATTAAAGAAAGGAAAAAAAGATACCAAATGAAATAAGAGGTTACGAGCTCTAACTTGGTGGTGATAGAATAATAATTTGTGGCATGATGCTCTATGATCTAAAGAAAAGATATAACAAGAAGAGGGTTTCTCCACAATTTTCCTCATTTTGGGTAACAAATGAACACAATGGTCAATTTTTTCTCCTTTTGTATGGGGGAAATGGTCTAAAAATATCTCCTTTCACATTGGACATGTCTCTTTTTTAGATATTTCATTATTGGGGCTATTTTTAATTATTTTTTTATCATAGTTTAATGCTAGTAATGATTCCATAAGGACTTTTTGATTCTTTATTAGATAGGTATATGGAATTTTCACTACATGCATTGGTGACTTTGGGTACACTTTTGAAACTGGCATATTGGGTTAGGATCCACATCAATCTTGCGACTACATATTTGAACTTCGGTATACCATTTTATCATGCATAAGATCCAAACCTATTAGGTTGCAACACTAACCATGCCTTTTTTCACATCATAACTTATGTGATAGAGCCTACCCTTCATGGGTGCCCTAGAATAGCACCTGATTGCCATTTTTTTGCCCATGTTGTGTTTATTTGTAGGACTAGGAACCCTCTTTAGAGCTCACCTTTACATCAAAATCAAGCCTCATGTATCTCTTTTTCTATTCTTTCTAAAATTCTATTTACCTTAGAGGGGGTTCCCATTGTTTTATCATTTTGTTTTGTTGACTATGCCTATGTCCTTCATGGTCTTGCTAGATGCTTTCATAATTTTTCTTGCCTCCATTATTCTTACCAAACTTGTAGCCATGCTTGAAATACTTCCCTCGCATTAATCTTTCCTCCATATTGCAACCCATCTACCCGTTTTAGAGACACCACCACAATGAGTATATTTCCATTGCTAGATACTTTTTTATTGCCTCTTTCTTTGCTTAGGTTGGTTTCATTAGCCTTGGAATTATATTCCTACCATTATACCACTCATCTCTTTGGAACTAGCTTCATTATTTTCATGCTCATTAGACAGTGGAAATACCACACTTCTTTTGTAATATATTTAGTCTCATTACAATACTTAAAAATGTCAAGTTATTTCAACCCTTTCCTACTCCTTTATGAATATGAAAGTCAATTATCAACCTCTTTTGTATTCTCATTCTTGTTAAACCATGAAAAAGACAAAAGTGAAGTTTTTAACTCTTTTTCATACTCACTACAAAAACTCATGAAAAATACACATATCTTAGTATACTTTCCCCTGTTTTTTACGTTCATTAAAACTAAATAAAATATAAACTATCAACCTCACTTTTATTCTCTTTCATGCTTGCTAAACCATGAAGCGGTCGTTTATACAAAAGGGGAATCGGGGGAAGTATGCTTTTCTTTATTATATCATAGCATCTATCAACCACCCTTGAACATGGAATTTATTTGAGTCACCCTCTTACAATTAGCCTTTTCCTGGCCTTCGTTCCACACCATTAGCATGATTTAAGTCACTTTGTTATTTAATTAGTATCTCACCCAATTGGTTACCCTTATAGTCCTTTATATGTGGTGATACCTCTTATTTCGCCACTATGTCTGTATGGTATTATTTTTTACAAGCTACCAAGTTTATATTTGTGTCATGTTGTTATATGTTCAATGTAAGTATTTATTAGAGTAGGGTATTTTTAATATCATTATATATTTTATGTGAGCCATCCCCAATGTTAATTGTTCATAATTTCTTCATATGTTGTCATCAGTGACCTCATATTGGTGTCAATTTCATGTTGAATGATGGGGGATACATCAAGAACCTCCTTCAATGGATATATTCCAATTGATTCTAACACCTTATCTGGGACGTGGATCTAGAAATAGTCTAGTACATTGGAGGTTGTAGTCCTTAGTGGTAGGCTTCCTCATAGTTGACAATGTATTTTCCTTATTATCCAAGGTTGACCAATAATATGAGTGATCTACATAAGCTCATTCATGCACACTCGTTACATTGTTCTACATACCTTGGGAACCATTTTATTCATCTATGGTCTCCCTCACATCTATTAATGGGATCCCTCAATTCTCGATAATCATATGGTATCCTTACATGCTTGTCATCGGCTTATTTATTCACATGTATTCAAGGCATACTATCAACATAAATTGAATACCTTGGGGCTTGGGGCTACCTTAATCACACACATTGCCTCCACCAACTTGCTTTGGAGAATGTATTATGTACTTTTAGAGCCACATTTGGGCATTCTCATTGGTGTCCACAACCGTAATGATATCTATTGTGACCTAGATATATATTATATCATCACCAATCCTTGATGAAATGTGTCCATAGTATATTGAATGGTTGGCCATGTTCTCTTCTTTCAATACCATGTATGGGTATGCCTACCTTGGGGATCTTTATTATATGTATATGATTATGATTTTTTCAACCCTTTGTAGTTTTCAGGTTCTTAGTTTCCTCCATTTACCTTTCTCACTAAGATTATTATAATATATTTCAGACTTCTCTCTTGACCTCATACATTAGGGGGAATTTTCCATAGCTCAAAATTTCACCCCCAGAGTCTATCATAGCTCAAAATGACGCCCAATTGGATCTACAAGGGAAGCTCCTAAAAATGAGGGGAAAATGAAAGACAAAATCCATGGAAACCCTCTCAAAAGTTATATTTTTACTCTTCAATTGCCATAGAACACTAGAAAAGAGAGTTGCAATGCTCTATCTGTCTTGGTAGGGAGAGTTGCAATGGTCTATTTAGTCAACAAAAGAGAGTTGGAGTGGTTAGGGGTGGTTGTGTTGAAAATGCATAAAAAAAGTCTTAATTTTGATTTTTGCCTGAATCAAATTGAAGAAATTTGAAATTACACATCAACATAAAACTTGGAGGAGTTAACTGAGGTGACATGACTCTTGTTGCTCAATTAGCAACATTGAATTCAAGTCAATTAGTTCAAGTTCAATTTACTTAAGTTGATTCCTCAAAAAATAGGAGTCTAACTTAGTTAATTTGAGTTAAGGGCATGAAGTTTAGTTGTGTGTAGTGGGTTCATAAATTTTAGGATCCTAGGTTGATTTAATTTCAGTGGTAGCAATTAATTCTTTTAAATAGAGTTATGGCCAATTAAACTAATTCAAACTGTTGGAGGAAATAGTGGAGGGTCTAGTGGTGAGGTGTGTGGTCAATCACAACTCAGTGATCAACCAGTTAACTAATCAATTAGACTAAATTAGCTCATGCATGCAGAGAATTTGAATTACCTAGTTGAGATTGGAATTCAAGGGTAGTGTACTATCAGATGTACCATATTCTAATGTGTAAATATAGTGCAAGAAGTCAGAGGAATGACTTAAAGTAATTGCACAATCCATATGAGGGAATTTCATAATTAATAGGGGCATAATTCCCACAGGAACAACACAAGGAATTAGGAGCTTGGGAAGGCTTGAAATTGGCTAAGTATTGAACATGTTCAGTTAGTCAGGTAGAGGATAGAAGATACATGTGTAGGTTGTGCTCAAGCTTGAGCAAGCATATTTTATTCATCAAGATTATTTTATTAATAAAATACAAATAGTAAGGGGTTTTTAGCATATTTCTTTCCCTAGATAAAAAATATTTTTTGCATGTGTATGTTTCCTTTTGCATGTTAATGATTTGAGTTCTCGATCATGAATATGATTATGCAGATTAGTAGAGTATCTTGTAGTCTTGTGATTTTGTAAATTTCATAAGAAATTTAGAATCTACATATTAATTTCTACATGGTATCAGAGCTATATTCACAGTAGAGAAGAGATTTTAAAGTTGTCATTGCAGAAGATTCAAATTTGAAGATGAGTGTTACATATTTTCTCCAGGATAGAAGATGAATTTTAATGGAATTCGGCTCGAGTATTATTTAGAAGGAACCACAAAATTAGTGGCATGGAAGATCCGCATGGAGGAAGTATTGGATGATAATTGGATATTAGAATACATCAAGACTGATGTATAAAAACCCTAAGAATATGATGCCCATAATCGTGCTCAGTGGAAGAAATATGTGGCTAAAGAGAGGAGAATCATATTGGAGGGAGTATATGATCATATTGTCTCGAATCTCCATGGGAAAGAGATTCTATTCGTGATGTGAAAAACCATGACAGATTTTTTTGAGAAGAAAAGTGACCACATGAAGCTAGCACTCAAGGACAAGCTTTGAAGCATCAAGATGCAAAATACTGACACAATTTTGCAGTACTTGAGAATTTTTACACAGTATCGTGATGAACTTGGTGGGGTCGGTGTTATTGTCCCTGAAGAATACTTGGTAGCTCTAACCCTCGTGGGCCTTCCCAAGAGTTGGCATAATTATCAAGATTCAGTAAATGGTAGAGAAAAAGTACCACAATGGGAGTGATTATGGTCCGACCTTGTGTAGGAATAAATAAGGTGGAGAAACAGAGCTAAAACCTCATCCAAAGAAGAAGAATAGGACTTTTCATTAGTCAAAAAATTAAGGAAGGACAACGGGAATATGCCCCAAGGTGAGGCTAATTCCAACCAAGAGGGAAAGCATAAAGACTTGTCCAAAATAAAGTGCTTTCATTGTCATGAATTTGAGCACTATGCCATGAAGTGTCCACAGAAGAAGGTAAGCAAGAAGGAGCTTGCAGTAGTAGCAACATGTGAAGCCTTTGCTTCATAGTTTGAGCTTCATTTTACTCTCATTTCATACATGGGAAAAACGGTGATGGGAGTTATGTGGTATCTCAATAGTGGTGCCTCGTTCCATATGACGAGGAACACATATTTTTTTAGTGACTTGGAGGAGAAATATCTCCAAATGAACATTGATTTTGGAGAAGATGGAAGGTATAATGCGACTGTTATTAGTACAGTCACCTTTTAGAGGTAGTCGGGATCCCCTCTCAAGATCAAGGATGTGATGTTTGTTCCGGGTCTAAAGAAGAACCTTGTCTTCAATGCAGTGTTGGAAGATCATGGCTACGATGTGATCTTCATCAAAGGAAAGGAAATCTTGAGACACATAGCCACAAGATGCATACCAAGGTTCGAGTCAAGAACCTGTATTAACTTGAGGTGGAATATGCATACAAGGAATTAAGGAGCAAGGCAAAGAATAGAGATATGGTGGTTGAGAGGGAGCATGTTAGACCTCTCAACATGCAACCTCATAAGATGTCTCAAGAAGTTTTGGAGCAACCACATATGGAGAAGCAAAGAAGAGGTAGAGTGGAGACATCCAATAAAGAAAATAACTCTATTAAGGGGGAGTTTCGAGCTAAGTGGGCCAAGGGAGCACATGCAACCATATCTCCAGGTGTGAGGTGGGGCGATGTGAAGCCTTAGTCTTAGGGTGCAGAAATTTGAGAAGGGTCCATTGAGGCATTCTCCTCATGGACCATTACCTTGCTATGGGCGCCCACAATATTCAATAGCCAGAGGATAATTTTCAGTAAGATACTGAGGAGTGCAGAGAAGTGTTGACAATAGAGCAGAAAGCTCAGTAGTAGAGTCAACAACAACACAGTTTTCCTAGTAGACAGTTACAAACACAATTGATTTAGTTTGTTTTTTCTTGGATTCTTTTTAGTTGCAGATGTTGCAGTAACACCAACAATAGTGAGAAGTGTTGCATTCAATACATTCCATAGGTGATGGATCGCGGTAGTTGTGAATCCATTTATTGCTGAGAGGGAGTGTTGAAAATGCAATAAGAAAGTATTAATTTTTATTTTTTCCTTTATCAAATTGAGGAAATTCAAAATTCCACATCAACAAACAACTTAGAGGAGTTAACTAAGGTGACATAGATCTTGTCATTAAGTTAAGAATAATGAATTCTAGTTAATGAGTTCAATTTAAATTTACTTGAGTTGATTCATAAAAAAACAGGAGTCTACCTTAGTTAATTCGAATTACGGGCATGGAGTTCAGTTGTATGCATTGGGTTACTAAATTTTAGGAGCCTAGGTTGAGTTAATTTTAGATGTAGCAATTTAATTAAGTTAAATCGAGTTATGATAAGTAAAACTAGTTCCAACTATTGGAGGAACTAGTGGAGGGTCTAGTAGTGGGGTGTGTAGTCAGTTACAACTTAGTGATCAACTAGTTAACTAATAAATCAACCTAAATTAGCTCATGCATGTAGAGAATTTTAATTACCTAGTTGAGATTGGATTTCAAGGGTAGTGTACTATCAATTGTAGCATATTCCAATGTGTACAAATGGTGAATGAAGTCTAAGGAATGACCTAAAGGAATTGCACAATCCATATGAGGGAATTTCCTAATTAACAGGGGCCTAATTACTAGAGGAACAATGCAAGGAATTAGGAGTTTGGGAAGGCTTTAAATTGGCTAAGTATTGGCTAGGTTTAGTCAGTTAGGTACATGATAGAAGATACAGGTACAGGTTGTGCTCAAGCTTGAGCAAGCAATTATATTCATCCAGATTCTTTGATTAATGCAATACATATAGTAAGGGTTTTTTACCATATTTCTTTCCCCAAATAGAAATACTTGTTGCATGTGTACATTTCCTTTTGCATGTTAATGATTTGAGTTTTCGATTGCGAAGTTACTTCCGCAGATCAGTAAAGTAGATTCTAGGCTTCTGATGTAGTATATTTCATGAGAAATTTAAAATGTACATAAAAATTTCTATAGATTGAGCTAACGGATAAGGTTGGAAAAGGTAAAAAATGACCAGATGTAGAAGATAAGGATGGAAGGACCATATTAGATAGGGTAAAAAATATTTCTAGATACATCTGATCACTCCTCAAACCCTTCTATATAAGAAATACTGTCCATGGAGGAAAAAGAGAAAAGTTAAATATAACAAAATGTTGTCAAATTAAGAGCCCACTTCTCTTTGTGATAAGTTGCAAAGAACATTGAGACTGATTGTGAGTTTTGGTGAGAGGAGGAATTAGGGGCAAGGACCACAAAGGGGGCAAAATTGTAATTTATAATTGGTATAATAAAAATATTATGACCACATACCAACAAAAAAAAAAAAAAAAAAAAAAAAAAAAAACATAATTTTTATATGTTATGGTTAATATATCTTTATGGGTTATTATGATGTTAATTTTAAGTTGCTTTGTAGGAATATATATATATATATATATATATATATATATATATATATATATATATATATATATATATATATATATAGTGGTTTCCTATTATTTGTGTGTTGGGACGGAAAGGGGCAAGGTATCTAGGAGCATCATCACCAAAAGCACAAACATCCACCCTCCATGATAAAATGCACTTCCATTCTTCCCTATGTTTACTTTCATTATGCATGTATGTGTCAAATTTTTTCTATTAAGTAGATGATAAAATTCACACACAAATAGATAGGGAAATTAAGATATATCGTTTAGTGAATTTATATTCATAGAGATAATACATATAATACATCCTTATGACCATTGGCTTCATATTCCAAGGTCTCTTGGACTTCAGTGATTGTTCACATTCCACCACACCAACCCCTTGTAGATTAGGTGTCCAACATTCCCCCGCTTAATCTAAAGGGGTATATATATGAGTCCAAGAGGGGAGATGAAATAAAAAAATGCAATAATTCTTAATAATAATTAGTTAAATATGCTCTCTGAAGTGATTTTATAAGGTGGGAGAACTCAAGGTCTCAACCAATGGTTGTTTGAGGATGACCACCAACACTGGAATGCTTAGGGAAGTTTCTAGAACAGTTCCAAATTTGGAAAGAAGATGCTATTATTATACTAGAGGAAGTGTACCTAATGCTTTGAAGAGGGAGACCATTGAGGTCTCAACCTGGAATACTTAGTGCATTTCTTGGAACACTTCCAAATCCGACAAGAAGTTGTTAGAATTCTGCTTGAGGAAGTGTCCCTAATGTTTTGAAAAGGGAGACCATCAACCTAGAAAAGGGAGGTCTCAACTTGCAGAAAAAGGGAGAACATCAACGTGTAAAGGGAGGTTTCAACCTGCGGTGATTTAAGGAAGGCCACCAACCAAAGGTATGCTCAGGGGCTTCTCTGTCTCTAGCTACAACTTTGAATCTGGGTATGACTGACTCTAGCTCTAGGCTTAGGTAGCAGGTTCATGTTGTGGCTCAAGTTCATTTGATTTATCTTTAAAGCTTGTAGATATCCATCAATTACGCCCTTGTCAGATACAAGGTGAGAAGATGAGGAAAAATTAACTGCAATAATTTTAAATAATCAAGAACAAATTTTGTGGTATGAAAGAAATATCTTCTTGGTTGAAGAGAGTTTCGAGTATTCCATGAAATTTTTTTAATTGACGTTCTAAGATAAGTATCACAACCCATATTTAGGAGATTCATGAAAAAATATTCCATGAATATCCTGAAGATGGGTTGTGATACTTAGCTTTAAATGTCAATTTAAAATTTTCACGTAGGAATCCAAACTTTCTATAAAGCAAACCTGCGAAAACACAAAAAACATTATCTTCTTGGTTTTTGAATCCCATTGCCATGAAGCGATTCATCCAAACTAGGTGAATATTTGTTCTTGAAAGAGGATTATTTCTAAAACATCTATTTAAATGATGAGTGTGTTGACCACACTTCTTACAAGGGTGAATATCAAAACAATGATCTTTCGCAGGACCAAATTGGTTACAGTGTTCACATTTGATAATCTATTATGGTTGTGGACGAGGAAAAGAGTTGTCCCGAAGAAACCCAACAATTTTAAGATAAATGGGATTTAAATAATGTAGAGTACGAAAGGAAGCCTCCTTTTCATATCCAAGACCAGTTCTATGTTTGTTACTGAAAATATCTTCCCAAGTTCTGATGATGGGCTCGAGAAGTGTAGCCTGAATTTTTTCTTCTTTGTGCACATCTGTTCCTGAATAGTGGGTACTTCATCTGAATCAAAATTGATCTCATTGATATGATTAATATCTGATTGTTGATGGGAGTCTGTTTCAAACTCAAATAGAGGGTTTTTCTGAACAAAGACTAGTACAGAATGATGTCTACACTGTTGTAGTTCATCTTTCCATAGTTGGGATTTGAGCAACCAATTTTTTTTTGTCATGTGAATTTTGCATATAGGTTCGAATGTCAAAGAGAGTGTCTTTGCTGATGTTTACGATTCCATAAACAATGGAATGTATTATAGTATTCAACAAATCTAATGCATCATAAACTCTAGCCATTTTCAAGCTCAACAGATGATAAAATGATGTGGGGGAGTACCCACTTCTATTATCAACACATCAAAATAATAGAAGACTCCAGGTACCAAAAAAATATGAAAGGTATTTATAAGTGCAAGTAAAAGGTCTTGGTCTCAAAAATAGAAAATAACACCCCCAAAGAGTTCTTAGCTTATAGTATAGAGCTGTGAGGGACAAAATAATGCTTGCTATAGATCACCATATCAAAATTTGATGCGAACAAGGATTTAAAATAACATTGATGTTAACACTGGAAAATCGTACAACAGAAGATGGCAGTAATTAATGTCAAGCCAAAGGATTTATAGGGTAGGAAGACATTACAGAATTTGGAAAGTATTTAAAATCTCTAAGGTTTGAGGAAAATCAAATTTGAACTAGTCCTAAAATGCTATTTGCGCGCATTATCCTTCGAGAAGAGCACCTTTTGTGCGTATTTTTTCCTGATAAGCACGCATTCCTGAGAGTGGAAAAATGTCACTATCCGGGACCACACAAAGCAAAGGAAATTTTACTCCTTACTTGAAGCCGCCTAAGGAAAACCACCAACGCCTCCTTAGACACTATGTGAGCACACAATGGAATGTTTGGAGCACACAAAGGAATCATACCCCTCCCTTGGGTCACCATCCACAATGTACCAAGGGATGGAAGGAGGATTTGAAATCCCCTATATAAAGTCACCATGAGATGAAGAATGGGTGATCACATTGTTATGTTGGCCAGAATTGCCGAAGAAATACCAGCAGTGTGTGACCCAGAGCTGAAGATAGAGGGGACTCACTTGTTGGCCACCCAACAAGCTCAATCCACATAATAGAGAGAGAGGGAGACTGCACCGAGGCAAGATTGGGATAAAAAAATCCTTGCATTAGGACCTAGAACCATTGTCTAGCGGCCCTTTGGCAAGATGGTAAAGTATCACTCTTCTTACTACCAGTGCTCAATAAGAGGGGCCTAGAGCCACCGTTTGCATTATTATGTCATTTGATTCGTTCAGAGCTTGTGTTTATTTATGTGTAGTTTTTAGATTACATTTGCATACTTTTTCTTCTATATAGTATGCTCATTGACTCCACTTATTTTTTCCTGTTAACAATAGTTTAAAGGGGTAAACCACACCCCTTAAACTGGTGTGATTTTATACATACGTGCACCAAACACACTACAACAGGATTGGCAACTCCACTAACATTTTATTACAAAGTTTATGTGGTTGTGCCTTCTTTTGCAGCAGACCTCTGTCTATGCGGTGGAGTGGAGCTGAATCTCCCCTAATTTCTCTTGCAGTCCCTAGATTCACCTCGAGTGACAGACTGAAGAAAGGAAACTCCTAAATTTTTTACTTATAGGAATTTGCACGCGTTCAATGTTGACCCATGCGGAGAAAGCGCACCTATCTCAGCCTTTTGCGCGCAAATTACAGAATCATAAATTTTTGCCTAACTTCTGTCTTTTTCTTCTTGTAAGGTGCTTGGAAGCCCCTAATACACCTATCAACACTGGTTGTGGTACCCTGCAGCTTGTTAAAACTCACTTTTAGCTGCTTTTTATAGGCTTAGTGTCAGTTTTACTTCAAGTTGAGTTTTGCAAAGTTTACACATAGTTTAAGTAGGGGGCAAAGTAACTTGCATTCCAAAAAATTTATGTTTTGCAAATTTAGGTACTTACACACCTAGATAACTAGCCAAAGTAAGTGGCCCAAGACCACGCATGCATAGCTAGTTTTATTTTTTCTAGTGTAGAAGTTTTTAGTTAGTTCAATTTTTGCACTAGGAATTTCAGGACTAGGATTGAATTGTTTATAGAAGAGCAAGTAATCTCTGCTACCTTTGCACCCTTCAGTGATCCTAGGTAAGCATATGAACGCTCCCTATTCACAATTCACCATCCTCCTATAGTTGGTCACATAGATTAACTAGGAAAACTTGAAAGCGACCCATTATCTGCACATTTTTTCATTTGAGCCAGGAACAATACAACATAGTTTAAATAGGGGATTTTGTAAAGGATAAATGATATCCACATGTTCAAACTATGTGCTTGTCCACTTTCTTCTCTCACACACTCACTCACTAAGCGAAGCAAAGACGCCTAAAACTAACTTAACCATACTCACTAAATTCTCCCCACAGGGGCCACAAAAGAATTTATAGCTTAAGTTAGGATCGAGGGGGTAGGAATCCAATAAGCCGCCTTGATCATACTTCATATTGAAACATAGAATTTGTGTATCTAGGGAGCTTCAAATCTACCTCTCAGCCCACGACAAAGAAAACCCGAGCGCGATAGAGACCCATTTCAGAGGGGGTTAGGATTAGGCACCGTGTGTGCGGTATTAGTTGCAGCTATTTGACCCAACTGATACTCGGTACTGTTAGCTAACTAACAAGAAGCCTAAGACTCGAACATTCACGTGGGAAGATGGTTCTTAGTGGCCAAAAAATAGGGCATCCTTTTCCTTATAGGTGATAGTGCAGGCAAGCGCCAAACCCTCTACCCTTACCTTGGTGGATTCTCTTCGGCTGACTGGGGGCATTGCTAACTCTTACGGGACATTGTGCCAGCACTCTCAAGAAATATTCTCAAGGCCCAGTTACTTTTGAGTGTGTAAGGACGCATAGGTCTTCTAGGATTTTGAGTATCATAAGAAAACGAAAAAAAACCACTTTTTTGCTTGCTTTATCACATAGATTAATTTAAAGGGAAAATTATTTTATTTTTGCTTTGTTTTATGTATGCGACAAGAAGTTTTATTTGATCATAGGCTCGATCCTCTCAAATATTTCCACAATCTGGGCGACACCTGATAGGTTCCAACGGAACCTCATCAATCTAGGAATCTTTTGGACCTCCCCCCATTACCGGGAGGGGTTCCAGGTCTTTTTCCATTTATGCGTGAAAGATGGAACACTACCACCATCATTGGTTCATCCTTTATTGGGGGAGCCGTAATTGGGAACCCTAGTCAGTCTCCCAAAACCACACCACACACCACTCCTCCCACGACCCCAAGGGGGCAGAGGAGTGTGTCCCATACAGAAAGCCAGCTGAATACACAGCAGGGTACATCACAGACTAACCCTCGTTCAAACCAGAACTTTGTGTCTTCACACATTGCAATGGTGTCAACCTCTCAATCACCTTTCATAGCTTCGTTGAATCTACCTGATTTAACCAAGCTAACGAATGACCCCACCACACACGATCCTACATGTCCTCTCATGCCCATGAAGCTCCCTTCAGATCTACCAAAGTTCAAAGGCAAGCAAGCGGAAGACCCAGGTAACCATGTCATGACCTTTCACCTGTGATGCTCATCAAACATTGTTATTGACGACACTATTTGATTGTTATTATTTCAACGCACTCTTATAGGAGTAGTTGTGAAGTGGTATGTGGAGCAACCCTCAGCTTTACATGGAACCTTTAGTGCCCTTGCTACTGCGTTCCTAACATATTTTCAGTTACCCATTCAGTATGATTCTGGAATGGAATTACTGATTCATTTTAGACAAACCCCCATCGTCCATATCTTAAACTATCTGCATGAATGGTGACGACATCGCAGTTTATGTAAAGCCAAACTCAACGATTGGGTCCTCTTAGATTTTTTCTTGAAAAATATTATGACAAAGATTTCAAAGGATGTGGCGCAGCAGAATCCCACATCTAAAGAGGACGCAATCAGCAAAGCCCAGAAGCTTGAACTGATTTATACGTAGTTAGGATACATTTACAACATCCTGCCTAACGCCCCGTGCCTGAAAAATTATCAAGAATTTCCAAGTGCGTCGAACTCTGCAGACGGGCTAATTAGGTCAATGACCCAAGGTTACCCAGGCAGCAGCAGTCAAAACCCCGGTTACACATACAGTTCCACCCAGAACATGCATCAACTCGGTTTTCAAAGTCATCATATGCCTCAGCAAAATTTGACTAATAGGGCACAAGTGTATCACCAGGGAGGACCTTATCCTCCAGCTCATGGGTCCTAGTACACAGTGAGAAACACTAACGGAAGAGCTCCCCTCCAACAACCAAGTGCAAAATAGGGACTGCATTATGCTCAGTCCCCAGCACATGACCCACTTATGAAAAACAATGCACAGGTGAACTTTGTGCAGCCGTCCCAAAACCATCCACACCAATATAATCAGGAGAACTTCCCTCCTAACGTGGTGAAGAAAAAATCAAGAAATAATCCAAAAGGGAATCCTAGCAGGGGGCCAGCAACCAAAACCGCCCACTTTGATCCCAGGTTAGATGCAACCCCAACTGGGATCGGAACCAAGAGCTAAGAAATGCCCAACGACAGAGAAAAAGGCCGCCTCTTCGAACAAACCATTATTGTTCGATATGTGGGGAGTACGGCCACTATATTCACCATTGTCCCGATCTCCCTGAGCTAAAGAAGCTACAGAGTAACCGAGGACAAGGAGGATATTCCCAACAAATAACTGTGATGCAAGAACCTTTCCCCCACCAGGAGACAGTCATCACTCAGCAACAAAACCCAGACGACTCCAGGAAAATTAGCCATGAAAACTACATGACTGGAGAAGAGATGTTTTTCCAAACCTAGAACCGCAACTACGACACCACACTAGACACCAATACGTCAGGGGCAAGTACTAGTGCACCGACTACACCTTTGACTATTTCAAAGATGCCTGTAGAACCATTGCCAAAAATGGAAAAGGGACCTAATAGGAGAGTAGGAAAATACTCCAAAGTGGCCCATAATTAAGTATCGTGGACAATTTAGCACAATCTCCTGCTGCTATGTCAGCTCTAGAAGTACTGTAGTCATGCTCAAAGCAATGGAAAGCCCTACTTTCAGTGTTAGGCGCTATTGGTCATGATGATACATGCTTAACGGATTTTGACTTAGGCAAAGACACCCCCGGATTCCTTCCATGCTTGCCTTCCAGATACCAGTGTCGGTGCAGAATATCACTATCCATCAATGTGTCATAGACGATGGTGCATCCACATGCATCATGTCCAAATTTTTTTGGTAGAAGTTAGGTTCTCCCAAACTAAAACCCTCAGTCATCACGCTTCGAGCATACGATGGTCACCCCTCGACCCTTGTTGGCATCTACCAAAATTTCCTGGTCTATTTAGCTAGAAAGATGGTCCACATAGACATTGATGTCTTGGACGCTCACTTGGATTACAACATACTCCTTGGGCAGAGTTATATGTACGACATGTCTACCATAGCCTCCTCTGTCTTCCGCATTATGATGTTCCCCCAAGAGGGTTGCATCATTACTGTAGACCAACTGACGCACAGCGAGAAGCATCCCCTAACTAACACTGATGTAATTCTACCCTATGTAGATAAAGTCTCTGATGGTCTTTCATGGTACCAAGAATATGGTCCCAGCCAATTCAAACCGTTGTCCGTTCTAGGGTCATTCCTAGGAGATCCTCCCATTATCCCTGAGGCATCACCTGATGTCACAAGGGCTTTGGTGTGCATGATGTCCACATCAAGCGCCGAGGCTAGCCAGGACACGGATTCAAGTAGTAATGACACTGAGGCATCGTTCATGATAGCCTCTTTAGCCTACATCACCTCCCAAACCCCTTTCCTCTACCCCCCAGCTGGCTTCGTCTCCTAGCAGGTTTTGGCAACACTGGTATTACCCAACATATTGTTGGAATTCCTAGTTTGGTACCCCATTCCCCCCACAAGAACAGGAGCCACCCACATTACTGCCATAAGGTTGAAGCCCCTCAGTCCCGAGGAGCCCCCACCCATCCAAGAAACAGTTGAGACGACCCCTGCAAAGGAAGTTCCCATTGTAAAACTGGTGATCACCACTAGGAAAACCGAGAAGAGAGGAAAGAAGATGGTGAACCCCGCCATAAAATGGGAATCACCAGTCTGCGCCATATGCGATGTAATAGGTCACCCTACCCATATCTGTCAGGAGCTGGATGAATTAAAACCACTCCTTGGCTCCGAAACAAACATCACAACGATGTGTTCCTGTAAAAAGGAACCTACCACCAAAGGTAAAGGCAAATCACTGCGTACCAATCATGTATGCACTCTCTGCAGTAACTATGGGTACTATACCCACCATTGTTCATAGATCCTGCGATATGGAGATGCCTTACATTCCATCGAGCGATCCTATCAAGAGGATCCCTCCACCCACACTGCTCGAAACGAACCTCGTACCGTCCTGTACCTATAGGAGGAACGAAGGTCACCCGATAGACAACCATTTTTCCATCCTCCCCCCAAACCACCGTACACCAACCAGGAACAGGGGAACTTGGTTGCCTCATCCTCTTGAGTTTACAGGCGCATCGATTACTGCAGACGGCTTGATCGAGTCTTTGACCCAAGGTCACCTAGGCAACAGTAATCTATATTCGGGGAGTTACCATGTGCATCGATTCTGCAGACGGCTTGATCAGGTCTTTGACCCAAGATCTCGCAGGTAGCAGTAACACCCATGGTATTCAGATAGTTACCAGGTAGGTAGATTCTGCAGACGGCTTGATCGAGTCTTTGACCCAAGATCTCCTAGGCAACAGTAACACCCATGGTACTTAGGGAGTTAGCAGGTAGGTAGATTTTGTAGACGGCTTGATCAGGTCTTTGACCCAAGATCACCTAGGCAACAGTAGTACCATGCGCATCGATTCTATAGATGGTTTGATCGAGTATTTTTCCAAAGATCACCGAGACAACAATAGCACCATGCACGTCAATTCTGCAGATGGTTCGATCGGGTCTTTGGCCCAAGGACACCTAGGAAGCAGCAATCAATACCCCGGATACTCATATGATTCTACTTAGAATGTATCACAACCTAGCTATCATGAAAGTCACCCCAACACTCATATACAAACTAGGGACAAGGAAACCGATATCCCCCATTCCCCGTATAGAATGGACCAATGGCACAATGTAATGTGTCGGTCAATCTAGTGCAACCCTTCCTAGGCTCATCAGCAACCATACAACTATGAGAATTATGACAATCCTCCAAATGCTGCAAAAATAAGGCGAGGAACAAACCAAAAGGGAGATCCTGAACAAGGGGTAGTAACCAGCAACGCCCCCCCTGATCTCAATTTGGGGGCAACCCCAACTGAAATCAAAGCTAGGAGTCAAGTAACAACTCCCAAGGGAAAAATGGAGCTTAGAGTATCTAATCACCAGACCAAAAGCAACACTGTGATCCGCACTCCATAAAAAACAGAGGCGATGCCACACATTCACATTCTAGAAAAAATAAAATTTCAGCGTCAGCAGGAAAAACTCACAAACCATCTACAACGTTATCTCTTCAAAGTTCCAGAGCAGGTATCATTCTACCCCCAACATGATAGAGTACCAGAAAACTCTGCATATCTTGACATCATTTCTCTATCAGAAATAAACCATAGGGTCTTCATATCCGATCATGTTTATCATCACCTCACCCTGTATGTGATAAACATCTACATTGGTCGGTAGAGCCTCCCCTCCATGGTGCTCGTCACTCACAATAAACCATATATCACAACATAAGTGATGCCATGGCCATACCACTTCAGTCCAAGAAGCACCTCGTGCCCATACATTCATCATGCATAAGGTCAAGTTTACCATACAAACTGAAACCCCCTTCCCAGACGACCAGGTTGTACAAGCAGATAAAGCGCGCACCACCACGCCTTGCATTTGGCCCACCATACCTCCACCAGCATAATCCCATATGCGATATTTTTACATCCACTTCATCAGCCCTGCACATGAGATCAACCAATGGGACCCCCACCCTTAGCAAAACACCTTCCTCACACCATAAGTGAGCAAACACTTTCATGTTTTGGGGTACCCGTCTCTGTGTTTTATACAAACCAAACCCCATTATTTTACTCTTTTGGTAAGTGTACAAAGATCACAAACGGTGTACTTTGTCCCTTCACCCTCTCATTTCCTCTTTTCTCCCATGGCAGCAGTCCCTGAACACCCTTGGTCGGAGTATTTCACCCCCATGCACAAACCATCATGAAATTCATAGCCAGTTTACACCCGCCTTAGAAGTCCTACCGACTCCAGGGATTTCCCCTTAAGAAATAAGTATGACTGCTGCCAATCTGCTTAAGTATACCCTGACCTCGGGCCACTAAATTCCCATCATCAGTTTTTAGTCGCCACTCACTAACATGCTTATGTTAAACCCATGGCATCCAAGTCCCTGACCCCTTAGGTCGGCGACCCATGGTTCGGTTGAGGCTTCCTTTTTATCGACCTCAACACCTCTTTTCCAAAAAGGAAGCAGTACCTTGGATCACCCCTCTCCATACAAAGGGGCATCCTCGGGTGGCACTATGGGAGACATCATTGTTCACATATGTCATCGATCCTCCTGAAATTCGACTATGACAAAAGCTTTCATGTCAAGATGTTATCGTACCTTACAACCATTGCACTTTGATCAAATCCGTCGAAGACCCGTGCCTCGATAAGCATCTCTGTCAACAATTCTTACACGGGAAGGTCCTAGCCAACACCTATGTGTATAATGTGCAGCTATATGCCATACCAATTTTATGCATATGGGTACCACATTCCACCTATTTTCAAAGAAAAAATGCCCCTGAGGGCATCAAAAGTCATCGTCAACAACCGCCAGCGTCACTACCATAGTAGTGACATAGACAAAACATATATCTGTCAATTTTTTTTAACTAGCCATAACATCACGAGCATGGGACATGCTCGCCTCATTGAAAATTTGTATATGAATTGTAAATTGTATTTGCTTGCAGGGATCCCTTGGACATGGTCATTCTTGGAACCGGTACAACGTGTTTTCAATTCCAAGGCTTCACGCAGGTCTCTCTCTCTCCCTATGCACGATACAGAAAATAAACTATAATGTATTTTGGTTATACAGTTCTTCCTAGACGTCACACATTAGGGGGAAACTGTTAACACTGGAAAATTGTACAATATAAGATGACATTAATTAATGTCAAGCCAAAGGATTTCCAAGGCAAGAAGACATTACAGAATCTGGAAAGCATTTAAAATCTCTAAGGTTTGAGGAAAATCAAATTTGAGCTAGTCCTGAAATGCTATTCACGCACATTATCCTTCGAGAAGAGCACCTTTTGCGCGTCTTTTTTCCCGATAAGTGTGCATTCCTGAGAGTGGAGAAATGTCACTATCTGGGACCACACAAAGAAAAAGACAAGTTACTCTTTACTTGAATCCGCCTAAGGAAAACCACCAACGCCTCCTTAGACACTATGTGAGCACACAATGGAATATTTGGAGCACACAAAAGAATCATACCCCTCCCTTGGGTCACCATCCACAATGTACCAAGGAATGGAAGGAGGATTTGAAATTCCCTATATAAAGCCACCGGGAGATGAAGAATGGGTGATCACATTGTTATTCTGGCCAGAATTGCCCAAGCAATACCAGTAGTGTGTGACCCGAAGCTGAAAATAGAGGGGACTCCCTTTTTGGCCACCTAACAAGCTCAGTCCACACAGTAGAGAGAGAGGGAGACCTCACCGAGGCAATCTTGGGATAAAAACATCCTTGCATCGAGACCTAGAACCATTTTCTAGGGGCCCTTTGGCAAGAGGGTAAAGTATCACTCTTCTTACTACCAACGCTCAATAAGAGGGGCCTAGAGCCACCATTTGCATTATTGTGTCGTTTGACTCATTCAGAGCTTCTGTTTATTTATGTTTATTTTTAGTTTAGTTTTTAGATTACATTTTCATGCTTTTTCTTCTATATAGTATGCTCATTGACTCCACTTCTTTCTTCATGTTATCAATAATTTAAAGGGGTAAACCACACCCCTTAAACTGGTGTGATTTTGTACATACGTGCACCAAACACACTACAACAATTGAGAAAATAACATTGACAATATAACTCACAATTAGAACTTTAACTTGCACCAATATGACAAAAAATAAAGCTGATAATGTTCTAGCGACCATGGAAAATGTGCTAATCAAAATGAAAAAACTCAGATATTGATGGAGCCAAATTTAAGTTCAATTTGACTACATATAAAGTCATAGGAATAGTTGGACAAGAATAATTTTTTCAGTTTTCTCAACTGCTACTTCATATATTTTTATATCCTCGTTGCTCCATTTTATGTAGCAACGAATGATTGTGTATACCATATAATGCAAGATTGTGTATACTATACATAAAACTTAACCAAATGCTAAATTTCTTAATTTATATTTGAAGAGGGATGTCATTACCATGATATTAATACCCATTACCCTTGAATCTATTTTAATATATATATTTTTTGTCTAGGTGTCATGATTCATTCTCCATGGTTGATTCACGTAATTGTATTATTTCATTAGGGTCAAGAATAATCCTAATATTTCCCATTCATAACACTTAACTTAAGAACAACTTAGTTTAACATTTTTATTTGGCTCACAATTACTTTCAAGGTGATAACAAGGTACAAACATACTACCTATTAGTTTCCTCCTAGAGTTTACTTTGTTGTTCTTGGAATTCCCATATTTCATTTATGCATCAATTGGTAAGTTTAAATATCACGAGGAAACTATTTTTCTTCAACCCATGACCTCAAAATATGGCATGTCTTAGAGTTAACTTCTCAAAATTCCTTAAGGATTTTGACCATATCTAGGGAGGGGGAAATTATAATGCATCAACTAGTCTAATATATCAATATCTTAAATACTCATTTCAAAAGCTATAGCCCTAATCATATGATTGAAAAATATCCTTTGATGTTAAAGATATGCCCATTTAATTCATAATCCATTTTGCCTTTAGAAGATAAAGGTTGAAAAATATTTCTTTACATAGATAATAAAGAGTGGTAGAATTAGTGAAGAAGGAAAAATAAGTCTACAAGATTATAAATTTCATTTGGCTCTTAATGTTATCCCTAAAGCAGCTTGAAAAAAACATACTTGAAAATGATTGTGTTGATCCCTCTCACCCCACTTCCTCTCTGAGGTGAGGTCAGAGAGCTTCTCCCATAATGCTAAATCCTATTTAGTGACAAAGGTTTATTCAATACTTAAAAAGGCCAAAGAAGAAAACTCTAAATGACTTTCTTTTCTTGAAATGTAGATGGTGCTTTAATTAACATCTTCAACTCATTAACATGCCTTAAAAAAATAAGATGATGGACTTTATTATTGAAGTTTATGGGATCTACATGAATGCTATTGTAAACGGATGGTTTAGAGAGTTGAGTACTTTTGAACCCATGTATTTTCTATTTGTAAGAAGTAAATGTTATTATTTTAATGTTTTTAATGACCCTAATGTAAGTTCCATGAGTGCTACTATATTTTATAGTAACCATGTAGAGGTAAAAGTTGGGTTTGTCACTCTAGTATCCCCTAAATTTACTTCTATTGTTATTGGCGATAGGTTTGGCCGTTCGTATTACCTAATGTGGACTTTGTTTGATTTGCATGGCCAAGTTTTTGGGATAGCCAATACATTTGTTACAAATGATGTAAAATGAAAAAGTGACGTTTTAGGATTTCTTGGTTATGATATTGTAGAGGTCAACTGGTTTTCCTGCGGCAATTTTAATGATTGTTGATACACATGACGACATGGAAGCTTTACTCCTTTTTTAATGTCCCCCTGTGAACAAATAATTGAAAATGCTTGAAGGCAGCAAATTTATGACATAATCCACTGACTCAAATGAATGGAGTCTTAGACATGCCTTCTTCAAAGACTTGACTGATAAAAAGGAGAATTAGAGAGAATGTAAGCCCTCAAAACTGTAGATGGGCACCTAACTAACAAAGAGGACATTGAAATTTTTTTTTCAACCATTTTAAAATAACATATTAGTTTCAAGGAATTATTGGAGAACCTATGGTGTCTATGTAAAACTACATTTATGTTGCTCCACATTAGATGCAATGAAACATCAATGTCATTATGATTAAGAGTTGAATTTGGATGCACTTATTATGATTAAGAGTTGAATTTGGATGCACTTAGTATCTATGATGAAGATGGTTAATGATATGTAATCAAGCCTTGATATGTATTTATGAGAATTATATAAGACTAGAATGACTTTTTTGAGCTTGATCTTTTGAAAGTCAATATATGTTTCAACTTAACACTTATTTTAATCCAGAAAAAAAAGTAGTACATAGTTAAACACTGAGAATATCCCAATAAATAGGTTATGAGGTTTATCGAAAAACCTGAGACTAAATTGATCGCTAGTAGGCATCCAATCACTTTCTTAATATTTGATATAAAATTCTAGGTAAAGAACTAACATTTTAATTAAAGTATATTTTTTTGAAAGTATCTAACTTGGATATACTAGTTAGTGTCCTCTAAGGTTGATGCATTCTTAATTATGCCATTAACATCTAGGAAGGGATGGAATGACCAAAGATTTAAGACTAGAAGCCCGGTTTATTTAAATAGATTTTTAAAAAAAATATAGTGTGGAATTATTTTTTATTTTTGTTATGTTTAACGATTTTGGTTTTGACCTATTTTTTATTAAAGCAATGTAAATTTTTAAAGATATAATTCATTTCTATTTTTGATAAATTTGAATTTAAAATAGAATTATGGTAATTTTGAGCAAAACACTAATAAAATGTTTGAAATATAACATTTATTTTATTTCCATTAATTTTATATAATATATACATAGTTGATATTGAAATATTTTATTTATAATTTACATGTCATAGTGAAGGAATTACCAATTTTTCTTGTACTAAAAATGAATTATTAGTATATTTTAATACTTTCAATTACTTTATCTGTCTATATAGTGTTCATGTAAAATTAAGGTGGAAAATGAAGCATTTTAGTTATGAAAAACATTATTAATATTTTTGTTATGGATATTTTTAAATTTATTAATGTAAATATTATTTTATTGTCTTTAAATGTAATGTTATGTGACATCATCTCTCTCCGACTAAGCTCTAGAGTGTCTCATGCAATAAATATAAAGACACTTACCTCACCAATATTAAATTTTAATATTAATGCAATAAATATAAAGACACTTACACTTACCTCACCAATATTAGATGCTAATATTAACAACTAAATAATTAAGCATGAGTGTCTCATGCAATATATATAAGGACACTTACCTCACCAATATTAGATTTTAATATTAATGCAATAAATACAAGGACACTTACCTCACTAATCTTAGATTGTGATATTAAGAACTAAATAATTAAGCACAATGAGAATTGGATTATTGCTATTTTATAATAATTTTAATTAAAACTAACCAAATATGTATAATCACTTTTCTTTCTATTAGAGCCTACATTGTTTTTTTATTTATTTAGAAAGTGCATGTGTTTTAAAGGGCACGTGTCCACCTTGAGCACTGACATAATCACATATCTCCCTCATATAAAGTTATAGAATGCACCTCAGCCCAATAATACATTTTACATTACTAAATTGAAAAAAAAAAACATAAAAATTAACCGAATTATAACTTCTTTATTATTATTATTATTATAAAAATAATTAGTTTATGAGTTAAACATATATATATATATATATATATATATATATATATATATATATATATTCATTTAAATATGCTTCACTTTTGCTTGGCTATGTTAGGGTCCCGTGATTTGGTTGATTGGCAAGCCAAATGACAGTGTAACATCAAACCAATCTTTGGAGCCCAAGGACCTAACCTTCTTGGACTCAGAGAGGGCTCTCTCTAATTGTGTAAGGGATATCTGTGTGTTTGCTTATTGTGTTCTTGATTTTAGGCTAGTTCTGAATTAGGTTTTTGGTTTTGGTTTTTAAGTTGTGAGGGATGAACTGATTAAAGACATAAGATAGGTAAAAATATGTCAGATCAACTGGGTTATGGGGTCGAAAAGGTCAAAAAAGCTTTCAGGTGATGATACAAGGTTGTTGAAGGGTCGATTTGATTTGAGGTAGAATGGATCTTTGGGCAAAATGGAGTGAGATGGACATTAAACTTGTGAAGAACAAAGGATTTCAAACATAAATAGTTTAATAACTGACATAAACATGGTAGGGCAAACTATTAATCATGAAAAATGTAATCATAAATTGATCAATGCATAGAAATAAACATTCAAGCCAGGCATAGAGATATATGACTCTCTAACTTTAGGAAATGGATATCAGACTTTGGGGAAACACATTTAAGACAAACAAACAACTCAAATTACTATGAAGGAACACCTAAACATAGTATTCCAAGCTATTGGGCACTTCGAAGCAAGATTGCATAGTTTTAGGCAAAGGGAAAGATCAGTACAAGACCTCCTTGGTTCAACAAATGACAATCTAATAAATCAAAGAGAGGTTTTAGAGGTGGATCTATGACTAGCCATGAGTAAGCAGGGTATATCGTGAATCATACTTAACATGCATAAAACCATAAATGAAACAAACAAACAATATTCTTCAGTTATTAAAGAGAAATCAAGGATTCTTTAACATGACTAAGAATGAAAAAAACATAGAAACTATAAAAAAACAGGAAATTTGAGGTGCCTCCAAGGGGCATGTCTCAAATCTGTTCTCTATTGTCTTATAGCAAGAAAGAACATGGATTTATGAATGAAAAATAGGAAACAAAACAGAGAGAGAGACGCTATACCATTCTACCAAGTCATGGAATCCAACAACAATCCTCTTTCATCATCCAAGAACATCCAAGAAACTATCCAAAAGCATGAGACAAGTGTTTCTTCCAAAGCTTATATGACCATATATCGCTTCTATTCATCAAGTTCAGCCTTGTTTACAATGAAAGCCTTTGGAATATATAGGCCAAAGTGAGGAAAACCTCTTAGTTCAACTTGCAATCTCATTGGTCTATCCAAAATATTTGATTTTGTCCTTGAGGCTATGCAAAGCCCAAGGCACAAAATATCTAATAAAATATCTCAAAAATGCTAAAAAAGGGAAATATATTGACTTTTCATAACTTATCATGTAAAAAAATAGCTAAACACACATGAAGAAAAATCACTTTTGAAAGGTTCAATTTTTACAAAAATACTCAAGAAATACATCAGCAGAAAGTCCCCTGACTTGCCGACAACTTTTGGAGGCCTTACCAGTGTCGAAACGAGGCCCGTGATGGCTCGTTGGAAAGCTCTAAGTGTCTACTTTCTGAAAATGTTTATTTTTTTTCCAAAATTACCATTGAAAGTTCTCCAAAAACAGGCCTGTGTGTAAAAACCCAAAAAATAAGCCTTTACTGATAAACGGGGCAGAGTGTAGAAAAAACGAGTGTTTTTTGCCGTTTTGGGGGAGCAAATGATCTTCAATTGATCTGAAAATCGCTGAGTATATGCCCCTAAAATTATGGCATCCAATGAGACAATTTTCATCCTTTGAGGATGCCCCAAACTGAAATGGCGATGCCCATGAGTTTTGGCCAAAAACCCAAAAATGACAAAAAACCAAAATTTGTCGAATTTCACCCAATTTCGGCGAGCATGACCCTCAAGTGTTTTCAGAAACATGCTGTGAAGCTGAGGCCAAAATTTGGAGCTTTGAGGTGTCTTTCATTGATTTTGGTGCTAGGCGCCTCCTTTTAGCCTCCTTGAGTGTTTCCTAAGTGGCCTTCAATTTCCGCTGGGCAAACTGATTGAGCTTTTTATAATGCCCGGTCATCCTCCGTTGAAGGTCCAAGTCTCTATTTGCCTTCTCCAATTTTTTCTCCAAGTGATCATTAACTCTCTCAAGCCATGCTTCCCGATTGTTCTCTATCTCTTGTTCAAACAATGTAGTGAGAGGGGTAGATTGTAGAAGGGCATCTTCTTCTTCCTTTTGTTTCTTAAGGGCCTTTTTGAGCCCCATGGTTCTTGGCCTCTTTCGCCTGGGCTGATCTTCATCTTTTCTCTCATCGAACTCACCCATGAGTTCTTCCAATCTCACTTGTGCTTTGGACGCCTCCTTTTTGTATTTGATGGCTCGTGTCTCATATACTGCCATATGGACACTCATTTGTTTGTTTTGAATTTGCAAAAAGTGATTGAAATTTCTAGCCCTCTCAAGATCAGTCCTCAAAGCATCAATTTGGTTTTCTCTATTGATCAAGAGATTTTCTAGGATCCGGGCTTCATTGTCACTATCATCACTTTGGATTTGGATGATGTCGAATTCCCTTTCCTTTTCATGACTGCTTTCTTCTTTCTCCTTTCCTTTGCTTTGGGTGGCTCTTTTAGTCTTCCTCCTCTTGGGAAATTCGACAATGGGCTTCTTGGGCAATTTTCCCTTGTTTCGGAGGGCCCTAGTCACATTTGGAGTTACAACTCTAGGCACCCTTTTCCTTGATGTCTGGGGCTTGGCCATTTTTGGAGAAGAGAGCATGGCCCCTTGCCTAGGAGAGGCAGCTAGCACATGCTCCATTGGCTCTTTACCCTTGCTACTTTGCTCATCATTCTTGCCACTGTCTTGGATTTATTCATGGATGCCTTGGCTGTCCTTTTGCATTTCCTTTTAAGGGTTGTCTTCCTCACTGTGTTGCACCTGTTTATCATGCTGCCCTTCTTCTTCATGAGGATGTTGTTCCTTTTTATGAGGCTGTTTTTCATCATCATGTGGCTGCCTCTGTTCATCATCCTATGGCTGCTTCTGTTCATGAGGCTGCTCACCCTCACTGTGCTGCACTTGTTCATCATCATGCTGTTGTTCTGCCTCACTGTATTCTTCTGCCCCTTGCTGCCCTGTTTCACTATGATGTTGCTCATCATCATCTTCCTCAGCATCCCCTTGCTGCCCTGTTTCATCATGCTGCTGCTCATCATCACTTTCCTCTTCTTGTTCATGCTCTTCTTCCTCATCATGCTCTTCTGTTTGTTCAATGGGAAATTTGAGCTTCTTGGGAATAGGCTTGCTTGAAGAAGGCAAAGGATGGTGAGTGGAAGGTGAAGGAGATGTATGAAATGAAGGGACAGTGGCGAAATCCGGATGTGTGATGAAAGTATCCCAAGAGACTTCCTTCTTCTCAAGTTGATGAAGAATGATAACCTTGATGAGGGAGTGATGGAAGAGGCAGGATGTCTGCTGAAAAGGAGGCTTTTTCTAAACAGTGGAGGCCATTTTCTCAATTCTTCTATGTAGAAAGAAAGGGAGATTTAACAATTTGGCCCTCGTGAAATGCATGAGCAATCGGATATGATAGGCATAGACTCGGGAGAATCTTCCCTCGCAAGTGAAGTATTTCATGATTATCTTCATGAGGGGGGCGTAACTAGTCAATAGATATGAGAAGGGAAAAATGGATGGGCATGAATCTCTATTCTTAGGCTTCAGAAAAGGCTTGTATTCTTCTGAGTCCAGGTGGCTTTGTTTAAACCACTTCTCCCTGACATAAGAGATTTTGGTGGCCTTGGAAATGGACCTTGGAGAGAATTTGAAATCTAGGCCTGCCAGCTGGAAGTGCTTCTCTTGAAACCTCAAAGCACAAAGATGTGTCAAAAGGGAATAGATCTTCACCTCTTGCACTCTTTGACAAAAATATAAACACCCACCCTCATGGAAGTTAAACAAAACTGATGGATGGGCATTTACCTCTTCAGTGGAGACGGGCTCAAACCTCCTGTGAAGGCCACTCCTACTATCTTGCCTTGGAGGCATTTTGTTTTGAATGTTCTTTGCAAAACCAAGCTGTCTCAAATGGCCTTTGGAATGTTTTTCTCAAGCACACACCTCTGTCCTCCTTGTCAGTCACTGTTTGACCAAGACAAACTGCTTCAAATGTTTTGTGAAATGGTTCCCCAACACCAACTTTGTGCTTTTTCTAAGTCACTGTTTTGTCCTCTTTTGTGCCAAACAACAAGTTTTTGTCAAATGAAGAGAAATAGTCAATTGATTACTGTGCTTGGGTAAGGTTCTTTGAAAAGAGGTATTGGTGGCTTTTTGTAGAACAGAGATCTCCTTGTGTTTTGATAGAAGCAAAACAACCTTGTATTTAGACAAAAACAAAACACCCTTCCCCAATCAAAAACACTCTTCTTGTATTCACTGCTTTTGCAGAGGTAGACAAAACACCCTCAACTGATTTTGCAAAATCTCTCACCACACTCTGTGTTATGGAACAATGGAGGCAGTGCTAGTTTGTTATTTCATAACATGGAGAAGGCATTTTATAATGATCAAACTTCCACCTTATAAACAGTGTTTCTTTCTCCCCTTTGAGTTTTAGGCAAAGTCTACTTTTGTTTCACTATGGGTTGTCACCATGTTTTAAGGCAGCTAGGGTTCTTCAGAACTAACTAAACACACCTTAGCCTATTACAGTGTGGATATTTGACACTCACAGTCAACCATAACCTTTGATTTTCGACCAAAACATCCCACTTTATAACATCATTTGTCTCTTGGAAACATAGCAAAAGCATATCACCCCTTAAACTCAAAATTTGTATTAGAGTAAGGAAAATACCTAAAAAATGTTTAAGGGCCTTCGTTTGATGAGTTGAGCAGGTTTAGAGCTTGTTGGAAAGCACAAGAAGTGAGCGGCACATTTGTTAGAAAGAACGCCGCGCAGTGGAGAAAGTGTCGGGTTGGCCTTCGAGCAGTGGTGATAGCGCGCTATAGGCGCGCCGCGCAGTAGTGTAAGGCCTTTGTAATTCTTTGTCTGAACGCGCCGCACGCTCTTCCAGGCGCGCCGCATAGTCTTAAGCCTCCAAAAACTCTGCAAATTTTCTTGAAATCATTCTTTTCTCCAATGGGCGGCTAAGAGGGCATTTGTGAATGCTTGCTTATGTTTTTTGAACCTTGCAATGAGACTTGGCAATGGTCCTTTATCCTCTTAAAGTAAAAACCCTTTGAACTTAACTTGTGAGGGTTTAAAAAGCTTTTTGAAAGAGCTCTTGGTTTGTAAAACAAAACATGAAGCACTGCTCCGTCATTTTATCATTTTTAAAACATCACACAATCCAATATTTCGACCACGACTCTTTAAAGTGTTGTGGATGACATTTTTGAAGATCTTCATACATATGACCCCTTTTCAAAGTGAAAAAGCCATTTTGAAAGCCAAAATATCTCTCAGTGTTTTTCTCATTTAGACAATACCCTTTTCACTGTTTGCCTATTTCTGTCCCTTTAAAGGAAAAACTCTGCTCATAACCATGTTGATGATTATAGATTCATGCTCTGCATGCTATTTCTTTTTGACTGTGGGAACCTTAGTTGCATTTTCCTGGGTTTGACAAACATATGCTTATTAAAAAGAAGATCCTCTAAAGGCTTCTCCTGCAATTATATGCAACAGCTAGGTATCTTCATATGTTTCAAAAAAATCTTTTGTTTGTGACAGTATCATGCTTCATTTCTTCAAATATTGTCCCTGAAATTGAAACACTTGCCATATCATTTCTTCACATTTATGAATCTATGTGTCTATTTGCAAAGCCTCCTTCAGAAATCAGGCTTAGGTTACCTTCTTGTCCATTGTGATGAGTTTTTGAAAAAGATCTTCATGAACAAGAAGAGCAAACCTTTTTTGAATGTCAACATCACTCTTTGGCCTATGTTTAACCCAGCTTTTCAACTTATAAACCTTGCATGGATTTTCACTAATTTCAACTTTGTTTTTTGAAGGAAAATGATGGCTAGATTTCATGCCTGTTGATCAAGGAGAAAGATCTTTGGAAACACTTAATGAAATTACATACCTCAGCAGGGTTTGTTCATTTTGGCTCCAGACTGCTTTTGAAGGAGATCTTTGATAGGAGACAAGTCAGCGTCTTTGATTATTACAGTACTACTGCTTTCCCTTTGTTTTTAACACCATTTCTCTATCCATAAGCCTTCAGTTGCTTTCATACTGCACTTAAAACCCAATTTTCAATCAGTGAAACCTATAGTCAATCTTTGGAACACCACTGTTGTGTTATTGGTCTTCATCTACCGGAGACAAAAGGTTAAACAAGTTCTTCAGGCAGTTTGCAATCATTGTTAGCTTTGTGCCCTTAACTGAAATCATGCTTCTGTTCCTGGCCCTTTGCTTATTAAATGAAGGAGGCCTCTATCACAGTGTTAAACCCTCTGCTTGTAAAATGAAGGAGGTTTTCTCAGTCTTTCAACCCTCTGCTCATGTATGGAGGAGGTTTTCTCAGTGATGTCATTTCATCAGCTTTGTGCATATTTAGAAAATCAGAGGCAACCTGACCAGTATCTGCAGAGCATTTCTTGTCATTTATAATTCACTAACCTTTGACTGTGTTTGCAAGAGCTTAATGAAATAACTCTCTGTCCAGTATTTGCATCTTAAGCTCAAAACCACATGAGAAGCAACTGTCTTCTCATGTTGAATTTAATAATGTCTTCTAGAACACTAGTATACTTCTGCTCTTTGAAAGAGACATTGACACACTGTAAGTCTACCTAACATCAATTTAACATGTGGCATATGTATTGTTGAGACATCAAGGTTTGTTAGTGGCGCGACCTAAGGGTATAATCAAGCTTTATTTGCAAAAATAGGAAGGTCATCTAGCACTAATTGATACTAGACAGAGGTTCTTTGGCTTTAGGATAGTTTGCCAAAGGAAAATCACCTAAAGCTCCACTGCCTAATTTAGGGGAGACTTTTTGAATAGATTTGGATTATTCTCTTTGGAGTTGATGGGCAAGCTTGTATGGCTGAGGCTAGATAGGGTTTTGACAATGAGGTTTTGTCTCGTCATGGGCTGATTCAAAGGTTAGGAGGGAAAAAATGTTTATGGGTGTTTTCTAGCTGACAAATTGACATATTGGAGATCAGCAACTAGAAAACTTGACTTTAACAACTAGTCATCATCAATAGGTGAAAAATACTGATGACTAACAGGCTAAAAGCATGTTCACCTTCGATGTAAAGAAACTTACTACAAGCAAATGCACCAGTGAAAATCTACCCCTTAAACCACCACCAAGTAATTCCAAAAAAATATAGTAAATTAACCAAAAATAAATAAATAAATTGAAAGGTAAAAAAACAATTATTTCTAAATTAATCTCAATTACATTTTTATAAAACCTTATTCTAAAATAAATAAAACTATAACATAATAATCTAATATATTAATTTATTAACCATAATAATATAATATATTAAATTATTATTTTATTAATAAATTAACATAATTGATCGATTTTCATAAATGTTTTAATACTATGATTCTTTGGTGGAACTTTTCCTCTCCTCTTCACAGAAAAGAATTGTGAAAAGCTGCGGAGGCATTTATACCTGTTCAATATGATATTCTACGAAATTCGTTGTATGTTTCTTGGGGACAGAGGGCCAATCCATTATTTAGTTACGGATGCCCCGATCTCTGGCTCCCCTCCAAATTATTTTTATGAATGCAGTAGCCTCCTTACATGTACTTCACGCCTTAGCTTCCCTAGAGCTCAGCACTTCAGGGCATCTATCAACTTCTATGGTCGCGGCCGAACTGCAGATACATGAATCTATAATATATATATCCGATTAATAAGCGATTAATTTGAAAAGCTGGCGAGAGATTTTGCATGTTGTTGTTCTAGAAATAATGATGCAGTTAGTACGCCATGGCTGTTCAGCAATGCTATTTTCTACCTCTCACTGTCAAAAAAAACTCATAAACACATGGGAATTATTTAATGAGCAGTCAGTCATCTGTGTTTGCCTGTGCATGTGGGATTACTTGTTTAATGAGCAGTCAGTCAACTTCTGCCTCATGTGCCTGCATGTGAGCCTTCCTAAATGCTTTACCGTTTCCTTGTTCTGGCTTCTAACCAGACACCCTTTCAATACACTACATCTTGCAATAAATAATAATGGTATTAATTAGTTTTCATGAACCTCCTGCTAGCCAGCCAGAATGCCATGGCTGTCTGCATCTCCCTCTTTATTTTATCATGAGATGGATGGTGATGTGTGTGGGCTTTTCCCTCTCCAAAATGACAACACTACACTGCAAAAGGCTGTCCACAGCTGACTCTTTTATTGCCATATCTACAAACCCTGAAACCTGCTTTGCATGTGGCCAGTTTATTAGTCAAAGTTTAAAGTACCAAGTACCATGTGTGAGAAGAAAGTTTTCTCATTCAATTCATTCCAACGTTCCCACAGGTGCATCTTGTTCTCCTGTTAGATCTATATAAAGTAGAAGTATGTACATGGTACAAACACCATTTTTTTTTTCTTTTTAACATAAAATTTATATATATAATGGCACACGTGTCCTTTATTTTCGGGTTACATAGTATATAATATGAAAATTGTGTGACACAACTACTTCATAAGTTAATTCATGTATCTACACAATTCTTGTCCTTGCTGGAATTTGACCTATAATAAGGCATCACATTTCTCATTCCATTGTTATATACACATTGCTTACATATATCCCTACTTTCTTCGAATCAGAGTGTCTTTTTGGAATTACATTTCAAATCCAATTATGAAAACGTTGTTATATACACATCAAGATTATATCTCTCCCTACTTTCTCCGAGTCAAAGTTTTCATTAATCAACACCTAGGTCCCTCCATTATCCCAAACACTCCTTCATTTGGGTAGAGATTCTTTAAATTGGTCTTGTCACCCAATGGAAGATATTAGAGTTTATGATTTCATATAGTTTTTAACGCTATTTTAAAGCATTAAAGCACTACTTGATTAAAGGTAGATGCTCATTGCAGCTTAACATAGATTTTATAATAGAAGATAAGAATTTATAAATATTACCATTTTTTTATTTTATAATTTATTTATTAAAATGGTAATTTAAATAAAATAGTTTATATTTATTTTAACTTTGTATTTATTAAGTTTAAATGACAATTTAATTGGTAATCATAGTAATATGTAAATTATGAGTTTCCAGATTCAAATTTCTTAGTGGGTGTTTACCTAAAAAAAGATATATATATTATGAGTTTCTAATTTCAAGTTTTCTAGTGAGGGTTTACCTCCAAAAATAAAAATGTATTCGTCATGAATAAAATATTAACCATTTAAGTTGTCACTTTTTTTTAAAGTGTTAACATGTAAGATTTGAACTTGTGGAATCTGATTCCAAAGTTTAATAATATGTAAATTGTGAGTTTGTAGGTTCAAATCCCCCATGGGTGATTACCACACTAAAAAAACTGTCTCCAAAAAAATAATGTATATATCATGAATCAAATCTTAATCATTTAAGTTGTCACTTTTTTTTAAGTGTTAAATGCAATATTTGAACTTGTGGAAATTGTTTTTCCATAAATCTAAAGTTTAGTAATATGTAAATTGTGAGTTTGCATGTTCAAACCCCCTATAGGTGTTTACCCACTAAAAAAAATCTTTGTATTTATCATGAATCAAATCTTAATTATTTAGGATGCCACTTTCTTTGGGGGTAAACATGTAAGATTTGTACTTTGTGGAATTTGATTTTTCTTAGTTTGTGATAAATCCAAAGTTTAGTAAAGATTCTTTCTCATCATACAAAAGCATGGTTTTCCCTAATTACAGTTAAACAAGGGCTTTGGCATAGAGACCAACTAAAAGACCAAAGTAAACCAAAGGAGGAATGAACTTGTGCACCCAAATTGTGGCATACAGACCAACTAAAAGACCAAAGTAAACAAAGAGATGAATAAACTTATGCACCCAAATTGTAGTGGATGGTGACAATATATGGGTTGTAGATATTGGAAATAGTTTTGACACTTTGGTTATATTCAGTTAAATTATGTACATGTTGTAATGATTTGGATATTTTGAAAGTTGTAAAACCTTATGGTCTAAGTTTAATGACCATATGATGTAAATGTTGTAAATATCTTATATAATTTTTTATTATAAAATTGAAGTCTAAGTTGTTTTGTTTTGTTTTGTTTTTTTTTTTTTTTTTTTTGTAAATCAACAACCCCCATTATTTTAAGAAATAATTACCTTATAAAATGATGGGGACCCTTTTAATTTTTAGAGTTAAAGAAAATAAAACCCTTAGAGTATTTCTTTTTATAGAAATAGGGATAAAAAAGGGATGAAAACTCTAAAATTTGACTTTCTAAATACTTAAGAGGAAATAAAGCACCTCATCGCAATCACAAAATCATTGCAAAGTGTATATAGTTCTAAAATAATCACTTGAAATAGTTTTTGCGATCCGATGTATATAATCAAAACGTTTTTAAATGAAAAAAGCTATTGTTTAAAAAAAATCATATAAAGAATGCCCATGGGACCTACTTCTGCCACGTAAGCTATCACATTTCACAAATCACATTTTTTCCCCGATAGTCTTTTTTGTTACCGCTTATATTCCTCAATGCGACAAAGCATATCGCATCATGCTCTCACAAAGCTTAATCGTTTCTATTTGTTACCGATCACATTCATCGATGCGATAAAGCATATCTCACATCGCACATCGCACTCTTGTTAACTCACGCATGTTGCATACTACCAACTTTCACTGATATTGCAATTGCGATGTCGCAATCGAAAAAAAAAAAAACAAGCTCATTAGTATTTAATGAAGACATTGCACACGAGCCTCGATGTAACGTGATAGATCTAGTTTTAATTCAGAAATGATTATATAGGAACGATAACCCATATTAGTTATCAATGTCATAAATTAATGGTTTTCTTGCCTATACCTCCATGATCATTTTCCTGCAATAAGCATTCAATTCATATCCCATCAGCATGGGAAGTCTCATCCATTTGAAATGTTTCTATTACTATGGTATCTATGTGTATTGTAAAACTAAAAGGTTTCCTCTTTCCGCTTATTCTTTCTTACTTATTTGCAGGCAAGTCTGAGTAAGAAAAATTTTCTGGAAATGTCTAAGGCTCTCAAGAAAGAAAAGAAGCACATGGCTCTTGTTAACCCTGCACCTACTAATTCTGAGAGAACTAAGATGTTACCTCTGTTTACATATACAAATTGTGGACCTGAAAGTGGATCCTCTTTATGGGAATCTATGTATAAGTTGCTTGAAGATGAAAAACCTCGCAAAATCCAAAGAAAAGCAACTGTTGATGCCGCAAATTATTCTGAAGCTACAATTGGAGACGTAGCTAATTCTTTTCTTCACCGAATTGCAACACGACCCAAAATATTACCATATACTAATATGGTAAGGTGGATTATCGAAAATATTAATATCGAGGATAAGACATTCCTTACCAGCAGAGGAACAATGATTGGTTCCTTTAAAGCTGAATACCTGAACTAGATGTACCATATTCCAGACCCTAATAAGATTTATGATAAAGAATTCCTTGCACAGTTCGCCAAGGCAAATGAACTCAAATCGACACCAATAAATCAATGGAGGAGCAATCATAACAAACACAAGAACAATGAAAAGGGTATGTATTCTACTGAATATCTTGGTAGTCCCTATTTCTATATCTCTACTATGATGTCTATAATTTGTGGTCAATTGGACACAACTCGATTTTCAATAGAATGGGTTCCCCTTATGGAAGAAACGATAGATGATTATGTTATGGATTGGGGAAATATTTTGTCAAATAATATTTCCACTCGGATTTTAGAATATAGTAAGAATTGTTCTATCTCTTCTAAAAAAATTCCTCCATTTTATAGCGGCGGCTATATTATGGATGATGTATGTTTTACCTCAGATTTTCCAGCCATGGGTTGAAAATGGACTACCTAAGATCTTGTTCCCATTCATATATTTCATAGTATTTTGTGGGACTCTAAATTTGAAAATCATTTTTCCAAAATCTGCCATGGAGTTATTCTACCCATTTTTCAAGTTGCTTTTAATGAGAAAGCCTCCAGACTTTCGAAAGAGGTCCAAGCTAAATTTTCTTCTATAGGAAAATGGTTTGGTGAAGATTCATTCACCTATGTACGGGTATGTTGGAGCTTAGCTCAACAACATGTCTTACCCCTGTATGTTCTTGAAAAACTTCTCGTGAGAGAAGTTTCATATCAGACTGTTGGAAATGGTCTGACTAGATTTTTGAAATATGCTAAGAAAGCATTATGGACTTATTTTCTAATTAGTTGTGGTGTTTATGGATTGGAAAACTACAAACATGATATTGTGGAAATTGGTAAGATTGAGTGTTTGAAATTATTTACAATTCCAAACAGGCAGTATGATCCACTTAAGGTCACCAATAATTTCACTACACAAGTGAAAATCAGACCCTTTGTGCACGAAGATGATGATTTTAATGACTTATTTGATTCTGTTGTTAAAATTTGGGTACCAAAGGATAAGTGGTTCCCCATGGCTTTGATCTTTGGCCTAGGGAAAAGTGTCCAAAATATTGTACTTCTTCTCCTAAAGTGACTTTATAAGTGGTAAAGTTAGTCTAATTTAAAAGTGACTTTATAAGTGATAAATTTGCATTCTATTTTTAAAATCACTTTATTAAAGTCAATGAAAAATTCGAAAGTGAAAAAGTGACTATGGAAATAAAAGGCTAAGTGGGTGAGTTAAAAAGTAGAAAGTGAGAATTAAATGCACATTTATTCTCATCCCTTGATCTAAATGAATCTAAGCTATTAGATCTTAGGGTTGCCTAAAAAGTCATTTAGGGTAAATAGAGAGAAGAAGAGAAAAGATCACATTCATTCTTTCATGAGAATTTTGAGAGAAAAAGGCAAGAGAAAGCAAGGAGAAAATTTATGAGCAGGAAGGAAGTGAAGGAGAGCAGTAAGGAGGCACTCACAGCAAATCCGTACAACTAGAGTTGGCACGCATTTCAAGGCAGCATTTTGTACAATAGTGTTTAGGCACATTTTCCAAGGAAGAAAGGCACAAAAATTGAGAAAGAGGGACAACAGCTGAAAGCACGAATTTTAAGGCACAGTTGGGGATATTTTTCGAGGTAGTTGGGCACATTTTTGCTGAACATTTTCGTACAATCCATACAGGCTATTTTGGCCACAAAAACCGATGCAGGCCGTACAACATTTAATGCTGTAAATTTTCTATTGTTTCTGTATTACTGTTGGCACGGTTTTCAAGGTGTAAGTTTAGCACGAAAATCAAGATAAGTTGTATTTTGTGAAAGATGGAACTTTCAGTTTCAGTTTCAGTCGTATTTTAGTTTCTCTGTAAGAGATTTTCAAAAATAAAGAAGAGCTCTCAAACTAGTTTTCCCCAAGAGTTGTAAGGGGTTTTTCCAGGGTCACATTGACCAAAAATCACTGTGTCATTTTCTGTGACTATTATATTTTTACTGTGTATTTATTTATGCATTTTCTAGTGTTGAGATTCAACAAGATGATGGAGTTTAGTGAAAATGAGTCGCCTTCACCAAGTGGGCCCGCGGGCTATTTTTAGGTGCAAGTCTATTTTTAGACTATGCCTATTTTTAAACATGGTGATCATATTTCAGAAGTTGAAGGATGCTATTTGTGGATGGTTGGTCAAGTTGGAAAAATAGATGAAATTATATTTTTAGAATATTGGGCGAAGTCTATTTATAGATCATTGATCTAAAAATAGATGGACGTCGGTTATTAATAGCTCTTAATAATAATCCGACAATAAAAAAACAACTTATTCTCTTAGAGCACTTACTTTCAGTGTAAAAATTTGGCAAATCAGTGGGCTGAAGGAATTACGCAATTCCTAGGGTTGACTGGTGGTTCATGCATGGAGGACTCAGTTAGAACTAAAGTGGCAAAGTTATGACAGAGTTGGAAGAGTAGTTCATGGAGTTGTTATTCAGTTTAACTCAGTTAAGCTAGCTGTATCTAGTCTAACTGAATGATACACTAGTGAGAGTGGAGTGAATTAATTAGTTAATTAATTCACAAATAATAACTCATTAATCAACTGAACAAATATAGTAGTTAACTACAGTGCATGTCAGTTCCAGTGGAGACTTAGTGGAGAAGTAGGTGAAAGGGTGAGATGGACTATCCATTGTGACTATAGTGATGCATTGATTGCACCACACACACATTGGAGTTGCCAATGAGGATTGCAAAGTCAAGGAAAGGGTAATTCGAATTCATTCAGAGCTATTCTTCAGCAGGGATTGCGCAGAGGAGGCAGGCTATCAGGAGGGCAGAAATCAGTGCATGGATTTGCAGATTTTATCTTATTAGTGTGTGACGATTGATTGTACTAAGAGCTTGATGTACTAAGCTTTGTATGAGATTGTTATATGATCTCCATGATACATAATATATGATATTTGGGGTTTTTAGCTTCATGATTTCCTGTTAAACAACTGTGTTATGTGCGATTGTTTTTATTGCTTCATGTGTTTGAAATTGAGTTTAAATTTCCGCAAAATATTAACAGTGGAAGGATTCTGTATTTAGCAAGAAGATAAATATTGTTAGATCAGGGGAATATGGATATATATACATGCATATGTTATATAATTTCTACATGGTATCGGAGCAGTGTTAATTCTTGAAGATTTCAATTGTGAAGAATTGTTGAGTTTGTGCTGGTGGACAATTCGAATTTGCTGCAGAAAATTCTTGGTGCGACAGTTGAGTATACATTGAAATTTCTTTCAATGGGTTGCGATTGGAGTATGCCCTTTATAGCAGCTCGAATTACATAGCCTGGAAGGACAGGATGGAGGCGGTGCTGGAATATAATGGACTGAAGGAGTTCATCGATAGCAATGTTCCTAAGCCTGGTTCTAGCGATGTTGCATTACTTGATGCATGGCAAAATAAGGTAGCAAAGACAAGAAGAATTCTGTTGGAAGGTGTGAAGGACCATATTGTGTCCAGCCTTCATGGGAAAGCAACTCCATTTTCAATGTGGAAGGCTTTGACAGATTTGTTCCAAAGAAGAAGCAACCAGAGGAAGTTGGCGCTTAAAGACAAGCTCAGAAAAATAAAAATGGAGAAGGGCGACAGTATTCCAAAATATCTCATGAAGTTTTTCAACTGTAAGGATGAAATGGGAAGTGTGGGGATTACTGTTGATGATGAAGACTTGGTGAGCTTGGCTCTCCTTGGGCTTCTGAAGAGTTGGCATAGCTATGAAGACTCTGTCAATGGATGGGAGAAATTGTTGGGATGGGAGCAACTTTGGTCAGATCTTGTGCAGGAGGAGATAAGGCGAAGTACCAGGGATGGTTCTTCATCAAAGAATGAAGATGAAGAGAATTGTGCTTTGACTGCCAAAGCAAGGAAAGGGAAGGGGAATAAATTTCCTTCAAAATCCAAAGCTAAAGGCAAGAAGCAGGATTTGTCCAAAGTGAAGTGTTTTCACTGTCACGAACATGGGAATTTCACCACTAACTGCCCACAGAAGAAGAAGAACAAGAAGGCCGATGGAGCTGTATCTAGAGAGGCCTTAGCCTCGCAATTTGAACTTGATTTCTCTTTGATCGCATTCTTGGTTTCAAGCGCAATGGGATCGGTGTAGTATCTTGATAGTGGTGCGTCTTTCCATATGACGGGAGACAAGGTGTTCTTTAGTGATCTGGAGGAGAAGGAACTCCAAATGCATATAGATATGGGCGATGATGGTCGATACAGTGAGACCGACATTGGGACCATTACCTTTGAGAGGGAGTCGGTTAATCCATTTTTGTTGAAAGATTTTATGCATGTTCCAGGTCTAAAGAGGAACTTGGTCTCGGTCGCAATGTTGGAAGACAAAGGTTATGACGTTGTTTTCAGTGAGGGAAAATCCTTCCTTCGACATAAAACAATGGGTCAAACCAAGAATATAGGGATTCAAGTTAATAATCTCTACAAACTGGAGGTAGATGGTTGCACTGCAATGATGGGAAAAGAAGAAGTAGTGGTGAGCTGGGATGAGGGCGAATTATGACACAGGAGATTGGGCCATCTTCACCATAGCGCTTTGAAGATTTTGCAGCAGATTTCTATTGGACTTCCCAAGGGTACTCTTGCACAGTCAGATCAGTGCAAGGGATGTACTATGGGTAATTTTGTGAAGACCACCTTTCATGAGAAGGAGAAATGTGCTTTGGTGATCCTGGAGAGAATTCACACAGACGTGTGTGGACCTTTCTCGGTTTCTTCAACAGAAAAACGTAGGTATTATGTTATTTTTTTTTATGACTATTCTCGTAGATGTTGGATCTTCTTCATGTAGAAGAAGAGAGAAACATTCTCAAAGTTCTGTGAGTTTAAAGCATCGGTGGAGAAGGAGTCGGGAAAGCAAGTGAAAGCTCTATGGAGCGATAATGGTGGTGAATATATCTCGAGCGAATTCAAAGACTTTTGTAGCAAAGAAGGAATTCGAAGAGAACTCATAGCGCCTCATAACCCACAGCAGAATGGGGTAACAGAGAGGAAGAACAGAATGATCATGGGGGCTGCACAAGCTATGCTGCATGACCAGGGCCTACCGATGCACTTGTGGGTGGAAGCATGCAACACTGTGGTTTATGTGCAAAACAGTTGTCCTCATAGAGTACTTGGCATGAGTACACTTGAAGAATATTTTACTGGTAAGAAGGCTGATATTTCTCATTTGAAGATTTTTATCTCATCTGTTTACATTCATGTGACAAAGGACGCCAGGAAGAAGCTAGAGCCGACAGCAGAAGTTGGGATATTTTTCGGGTACATAGAAACACCCCATAGTTATCGTGTGTATTTTCCAAATAGTCGAATGACTGTGGTGCGACGGGTTATAAAATTCAATGAGGTGAAAGATGTGATGTTGTCGCTTGAGAGGGAGCTACACTTGCATGCATAGGAGGAACTTCTTGTTCCCAAAGATGAGCCTCTAGATGTGGATCAACCACAGGAGGAGATTCATGGAGTGGAGGAGTCCACTCATGCAAAACCAAAGATTAGACAAGGAAAAAATCATACCACAGAAGCTGAGGGACTGAAGCTTGATGCGACATATAATGTAGGAGTCCCTAAATCACAGTGCAGATAGAGACAATCACCTGACCATTTTAATGGATAAATGGCTCTTATGAGCAAGTGTATTGTGACAGAGCGATATTCTTTTGAAGAAGCAGTGCATAAGCCCACGTGGGTAGATGCCATAGTGGAGGAGTTTGACTCCATTGTCAGAAACAGTGCTTGGGAGATTGTTCCAAGGTCGGTTGGTCAATCAATTGTAGGATCAAGATGGATCTACAAGGTAAAGCAAGTTGATAATGGGAGCATAGAGAAGTATAAGGCAATATTTGTTGCCTGAGGCTTCTCACAGATCGAGGGGATTGACTATGAAGAAACCTTTGCACCTGTTGGACGTTATTCTTCCATATAGACCATCCTTGCTCTCTCAGTGTAGATGTATTGGCACATTCATCAGATGGATGTGAAGACTATGTTCCTTAATGGGATCATTGAGGAAGAGGCATACATTGAGCACCCTGAAGGATTTGAGATATTCAGCAGCGAGTCGCATGTGTGCAGGCTCAAAAGAGTGTTGTATGGGCTTAAACAAGCACCTTGTGCTTGGTACACATGGATCGACAGTTATTTCATTGGACTTGGCTTCACCAAGAGTGAGGCAGATGCAAACCTGTATCAAATTGTGGTGGAGGGTAAGCTTTTAATCATTGTTCTTTATGTTGATGATTTAATAAAAACGGGTGATGAACAGTTGATACACTCATGCAAGGAAGATCTTGCAAAGGAGTTCGAAATGAAGGATTTGGGCCTCCTTCATTATTTCCTTGGATTGGAAATATGGCAGCGGGAAGGTGAAATATTTTTGTCTCAAGGCAAGTATGCCCAGGAGATACTGGAGAAGTTTCACATGCAAGGCTGCAAGCCTATCGACACTCCTCTTTCAGGAAATTGGAGGAAAGAGGATGCTACATCGGCAGAGGTAGTGGATGCCACTGTTTATCGACAATGGTGGGTTCGCTTATGTATTTAGTTAATACAAGACCGAACATATGCTATGCGGTGAACCAGCTTTCACAAGCGATGGTTAAGCCTACCAAGCTCTTTTGGAAGGAAGGCAAGCATGTCCTGAGGTATCTCAGGGGCACATACAAGTATGGATTATGGTACATACAAATGAATGAGGTGAAGTTGCATGGCTTCACGGATGCAGATTGGGCAGGCAGCCCAATAGACAGAAAGAGCACATCAGGAGGGATTTTCAGTATCAGATCTACAACATTTTCTTGGTACAGCAGGAAAAAAATATCCATGGCACTAAGTTCAGTGGAAGTAGAATACATGGCAACAAGTCAAGCTGCATGTGAGGCGATCTGGATGAGGAAGATCCTGGTCGGTTTGTTTGGTTCACATTTAGATCCTATAAAGGTACATTGTGATAATCAGAGTTTCATTAAAATCTCGATTAATCATGTGTTTCATGATATATCTAAACATATTGATATACGGTATCATCATATCAGAGATTGTGTGCAGCAGAAGATCATGTTGCTTTAGTACATTCCTACGAAAGATCAAGATGCAGATATTCTGACAAAGGTGCTCACTAGGAGAAAATTCGAATACCATAGAGGCAGGACCGGGGTGAAGGATAATCCCTATCTTGTTGAGAGGGAGTGTTGAGATTCAACAAGATGATGGAGCTTAGTGGAAATGAGTCGCCTTCACTAACTGGGCCCACAGGCTATTTTTAGGTGCAAGTCTATTTTTAGACTATGTCTATTTTTAGACATGGTGATCATATTTCAGAAGTTCCAGGATGCTATTTGTGGATGGTTGGTCAAGTTGGAAAAATAGATGAAATTATATTTTTAAAATATTGGGAAAAGTCTATTTATAGATCGTCGATCTAAAAATAGATGCATGTCGGCTATTATTAGTTCTTAATAATAATCCAAAAATAAACAACAACTTATTCTCTTGGAGCACTTAATTTCAGTGTACAGATTTGAAAAATCAGTGGGTTGAAGGAACTACACAATTCCTAGGGTTGACTGGTGGTTCGTGCATGGAGGATTCAGTTAGAACTAAAGTGGCAAAGTTATGACAGAGTTGGAAGAGTAGTTCATGGAGTTGTTATTCAATTTAACTCAGTTATTGGAGTTAAACTCAGTTGAGCTAGTTGTATCTAGTCTAACTGAATGATACAGTAGTGAGAGTGGAGTGAATTAATTAGTTAATTAATTCACAAATAATAACTCATTAATCAATTGAACGAATACAATAGTTAACTACAGTGCATGTCAGTTCCAGTGGAGACTCAGTGGAGAGGTAGGTGAAAGGGTGAGATGGACTATCCATTGTGACTATAGTGATGCATTGATTGCACCACACACACATTGGAGTTGCCAATGAGGATTGCGCAGTCAATGCAAGGGTAATTTGAATTCATTCAGAGCTATTCTTCAGCAGGGATTGCGCAGTGGAGGCAGGCTATCAGGAGGGCATAAATCAGTGCATGGATTTTCAGATTTAATCTTGTTAGTGTGAGACAATTGATTGTACTAAGAGCTTGATGTACTAAGCATTGTATGAGATTGTTACATGATCTCCATGATACATAATATATGATATTTTTGGTTTTTAGCTTTAGCCTTTCCTATTAAACAACTGTGTTATGTGCGATTGTTTTTATTGCTTCATGTGTTTGCAATTGAGTTTAAATTTCCGCAAAAAGATTAATAGTGGAAGGATTCTGTATTTAGCAAGAAGATAAATATTGTTAGATCAGGGGAATCTAGATATATATACATGCATATGTTATATAATTTCTACATCCAACAGTAGTAAAATCTCCAAATTTGTGTTTTCATAAATAAATGGCATTTCCAAGTTTTAGTGTTTTTATCATGCTTGGATTTAACATTAAATGCATGGAGTGATAAGGGAAAACTGATAACCGGAGTGGGGACTGAAATTTTACATGGTATCAGAGCTTAGTTGGATGGAAATTTCATTTTGGGACAATAGTGTGAAAATTACAGCAATCTGTTTTTTATATAGAAAACATAAAACCTTTACCCAAATTTGAAATTTCAGTTTTATAGGACAGTGAATTATGTCTTTGGGATTGAGGGTTGAAGACAGGTTAGATGGGAAGAGTAACTACAGTTCATGGAGGGAGAGAATCCAAATTATCTTTGAGGAAGCAGAGGTTTGGGGCATTATGGTACATACCACACAACACCCAGTAGTAGTTCTTGCTTACCCAGTACAGTTAGTAGAGTTCAATAAAAATAATGCTAAGGCCAAAAGAATGATTTTGGATGGAGTCAAAGATCATGTCATTCCTCATGTGAGAGGAAAGACTTATGCACATGAAATGTGGACTACCTTGACTGGGCTTTACTAGATCTCAAATGAGAACAAAAAGATAGACCTAAAGGAGAAACTGAAGGCCATAAGAATGGCTAAGAATGATAGTGCTACAACATACCTCACCAAGATCACTTCGGTGAGAGACGAGTTGGAAGTCATAGGAGAGACCATTGCACCCACTGAGATGGTGAGTATAGCTTTGCATGGAATTCCCAAGTCTTAGGAGAGTTTTGTATATGGTATTTTTGCACGTGAGAACCTTCCCAGATGGGAAAGGTTGTGGGATGATTGCATTCATAATGAGATCAAGAAGAACCATCTAGGGGCAACCAAATAAGGGGAGGAGGATGAAAATTTCGCATTATTGGCAAGAGGCAAGAAAGGAAAAGCAAAGAAGGGAGCTTCCACCAGTGGAGGAAAAGGAGAAGGTAAAGGCAAGCAACAGAACAAAGGGAAGGACTATTCCAAAGTCAAATGTTGGAATTGTCAAAATATGGGACACTATGATGTTGTATGTCTAGAGAAGAAGAACAAGAAAGGGAAAGAGAAAACCATGGAAACTTCTGCAAAGATAGAGGGCTTCTCAAGGAGCTTTGATTGAGAATTTGGATTCATAGCTTGTTAGTCCTCCAGTACAGTATCACCTATCATACAGGTTTAGAAAGAGTGTGCACCCTCCTCTACTAGCAGAGCATCTTCTAGTATTTGGTATGTTGACAGTGGTGCTTCTTGTCATATGACAGGAGTCAGGGAATACTTCTCAAAGCTATCAGAGATTGATACTGATATGGAGGTAGTGCTTGGTAATTACAACATTGTTAGAGAAATCAGTGTGGGAACATTGACATTTGATAGGGAACCCAAACCTCCCTTGAAAGTGCCAAATGTTATATAGTTGTCTGGAATGAAGAAGAACCTGATATCAGTTTCAGCACTTGAGGATAGAGGGTATGAGGTGTTGTTTAGGAGTGTGCAGGTGCTCATATATCCTAGTGGAACTCTAGCTAATTCATCTAGAGTGATTGGAGTGTGCCATGCGAAGGTGTACAAGTTCTCATTCTAGCCCTTGATGGCATTGAGTAGAAGTACTAGAGACATGAACGACAACAGATCTAGTAGTTCACAGTTGTGTGAGATTTGGCATCACAAGATGGGTCAAATTTATCATGGGGCCTTGAGGACATTGCGGGAGATCACCATTGCCTAGAAGTGACAACATGACGACAAGAATCCTTGACTTGATTCATTTCGATGTGAGTGGTCGGATGTCTCATGTATCATTGAGTGGCTTTGAGTATTATGTATTATTCTTTGATGACCACTCCAGGAAGACCTATATTTATTTCTTGAATATCAAGAGCAAGGTATTTAAGTAGTTTCAAGAGTTCAAATCTCTTCTAGAGACCCAGACAGGCAGGAAGATCAAGGTACTTAGGTCGGAAAATGGAGGTGAGTATAGTCTTGGTGATTATGTGGATTTTTTTGTTGAGGCAGGCATTAAGAGGGAGTTTACTATTCCTTACAACCCCCAACAGAACGAGGCGTTAGAGAGGAAGAACAGATCCATTGTGGGGGTTGCCAAAGCCATGCTTCACGATCAGGGGTTACCTTTATTTTTGTGGGCAGAGGCCTACAACATTGTTGTTTACTTGAAGAATAGGAGTCCACATCATGCATTGGGGATGTGACTCCTGAGGACGCTTTCACAGGGAAGAAGCCTGATGTTGGGAAATTTCGTATCTTTGGGTGCCTTACATATTCTTATGTCTCCAAGGAGAAGAAGACTAAGCTAGAACCTAATGCAGACAAGGGCATATTTGTGGGTTATAGTCAGACCTTGAAAGCTTACCGGATTTACATTCCTACGAAGAGGAAAGTGGTTGTCTGGCAGGATGTAAAGTTCGAGGAGGAGAGATATTTCAGGAGGTCACAGAAGTTACATTATCTAGTCACTAGACCCTCGGCAGCAGCTGAGTCAGTCACATGGATCCAGTGCACAAGGTGCAGGAGGTTAAGGATCAGGAGGTACATCTATTACGGTTTCAGGTGCATCGGTGAGAAATGGCTCTCAAAGTCAGGTGAGGGGATCTTCGAGCAGCATGCAAGGCAGTCCGTAGAATAGTTCATAGGGTAGTCCATTGATGGACAACTCACATGGTACTTCAGCTTCTACAGGCACAGGTACAGGTATGAGGTTAGTTAGCAGGCCTTCAGGAGTTCAGGCTTGTGATGGTGACGAGGATTATTTCACTGTGGTGGAAAAAGTAGGCTCAGGGAAGAGGAAGCCCAAGTGGCTTCAAGACACCTTGCGTGAGGCCACATCAGTTGTTGGGCCAAAGAGACATGTCAGAGAGAGTATACCACCTAAGTGGTTCTGTAGTTACATGGCATTGGTAAAAATAATTGTTGACTCTGAGACTTCTAGTTATGAGGAGGTAGCCAGCCAGCAGGTCTAGAGAGAGGCCATGATGGAGGAGTATTCTTCTATTATGAAGAATGATGTTTGGGAGGTAGTACCTAGAAGGTAAATAAATTGTTACTTCTAGATGGCTCTACAAGATAAAGCATGCTGCAGATGGCAACATAGAGAATTTCAAGGCTCGTTTTGTGGCGAGAGGTTTCTCATAGGTAGAGGGAGTTGACTATGAGGAGACCTTCACTCCCATCGCTCGGTATACATCTATTTGCTCCATTATATCATTTGCAGTAGAGATGGGCTGGAAGATCCACCAGGTGGATGTGAATATCGCCTTTCTCAATGGCTTCATTAAGGAGGAAGTTTATATTGAGCAGTCGTAGGGCTTTGAGGTGCATGGGTGGGAGACCCATGGATGCAGATTGAAAAAGGAACTCTATGGCCTAAAGAAAGCTCATAAAGCTTGGTACACTTGGATTGATACATACTTGTAGCAATTGGGTTTCACTGAGATTGAGGCTGTTCCGAACCTATACTTCATTGTGGTTGGAAAGGAGCTTCTCATATTGGTGTTTTATGTTGACGAATTGATCATCACTAGAGCAGAGAGACTCATTAAGGGTTTCAAGAGAGATCTTGCTTCAGATTTTGAGATGAAGGATATCGGCTTGATGCATTATTTTCTGGGATTGTAGGTGTGGCAGGAGGAGGGGAATTTCTTCTTGGGACAGGGGAAGTACACTGTGGATATTCTTAGAATATTTCACATGGAGGACTACAAACCCATGTCTACACCTACGATCACTAACTAGAAGAAGCTTCATGCTTCTGATTCCGAGTTGGTAGATCCTACACTATACAGACAACTAATTGGATCATTGATGTATTTGGTTAACACTCGATCATATTTATGTTTTACAGTTAACACTATGAGTCAGTTCATGTGTGAGCCTAGGAGAGTGCACTGGGTGGTTGGAAAACACATTCTTCATTACTTGCAGGGTACTATGGATTATGGTCTGGAATATAGACAGGGTGATGGAGTGAGACTAACAGGGTACACAGATTCAGATTAGGTAGGATGTGCTTCAGATAGGAAGAGTACTTCAGGGTTTTTTTGGGTTGGGTTTGGCAGTTGTGTCGTGGTTCAGCTGGAAACAACAGTCAGTTGCATTGAGCTCAGCTAAGGCAGAGTATATGGCTGCTAGTTTGGCTAGTTGTGAGGCCATATGGCTTTGCAAGATGTTTTTTGGTCTATTTGGTCAGGCATTGAGACCTTATTTGATTTACTGTGATAATCAGAGTTGCATAAAACTCACAGAGAATCCATTTTTTCATGACAGGTCAAAGCATATTGGGATAAAGTATCACTTCATTCGAGACTACGTCCAAAAGGGAGCAGTCAAGCTTGAGTACATCTCCACAAATGAGCAGGTAGTGGACATCTTCACCAAAGCCTTACCACGGGGCAAACATATCTACTTCAAAGACAAGATGGGACTAATAAAGGGACTGCTACAGGAAGGTGATCACTTCCTGTAGAAATTTTGTACATGTAGAAATTTGCTGAATAATAATTAATTATCCACCGAGACTATCCTGATCACATACAATTCGAATTTATATGCAACACATAATCTCTTCCACTCAGATCATCAAACATGCAGAAATAAAATCAAGCGATAACACATCAAATCATCATACACATTAACACAGTATGTATGGGGAAAGATTATAGCTGAAAACCCCACAGCTATTGTGTATATTATAATGGAGAATGGGTAACAAACTCAAGACAATACCCTCACAAGTACTCAGTACTTTCTCATAAAGTCACACACAATCTAGCTTAGTTTTGAACAGGTTACTGGTTCAAAACTCCCCGCCAATTGCCTTGCCTCTATTGCGCAATCATGGCCTGTATATGAAGAGATCAAAGGTTCGAATCCCCTTGGCTTGACTGCGCAATTGTCATGGACAATTCCTCCAAGTGTAATGCAAATCCCATGCAAAACTGATCCTCCAACTGATAGCTTTACTCATCCTTTCATCTACCTCTTCCACTGGTCTCCACTGAACTGATCATGCACTGTAGTGAACTGAAGTGTTCTTGAGTTGACTAATGAATTAATATTTAGTAAATTAAATATTATTTAATTTACTCCACTTACAACTAATTGATTAGGGTTGTTAAACTAATCTCAACTAGTTCAACTAAAATAAATAGAACACAACTCCACTAGTCGTCTCATTAACTCCACCTCCAAATCCTTGCCACCGAAGTCCTAACTAAAGTCAACTATCAACTACATGAGCTCAATACATCATAAGAAAAGCATATTTCTTCCAAGCTTGCATGAGCCACTTCCAAGGCTCGAACTGAAGTGCTCCAAGAGAGTAAACTAAAGTTTATAGTCCAAATATTATTAAGGGTAAATAATATTTGACTTCCCTATTTTTAGGATAGGCAGTCTAAATATAGAATTCGACCTATAGGTCAAAAAATAGAGTCCCATATGTTTTTACCAACATGACCAATGCTCCAAGAATCTCATACTGGAATCCCCGAACCATGCTCCATATGTCTAAAAATAGACTTTGCGCCAGAATTCGCCTGCGGGCCCACTTAGTGAAGGCGACTTCATTTCACTAAGCTCTATCATCTTGCTGCATTCTCAACAGTACATGGAACCAAAAATTCAAATAAGCAAGATGTAGCTGATAGAGATGGCTCCATATGATCACTAGAGGAATCTAGAAGGAAAGCCACACTAGTAGCATCACTTGAGGATCTCCATGAAATACCTACAAAATAATCAAAAAACAAAATCAATAAGTAGCAAACAAAGGAAATAAGCAGCTCACTCAAAAAAATAAGCCGCTCACTCAAAAAAAAAATCATTGATGGCAATCACCATGCTCCATCTCCTTGCATCAAAGGATCATGCCCCTCATCATCATCAATTAAGCTTAGGTATGGCTCCCTCACCCTCTCGCTATGCATGATTTGGCTAAAATGAGTTAATGTCGAGAATAAAGAGTTTAATAGGCAAAAAGGTGACCAGTTAACTTTTCTACCCTCGAAGAGTTAAAGTAAAGAGTTAGTGGGGTTTGCATGCCACATGGGATTGTCACATCAGTTAAGAGAAATATCATGAGGAGTTGGAGGTGATTCTGAGGTAGATGGGAATGATTAGCTCGAGTGGATCAACGGTCCAAATGAGAAAACCACGTGCTAAATCCACATCACCACTACGCTCCAAGTCCACTCGATTTGGAATAAAAGGTGTACTTTGGCTCATTATCCCTCATTCTATTGTGCATTATGAGATAAGTTAGAGCAGGAAAGAGACAGGAGCCATCGAAGAGCTTTGATCCATGGTCAAAAATTGTCATGCAGCCCGTGCTACAAGAAAGTTTGTTGATGCTACATGAAGTTTCCAGGAGGCCACATAATGCTAGAAAGTGTCATGAAAGCCACCCTTAGAGTGTATTGACATCCAAACACCATCCTTCAATCAATAAAAAATTAGATTTGTAGAGGTAAGTGGGAATCACCCCACCAATTTTAAATATTTTTCATGAAAATTTACACATAATCAAGCCATAATTCAGAAATTTAAGAGGTCGTTAAGAGAAGTAGGGGTAAGAAAATAATTGTTTGTGTTAATTTTAAGCCTTTGGGGTCCCATATCACTAATGTTTTTGGACACAAGATATACAACCATCTCTATAACATAGTCACAAGATGGGGGGAGGTTTTAATAGAAGGGAGCCCACAGACATAAAAAGAATTAGGCTACACCCTCATGTTGTTGACATCTTTAAAAATCATCATTACATGTGATTAAGTACTCCTAGGGTCTAGGTTGGGAACTCCAACAGCAAGAAGCACAAGCAACAAAAAGAAGCATACAAATCTACACCTAATGCTTCTAATGCTAAAGCTAGTAAAATGATGAAGGGGTAGTACCCATAGGTCCTACGTTTGAAGGCAACCCCCCAGGGTTCAAACCCTCTACTTCTCCAAGTGCTTCAAAACCTCCAACTCACTCAAGAAAAGCACACACTCAAGAAAAGCACATATGCTAGTAATAACTGAAAGCATGTTCAAGATGTTAGTGTTAGATCATATAATCATATAAACGTAAAAACATGAAAACATTCATAGTAGGATCATAACATGTATAAAGCATTAAGATCATGAACATCAAGAATTGGACAAAGCTTCTTTATTGATGAATGCAAATAAGTGTGGAGGAATACCACTTGATTCAATCACGGCTCCAAGCGAAACCGTCCTCTGGATCCTTCCATCCCAAACCTCAACGATATCCTTCCAAAAGCATACACATGGATGTCATAGAAGAGGAATGAACATCTCTGTGAGGCAAACAATAGTTTCCACAATTTGGGAGTGCAGGAGGCACATGGATAAATCAGACTTGATCAGGGACTAAATGGCTATAATATCAATACCTATCTCTCTCTTCCATTAAGGCCTTCCCATGAGGTGTATTTATACCACCCCAAAACATTTGTTGTAGTTGGGATACAATCAGGCCACGTGATTCTGTAGGTAGGATTCCAATGTAACCTGTAAAACCTGCCCATAAAATAGGGAATTTTATATTTTTTCATATATGAAATTATATACGTGGGTTGGGTGTGGTAGTTTATTTGGTGCATGAGTGAATAGAATAAAATTTGCTTAATAGTGAGGTTTCTTACCTACATAAGAGTCACAGGTAAAAATGGTTTGTCAAACGTTAGTGGAACAAGTTCAACATGTAATAATCTAAGTTAAAATGAAACATAACATGCTACAAAAACAAAAAAAAACATGCACAAGAAACACACTCAATAGAGAAAACACACTAATAACTCAACAATGGAGAGATTTCTACCTTTATTAGGTGCTGGTAGTAGTAGAATATAGAATGTTAAATCTCTTGTAGTGGATCCTTCGAGCTACAGAGCTCCAATATCCAAGACAAGGGGGTCTCTTCCCCTCAAGTTTTCAGCAATCCTCTCTTCCCTCTCAAAGGATGGTTGGTCGACGAACATGTGGTGAAATCTTATCTCTTGGATTGAGGTGTTGGATGGCCAAAAACTAAATCTTTCCAATCCTCTTGCTACTAGAAAACACAAGCTGGTTTGCTGATGAGAAATTTGGCCAGCATAACAATGTGTCTCCCATTTCTGTTCCCATGGTTGGATTTTATAGACCATTTTCAAAATTTTCCTCATTCTCTTGGTCCAAGATGGATGGTGACACAAGAGTGGGGGTATGATTCCTTTATGTCCTGCACCAAAGCCTTAAGGTGGCTCAAAGATGAATATACTTGGCTAGGATGAGTGAGAATATTTTTCTCCAAGTGTGCCAAGAGGTCCCAGATGGTGACATTCTGCATCCCCAGGACCATGTGGCTATCGATGGGATAGTCATGCAGTGTATGAATATTGAAGGAAAAGCCACAATGCATGCTCAGGGACAGTGCTTCCTGTTCGCGGTCCAAAATTTTTGCCTTCCGACCTTAGGAAAAATTAAATTTTTAGCTCCTGTAATGTATTTCTTCCCTATATATCTTTATCTGTACCTTCTGCTTGACATTTTTTAGTGTTTTTTGCTTGTGCGATTTTCCAGTGTTAACAATTTCCACCTAATGTATGAGATCTAGGAAGAACTGTATATCCGAAATACATTATAGTTTATTTTTCTGTGTAGTCCTTTTGAGAGAGAGAGAGAGAGTAACTTGCTTTAGAACTGAGGTTAGAGACCCCTTGTTGTGAGTAAAAAAGACACCATGATCTGTTGGAAACCTGTAAGAGATATAATGAATAAAATATTTCTACGAGGCGGGCATGTCCCATGCTCGTGATGTTTTTAATAGTTAAGCTTATCCGACATATAGTGGTTTTGTGTATGTCACTTTTTGGTAGTGACTTGCAGTTGGTTGATGACGATGGTTGTTGACGACCTGAGGGGAATTTTTTCTTTGAAATAAGGTTGAATGTGGTGCCCAAATGCATAATATTGGTATGGAACATTTGTTTAGAACAAGTTCTCATTGTATGCATGGGTCTTTGAATGTTGGGGACCTTCCTGTGTAAGCAATTATAAAAGAGATGCTTATCAAGTCACGGGTCTTCGATGAATTCTGATAGAGTTGCAACGATTATGAAGTACGATGCCATATTGAAATGAAAGCTTATTTTGAAGTCGAATGTCAAGAGGATCGATGACATCAATGGGAAATGATGATTCCCATAGTGCCATCTGGGGATGCCCCTATTGAGGTTAGGAGTCATCCAAGGTACTACCTCCTTCTTAGAAAGTGTTTGTGTAGTCGACAAGAAGGAAGCATCAACCGATTGAGATGAGTACTAATGCAAGGGACCAGGGTTTCTTATGTAGAATGGTGTGTTGTGATAGGTTAACTTAAGCATGATGACGAGAAATGGCTATAACTGATGATGGTAGTTAAGTGGCCTGAGGTCAGAGCTGTAAATGTGAGTGGCGACAACCATAGAAATTTCTAGTGGGAAAATACCTGGAGTCGGTAGGACATCCAGGGTGGGTGTATGGTTGTTATGAGTGTCATGGTGGGGTGTGGTAAAGAATACGTAGCTCCAACCAAGGGTGATTATGGGCTGCTACAGGTGAGAAATGTGAATGGACGGGTGGGAGTGCTATCCTAAAGTATATTTGTACACTTGCCAAAATAATATAGAATGGGTTTGGATGTACAAGCACGGAGACGGGTGCCCTTATAAACATGGAAATAATCCTTCACTATGGTATGAGGAATGTGTTTTGCTGAGGGTAGGGGGCCCATTGGTTGGTATCGGTGTGGGGGTGTTGAAGCAGATGAAAAGTGTCAAAAATGGGCTATACTGATGGGGGTGTGATAGGCCAAGTGTGAGACGTGGTGGCACATTTTTTATCTGCTTATGAGAATGGTAGCTCGAGAAATGGGTTTTGACATGATATGGGTAAAACTTGACTAGATGTATGATGGATGAATGAAAAAAAAGTACTTCTAGGGCTTGGATTTTGTGTTCATGGCTCCATACCTTTGGTGTATGGTCTACATGAGTGATGGACGCCATGGAGGGTGAGGTTCTACCAACCTACAAGGGTGCTTATCATGTGCAAGGTGAGGTGATGATAAACATGGCCGGGTGAATCAAACCTATGGTCAATTTATTTGAATAAATGATGTAAGGATATGCAAAGCTTCTTGGGGAGCCTATCATGATGGGGGTAGAATGATACCTACTCTTATACCTTTTTTGGCTAGGACATATGTTGATTTGGTATGTTTTTAATACCTACAACCAATACCCCAAGTAAAAAGCATACTTTTCATACTACCATAATTTAAATAACTTGAATTTAAAGCAATAAGAGAGGGCATACTATGAATTGTGTTGTGGAGGCTTTCACCTCATGGGTGGAATTCCTTGGGGTAGAGCCCACTGACGAGGTTGGAAAGTGATTCGGATTTATGTAGGAACACAATAAAATATAGAAATAGAAATAAAAACAGAGATGCAGTGGAAATAATACTTCATTTCATTAATATCAAATAACTGAAATATGTTTACAGACAGAATGGAAATAAACTAGCTCGGGTGATGGTAACTTATCTCTGAGAAGAGATGTGACAGCTACATGCCCTTGAACTGTGTTACAATGAGGCTTGAAGGCCTATTTATTGTTGAGAAACAATGCAAAATCCTAAACATCAAAAAACCTAACCGTAGGAGATGAAGCGCCAAAACTATGGGCCCCGTTTGGGTAAATTGGTGTTTCAACTTCTCGGGGATGTAGCTTTTGCATACAATCTCTATTTCACATGCATCATATCTCGTTAGAAATATCTATCCAAGGAGTACAAATTTTGGTGTGAGAAACATCATACCATAAAACCATGTTTCTCCCGGTTTTCCCAAAAAACGTCATTTAGGGCCTCAAAACGGCTCTGGAAGTTCACGACCCGAAAAAATGCTAAAAATAGTTAGTTGTGCCAAAACTCAAAGAAAGAACCTGAGAAAAAGTGGTCCAAATATAATAGGTGGGTGGCCACCAATTTCCACCTGGATCATTCCTCCTTCCTTAAGAAGAAATGGTCCCCATTTCACTAAGTTCTTCCATGAGAGGAAAATCTTGCTGAACTTGGTATTGGATTTGTCCAGGATGTCGTGGACCTACTAGCGGATATGCTGGCAGAAGTGCTGGATGCATTCAATAAATTTGGTTTCCTCAGATAGTACAAGTGTAGATTATGTCTATGTAATCGCATGAGTGATGGAAATATCAGGCGGTGGTGTCCCGGGGGTCAGATCAATGGAGTGCTTATCCGGACAGTGTAGAGGAACCTCTGTGGGTGAGGAGAAAAGGTCTTCGTATTCCTCCATGCCTTTGTCCATCCATCGTCGGGCCGTGCGGTGGGAGCCCTCTTTTTAAGGTTGTGGCCACAATCTTCTTCTTTCCTTGTGGGTGGATGGTAATGCAAATAAATTTCCTTGTTTGGGAAACAATCTTACTGTGTTGTTTTGCAGTAGTCAAAGAGATGGCAAGGTGGTACTACCTCTAGTATCATGTACAAGTTATTTCCAAAAATAATAATGACAACATGAGGCCTAGATTCATACACATCATGTTACCTCCACAAGTATGTGTTGGCGAAAAGTCGTCCCCCCGCGGGCAAGACCTGTGTTACCAAGGTCATCGCCCCCCAAGGGGTCCCAGTTCAGGAATATGCCGACATTTTCACCCCTCGCTCTCGGGAGCATGTGCCATGCCTCACCCGAGGCGTGCCGCGCCCACATGCATAAGGGGATGAGATCGTTCATAAGGAATAAACCTCAAATAAAGGAAGAAGGTGCATCCATTACATATACCAAATTACACATGCAAGATTACTAAGTATTCAGACAGTCGCAACTTAAAATTTTTAAATCAGTGTAAACTCATTACAACGCATGAACAACATCTTGAGACAACAATCCTTCCTTATATTATTCTTCTGGCCGAATACATGATTACATAGCTTTCTTATCTGATAACTCACGAGTCAGATATAGATGGGTTTGAGAACAGAAAGGAAGAACATAGAAAGTAAGAACCCATAGGAAGAACAGGCATGATTCTTCCGTAGCTGCTCTGCGCATCCTTCCTCAGGTATTGATCCTCGCGATTCCTCTCGTATCCATTCAATCTTCAACAACAACAACCAACCTCCTTCTTCAGCCGGGCGATCGCCTTTTATTCAGCCACTCGTCGCGACTGGAAGCTTCTCTGTGTCTTCACTCTGGCTTTTTCCAGCGTCTCTTCTGATGTCTGCGTGTTCTACCTTCTGTTTTCTGTTGTGTTTCTTTCATTTGCACTTATCTCTGTTCGATCTCCAGTTATCAAGTGCTTCCGCGCCACCTTGGTAGCTCCGCAACTCCTGGTTGCTGCGGCGCGGTCGCGGTTGCTATGTGCATTTATTTCGCGACTCAAAAAGAGTCAAAGTTCAAAATGTCTTGGCCAAAAGTTCAAAACTTAAACAAAACAAGGGCCCCAACAGGCCCCGACCACAATTCTTTGACTCGTCCGCGAGTCAATCGCAAATGACAGTTTCTACTTCCATTCCCCCGCTGGCTTCCGCGCCCTGCTCTGCTGTTCCTTCTTCCGCTACCCTTCCCTGCTGTACTCCGCCATCCGGTTGGCCAAACAAGGGCCCCAAATCCGGGACCCGGCGGAGTGCTGAATCTCGAAGCTCTATGAAGGTCGCCACTGCTTGCTGCCATTCCTGCATAAGCAAGTCGGCGTCTTGAGAGATTCGGTTAGCGGCGGCTTCGTCTATGGGCGTCGGGGCAGCCCCGAACAGCGTGGCGAGCTGGGACTCGGCCTTGGCATCCAGCTGGTGCATCGCGTCAGCATGGGTGCGAAGGGGCCGCCGCATCTCCCGGAGGACGTGCTTAGCCACTGCTGATTCGGCCTCAGTCATCTGCATGTGAAGTTCCAGCTCGTCCGACTGGGCGTAGAGCTGATCCAACCTTGCAGGGTCCGTGGTCACCTGAATGTCCCGGGCAAGCTGTTGCAGCTGGGCAGCAATGGGCTGCGTCTTGACAGTTAACGCGAGTGAGCACTCTTGCAAACTGCGTAGAAGGGCAGAAGCCGCGGCTGTCGTGGAATGGAGAGTTGCTTGTAGATTAACTTCCTGCGCCTGTTTGGCAGTTACCTGTCCTGAATAGTCAGTGGGTGGATCCGGAAGGGTAGGCCGTGCGGCTAACGCCGCTTGTAACTCCTGGTTCTCCCTGCAAACAGTAGTGAAAACTTCCCTGAGATGGTGAGCCTGTAAAGCTATACTGTCCTCCTCTATGCGAGCAGGGAGTGGGGCATGGTGAGCCCGTGCCTCCGGCCATATGCTGGAGAGCGCCTGAAGAACAATGTTGGCCTGCTCCTGGAGGTTGGTCTTCTCCTGCAGCAACTGATTGCGCTGTTCAGTAAGCGCCGTGATCTGATTCCGCTGCTCGGTGCACCGCCGCTGTAGCTCAGTGTGAATCTGCTTGGCCTTGATGGCCGCCCGCTGAATGAGCAGATACAGCTGGGCTGGACTCAGTTGTTCTGCAGCTGTTGTGCTGGGTGTACCCTGTTCTGGCGTCTGTTCCTGCGAAGATTGGCCCATGGCCGCTGCTCGGCCTGAAGTCTCTGGAGGGTGGACCGGCGTCTGCTGCTGCACCGAAGTGGCCATATCAAGCTCTGGCCGGTCCTGCTGCGTGGTTTGCTCTGTGGAAGGGGCGGCTGAATCAACCCCAACTGTGGCTGGCTGGACAGATATAGTTGGAAGAGAATCCCGGGATGTGGCCACGGGGTCAACAGGTGGTACCACGGCTGCAGTACTGGAGGTGACCTCCGCCCCGTGGTCACCGCCGAAGAGTTCCCGGATCAAAGAATCGGACACAGTGGCTGATGAAGTGGACAGATTGGGGGAGGTGGCATGTGGTCTGCTGGTGGAGGGGGCGGTGGATGGAGTGAACGAGGTGGGAGGGAGACGAATGTTGAGGAAATCTGCTGGATCAATCAGCGGTTCCTCCGGAATCAAAGTTGCTGTGGGCGGCGTGGCTGGTGGATCATCCTCCGTAAGGTCCACCACGGGATCTGTGGCCGTAGTGCGTGCCTTCTTGGATGGAGGTGGGCCGGCGGAATCGGGTTCCGGGCCCGGTTCACCCATTGTCGTGATGATGGGGGTGGCAGAAGTGAACGGGTTAGTGGGAATGGGGGAAGTGAGGGGGGCGGTGTTGGAGAGACCAAAGGACCGATTAATACGAAATTCAGTAAAAGAAGGAAATATAGGGGCACCACTGGAAACAACCTGAGTGGCCACGTTGAGTCGTCGTGCCTGGTCGTTGAAATGCTCGACGATGGGGACCAGCGACTCAGGCAGGTTCGCTGCGGTCCCCGCTGCATCTGGGGTTGTCTCCGCCGCAACTTGGGAAGATCCCCCGGCGCTGGTCGCGGCAGGCTGCTGTGCGGCCCGCATCCCATCAAAATTGTAGCAGAGGACTCCGTCGCTAACGTGCTGGACAACCCCCGGCCATGTAGAAACCTCTCTGTGGAAAACATTATCATTCAGCTGGAAGCGAAGGGGCACCATATGGAAAGTATGGTGCGGTACACAAGTCGGCCGGATGAAAGTGTGGTTGTGGCTGACGCCAAACCACACCTGTTCACTGTATTCATCCAACAGGTTCCGGGGCACCCGTTGCTGGGAAGCGACCACATCGGTCATCATCCCATACCATTCTCGGAACGCCTCTGCGTTCACCTGCCTACTGCTGGGGGCCGTGGACACCTGCCAGGGGGAATATCTCATCGCGAGCGGTTGGCTCACGGTGATCTCCGCCGATGTCCGTATCGGGGGAAGGTGCCATTTCCACATGGCGAACGCTAAGAGCAAGTACCCATAGATGAAACTGGTAGTCCGCCTGTAATTGTCTTCGCAAGCCGCGAAGAGTTCCTTCAACACAAACGAGCTCCAATTCAACCGGGCTCCCTGGACGCAATGCTCTGCAATGGAAATTGTGTCCAAAGTGCACTCTCCCTTTGTGTAGTGGCGCATGGTATTGCTAGCGATTAGGTAGCAAGCAAACCGGATTGTTGGTACATTTATCAAATCTATCTTGGCACCTTTGCCGCCCCGGCGAGTGCCATACTTGGTGTAGAGGTCCGCATCAGCCGACTTCCGGGCGCGCTTGGAGGATGTCTGGCCCGCAGTGGAGACATCTGCACTAGTTTGGGATAGCCCCGTAAGCTGACTAATGTCTGCTGCATGTATTGGAATTTCTTCGTTAAGCCACAAGGACCCGTTCTGCACCCAACTGAGGAGGAACCGGGTACATTGCAGAACTGGTCCGGTGGTGCCGAAGACGGGAAGACTCCTCAAATTCATCAAAGTTGACTGCTGTAGGCCCTGGAATTCGTCCCGCATTCGACTGTTAGAGCTGCTACCTGGCATATAATGGTGCTCCATGAACGTCTGCCAATGGAGGTGAGGAAACTCAGCCGGGTCGGACAAATTGGCGTCCATACAGGGTGCATTGTCATACTTGCCGACCAGTGACTCTACTCGGTGAATTCTGCGATCTAGCACTGGTTCAGGGACTGAGAGAAGAGCTCTCGGCATCTTGGCGCGTCTCTGGTAGACTTGGACGATTCTTCTGTAACTTCCTGTGAGGTGCTGAGTGCTCTGATACTGCGAATGCTCCGGAGTCGCTGCAACTTCCAAACTGAATTGGTCCGTCATCCCTATGCTGATAGCCTTCATGCAAATTGGGCCATCTTCTGGCATGCGCGGGGTTGATGAGACCCCATAACGGCAATTAATTCTTGCTATCTTTCTTGCCTGCGATAATCGTGCGATCGATCGCAGGCCTGTGTGTAATCTGACAGTTGCTGACGGCGTCATGGGGAGATGGGCGGACCCGACGGCGGAGGGAACTGCGGCTGATGGTAAATTATTACGGTATGATTATTGTCCATTAAGGGAATTTATGACCAAATCTGAGCTATCCTACGGACTGACAAAAGGACTGACGGATATGACCTGGACTGACACTGGCATGAGGATGGATCCTTCGTACATGACACACTGGACTGGAGCGGTGACATGCTGGACTGGCGCTGCGACACGCTGGACTGGCCCGCCCTGACCACAGTCGGTTGCGGTAATGTTCCCGCAACTGACTGGTTATTTGACTGAGTGCCGAAAATTGGAAAAAGACTACCTACATTCATCCTGGTTGCGGGAGAGTTATTCAACTACGCTACTCTACGGGTTCTCTCGGTTGCGAGAGTTATTAATGAAAAGTGAGAAGTACCTACTCCTGGTAGGGCTTCATGCATGTGCCATTCACCCATCCCGGAAGAACTGTGCCGTCCAGTTGTGCCAACCGAACGGCTCCTGAGTCACGGATCTCGATGACAAAGTACGGTCCCAGCCAATGCATCTGAAGCTTGCCTGGAAACTTCTGGAACAGGCTGTCGTATAAGAGAACTTTGTCCCCAACTTGGAAAGCTTTAGTTTTGATGTGGCGGTCGTGCCACGCCTTCTGTCGGGCCTTCTCAACCCTCTGGTGGAATTCTGCGAGGAATCAAGCCTCATCCAGCTCCTGTAGCTCCTGGAGGCGTTCCCTAAGGGACGCCTCTTCTGAGAAGTGGAGGGTCGTTGCGATCAAAAGGCTGGGCACGGTGAACTCGGCGGGAATCACCGCTTCTCGGCCATACACCAACTGGAAAGGCGTCTGGTTGGTCAAACGTTTTACCGTGGTCCGGTAAGCCCATAATGTCGCTGGTAGCCGCTCATCCCAATCGTCCCGCTGAGCGTTGCAAATTTTTGTCAAGCCCTTTTCAAGAATCTTATTGAAGGCTTCCACCGTACCATTGGCCTGCGGGTGGTATGGGCTGCTCTTATGATGCTGAATCATAAATGTGTCCAGTAGCGACTTGACCGTGGCGTTAATGAAATGCGTACCCTGATCGCTGGTTAAGCTCCTTGGGCAGCCAAAGCGGCTGATGATGTGTTCAAAGATGAACCGGGCAGCGGTCTCTGCCGAGCAGTCGCGTACCGCTGCCGCCTCAGCCCACCGTGTGAGGTAATCCGTCGCGGTAATGATGTACCGGGCTTTGGAATGGCGAGCGATTGGTGCGATGGGGCCTACGAAATCAACAGCCCACTTCTCAAATGGCCGCAACACATGCACCGGGTGTAGCGGAAGCTCGTCCCTGTGCGAAGGCCTTCCCGTCCTCTGACAAATATCGCAACGTTTCACATAGGCCTTACAGTCTGCATGTACCGTCGGCCACCATAGGCCAGCTTGAAGCACCTTCCTTGCGGTGGGTTTAGCGCCCACGTGTCCTCCCGCAACACCGCTGTGACATTCCCACATCACTGCTTCCCGCTCGTGGTCAAGAACACACCTGCGCAACACCTCATCCAGGCCCAGTTTGTACAGCTGCCCTGCGATCAATTGATAATCGGCCACCCGGACAACCAAGTGGCGTTTCTGAAGAGGGGTGTAATCCTCAGGGCACTGTCCAGTGGTCAGATACGTGGCAATGTCAGCCAGGTAATCTGGTACTGCTTCAACTCGGAATAGGTCAGCGTCCGGGAGTTGATCGTCCAACAGTCCTTCATTCTCTCCCGTCTCCAGCCTGGATAAGTGATCGGGACCAACGTTCAACCTGCCAGGCTTGACAATCACCTCAAACGTGAACTCCTGAAAAAGTAGAAGCCATCGACAGATTCTTCCTTCCAACACAGGCTTATTGACCAGATATTTTAATGCCGAATGGTCCGTGAAGAATGTAAATTTTCCGCCCAAAAGGTAGTGGCGGAACTTCTGAAGAGAGTACACCATCGCCAACGCCTCTCGCTCGGTCGTGGTGTAATTCTTCTCCGCATTCGATAACCGTCGGCTGGAAAAGTATACGGGGTGGTCAACTGTCGTTTCCCCGGGTTGCGCCAACACAGCTCCAAGTGCAATACCGGACGCATCAATATGCACATGGAACTGCTTATCCCAGTCGGGGTGAAAAAGTATGGGTGCCGTCGCCAACTTCTCCTTCAATGTGTCGAGTGCCTTCCTGCACTCCGCCGTCCACTCAAATGCTTCTGACTTCCGCAACAGTTTCTCCAGAGGGGCAGTGATTTTGGCGTAATTGCGGATAAACCGCCTGTAGTATCCTGTGTGCCCGAGCAGTGCCCGCAACTGCTTCACGTTCTCGGGGGCCTCCATGTGGACGATGACCGCGACCTTGGCAGGATCAACGCAGACCCCTTGCTTACACACCACGTGACCCAAGAGTGTGCCGAATGGTACTGCAAAAATACATTTCTTCAAGTTCAAGGAAATCTGCAGCTGGCGACATCGATCGAACATAACACGCAATAGGGAGGCGTGTTTCTTCAGCAGGCTGTAAACAGTCCAATCGTCCATATAGACTTCTAGGAACTTGTGAATGTACTCCCGGAAAGCAGCAATGACAATCCGGGAAAACACAGCTGGTGCGTTCTTCAGACCAAACGGCATAACGTGGTATGCGAATGATCCCCACTCAGTTGTGAATGTTGTCTTCGCCTTGTCTTCCTCGGCGATGCGCACCTGATGGTAGCCCGAAAACCCATCAGTGAAGGAATAAGCTTCGTTTCCCGCAACATGATCTAGAACTTCGTCGCTGAAGGGAGTGGGAAACGAATCGTGAATACAAGCATTATTCAAACTCCGATAATCTACGCAGACACGGATTTCCACTTTGTCCTTCTTGTTCTGGATGACAATGGGACTTACCCACTCAGCTTCTTCTACTGGAAAGATGAGACCCGCAGCCAGCATCTTGTCGATCTCCATCTTGACCTTCTCTTTGATACGTGGATTCAACCGGTAGGGTCGGTGCTTCACCGGCCTGGCTCCTGGTTTCAGTGTGATGCGCATCTCGCCCAGATCCCCCTTGATCCCCTTCAGGTCCGCAACTGATGACAGAAATAAATCTTCATACTCCCGGAGGAGGCTGAAAATTTCTCTTGTCGTCTCCTCGTCCCAGTAATCTCCCACCGTTGCTAGCTTAGGTTTCTCCTCCGTTCCGATGTTCAGCTTCTTTGTCTTTAGGGGATGCAAATGGACTCCTTCTATCGTCAGCTCGTCGCGAATGCTGCGCTCGCCTTCCTTCTCGTCAAAGTAGAGATGCCTAAGGTCCTCCAAACTATCATCTTTCGGAACGCCGTCAATTCGTTGGCAAACCAACTCGCGCTTGACTCCGGAGCGTGACGCCACCGGGCCCTCATCACGCTCAGGATGGCGGAAAAACAGAACCTCCTTGACGGCTTGTAGGGCCTGAGATTCCTGCGCCGTCTCCCCTTCGAACGAGAAGCTCTGGACAAACTTTTCCGCGACTGCTTGCCAGGAGCGGGTTCCCCGTTTCCGCTCTTCCTCCAGGTACCAGGCCTGGGGAATTGTACCCAAGGAGTGGACAAACCTGTGGACCCACAACTCCTCAGGATACCTTGCGCTACGCCACTGTTCCTCGCACGCTTGCAAATGCTGTCGCGGGTCGGAAGCTCCATGATGTTTAAATGTAATGCAGGGCCCTTCATCCTCTTTGAAGCGTGCCCGTAGAGCATCCGCCACACGCTCCCATCGCAACAGAGTGTTGCGGTGATTGTTCCACCATCGTCCCGATGTTGACTTCAAGGCCACGTCCAAAAGTGGTATCCGGCTTTCCTCTGGGACCCGGTCTTCCACCTTGGCAATAAAAGTATTCACCGCTTGCATGTTGGATAATGTGGGGTATCCGCGGATCTCAGTCCCTACCCACCGGACCTGAGCGATGGAGGCACATCTCTGCGTGGTGGTCTCATACCCCCCTTGCTGCCAGTCTTCCCACGCAAGCTCGGATTCGAGCTCCGAGCTCTGCACACTCCGCCAACTGATAGACCCTGTTGCGATCGGGTTGATGTAATCGCCCCGCTTCCCTGCAGTCATCTGGTAGAGATGATCCATCATCTGAGCATCCTCCCGACTGTCCACCAGTTTTGTATATTGCGGACCCTGATACGGGTCGAGAGGCTGAGTGACCCGTACCTCCCCATCCTCAAAGATCATCAGCTCCTTCTTGAGGTCGATGATCGCGTAATTCTCAAAAGCCCAATCAATGCCAAGTAAAGCAGGATAGGGGTCCTTATCGCCCATGATATCAATAACCTCAAAGTCAGTGTATGTCTTTACCCCCGCAACATCGACCTCGACACCCTCGAGTCGACCGATTGGCAAAATACAGTATTGGTTCGCCATCCTGAGTTGGATTGGGGAATAGGCGATCCGTGGCTTTCCAAGAGCCTCCCATGTTTTTTGCAGCAAAATATTGACGTCGGATCCCAAGTCCAACATGGTGTCGCTGATTTGGAATCCCGCAACCTGCGTGTTAAGCCGGAATTCTTTGCCTGTTCGTTGCTTGTTCCGCTTGACACGTTGGACGTATTGAGGCCCAACGTCCCCTGGATTTCTGGGTTCTGCGCGCCCCTGCAGCGCTCCGTCTAAGACATGCTTGAGCTGCTGCCGCAGCCCAGCGTTATCAACAATCCTGAGGAATAGCCGGAGCCACTCCTCGACCACAGTATCTGCGGCGTTCTGCTCACCGGATTCCGGCCGCCAAAGCTCCTCCAGCCCTCCCTCATTTCGCAACTGGGCGAATGCCTCAACCGCCTCCTGAAAATACTTCTTCTGGACTTCGGGCCTGATCAACTTCTTTGGGGATGCCGGCCGAACCACTCGTGCTGGCTCCTTCTCATGGGCATCGTCTCCAGTCTTCTTTCCGCCCCGTGTTACTATCGCAACGTTCTGCATGTCAGGGGTTGCGGTGCTGCGCGGTTCTGAGTTTATCAGATTCGCTCCCCTCTGCCTCACCCGTTCTTCCCATTTCTTGATGAGCTCCGGACAGTCTTCTGTAGCATGGGCGTTGACCCGGCACTGGGAACACCAGGGTCATCGCGGAAGGGACATTCTCGAGCCACATGACCCTCCTGGTCACAGTTGTAGCACTTTACCGGACCGCGTCAACCTGTTCGGCCTCCCCGCATGCCACCACCTCTTCCCCTTGTAGCCTCGTTCACCCTATACGAGGGACGATCCAATCGATCCGCAAGAGCGTCAAGCGCCCTGCACTGCTCGGTGTTGTGAGTCATAGACACACAGAATTCGCAGTATACATTATTCGGCACCGTGGAGTACTTCTGTAATATCGGGCACATCCGAGGAGGATGCCCCATCATCCGGCAAATCTCACAGTACTCTGTGGTGGAAGACCCCGGTTGCGGTGGGAACCCCGCAAAGGTCTGTTGCGGCTGGTAGACTCCCTGCAGGTTCATCGCCGCGCCACCCCCTGGTGGTGGACCCCCCTGAATTGCTGCAACTGAGGGCCCAACTCCTGCGCCGCGCAACCGAGGACATTCGGTTGCGACGTGTCCCTCGACCAGGCAATGAGTACACCAAACATTCGGTCGCGCTGGTCTCACTGGCTGAATTTCCTTGAGCTTTTCGGTCAAGCTGGCGATTTGATGTTGCAACCCTATCAGAGAAGGGTCTTGCGGGGCCATCCCCCCCCATGTATTCCTGGGGGTATCCCGCCATGGCTTCAATATTCATGGCCTGCTCCAAAGCGTCCTGCAGATTATCAATCTTCTGCTACGTGAGAGGGGTTCGTGTCAAGGGGAGCAGAGCCTTGATGAACCAGTCCCTCTGGTGGTTTGGATCGATCGGATAACTGAGTTTCCCGATCGCGTCTTTAAATCGCCGCATCAACTCCCACGCGGTTTCTCCTTCCTTCTGCTTAATTTCCCACAGCTCTGACAGGCCCTGCTGGTCCGTCTGGGGAAGCTTGAATTCACGGACAAAATCCCGCTTCACGTCCGCGATTACAGGGTTATGGTGCGCCTCGGACCACTTGATGAACCAACGCAGAGCTCTCTCTCTGAGCGTGGTTTGGAACTCTATTAACTTCCCTGCATCCGGCGTCTGTCGAGCCCTCCAGATGGCTTCGCACAGATACCAGTGTTGTTCTACGTCGTCATTTCCCCGGCCAGAGAACTCTGGGTACCGGGTGAAAGATCTAGCCATGTGTACTTGCGGAGAATTAACCAGGATAAAACCTCCGGGTCCTGGTTGCGTAACGGTCCCACTAGGGAAAATACTACTACTAGTGACGCTGCTGCTACTGGGCGTTACCGACGCCGCTGAACTACTATATGACTGACTTAATGCTTGTAACTGAATAAAAATATTTCTCAAAGGTTGATAAAGTACCAGGGGAAGGTCGGGATCCTGGCCCTGCGGAAAGTGGGACGTAGGGCTGCCTGGAGGGGTGGGTGCCGTTTGATCCTGGAACATCTGCTGCATTAAGCTGTGCCATTCGTCATCGGAGCTTTCTTCGGGCTGCATCTTTCCATTATCTTCGCTAGTCGTTACTTCTCTTTCTCGCGTCGCCGGGCTCCCATGCACCCATTGTACGTCCGCTGTTGTCCCGTCCCCTGTCCGGGTATCCAAATCCATGGTTCTTGTCTTCTGAGGCGCCTCCTTCTGATTTCTCCTCTCGATTTCCCTTCTCTTCAAATCTCTCATTACCCTTCTTCGCCACCTATCGGCGATCTGTGCCCGTTGATGTGCACGTGACTCCCGCAACTTGCATGCGGCTTCAACGTCCATCCCCCGCTCCCCACTCTTACTATCTACACAGCATCGGTCCCCTCAATCCTTCCCCCAGTACGGGTGGTTTACGCTTCCATACTCGTTTTGTGGAATTCAATCAACCCTTCGTCCACCATCAGGGCCTTGATCCACAGCGGAATCTCCTTCGACAGCTTCCCCCTTAACCCTGAGTGAAAAACAGCCTCAGCCTTCGAGAAGGATTGGTAACACTCAGCAGCAAACTCCACAGCGTATCCTTCCAACGTGGTCCTTACCCACAAATCCACTGCGCGGGTTAGTTCGATGTCTACCCGATGCAGTGCTACCAGGTCTTCGTGCGCCCACCTGCGGTTTATCTTCCGCGAGCCTTCTTGGGGCACCGTCGCTCGTAACCTTCGCAACCAATTGTAAAGGTCGGTAGGGAACCTTCCCCAGAAAATTTCGTACGTATCACTAGCTGAATCAGAGAAAAGAACGATCTCCTTGATCGCGGCCTCCTTTTTCTTGGTCAGCTCTGCTTGCTGAGTAATGAAATGGTCAAGATGATCATCCCACCATCGCCGTATTGCTCCTTAAAAAATCCTCGAGACCATGATCTAGATCCCCTCAGAACATGCAGGTCCCGGCAACGGAACCATTTGTTGGCAAAAAGTCAGGTCTCGCGGGCAAGACCCAGGTTCAAAGGGTTGTGGCCAACAAGGGGTCCGGAGTAGTCTAGGAACACGCCGGCATTTTCACCCTGCTCTTGGAGAGCAGTGCGTCTCACCCGAGGCGTGCTGCGACCACATGCATAAGGGGATGAGATCACTGGTAAGGAATAAACCCGCAACCAAAGAAAGAAGGTGCATCCATTACATATACCAAATTACACATGCAAGATTACTAAGTATTCAGACAGTCGCAACTTAAAATTTTTAAATCAGTGTAAACTCATTACAACGCATGAACAACATCTTGAGACAGCAATCCTTCCTTATATTATTCTTCTGGCCAAATACATGATTACATAGCTTTCTTCTCTGATAACTCATAAGTCAGATACAGATGGGTTTGAGAACAGAAAGGAAGAACATAGAAAGTAAGAACCCATAGGAAGAACAGGCATAATTCTTCCGTAGCTGCTCTGCGCATCCTTCCTCAGGTCTTGATCCTCGCGATTCCTCTCGCATCCATTCAATCTTCAACAACAACAACCAACCTTCTTCTTCAGTCGGGTGATCGCCTTTTATTCACCCGCTCGTCGCGACTGGCAGCTTCTCTGTGTCTTCACTCTGGCTTTTCCCAGCGTCTCTTCTGATGTCTGCGTGTTCTACCTTCTGTTTTCTGCTGTATTTCTTTCATCTGCACTTATCTCTGTTCGATCTCCAGCTATCAAGTGCTTCCGCGCCACCTTGGTAGCTCCGCAACTCCTGGTCGCTGCGGCGCGGTCGCGGTTGCTATGTGCATTTATTCCGCGACTCAAAAAGAGTCAAAGTTCAAAATGTCTTGGCCAAAAGTTCAAAACTTAAACAAAACAAGGGCCCCAACAGTATGGTTGGCCCAATAATACATCAACTACATCAATAGGAGCAAAATCACACAATAACTCATCCGTGAATGGCTTGATGTTGTATGGAAGGCAGCGCTGCTGGTAGACGCAAAGATCTCTCCCTGGGTGAAGCCAATCGATGGTATATGGTTGTGGGTGTGTTATTTTTGGTAGGCCAAGCCACTTCACTACCTCTGCTAAAGTGAGATTCTTTTGGCTTCTAGTATCGACAAGAAATTGCAGTGGAGAACCCTTCACCCACTTCTACAAATGGAAGAGGTGCTCCCCCTCGTCTGGATCCTCGGGATCCACCCTCTGGAGCTTGGTGGTGGCAACAATGGCACTAGGGTCTGCATCAATGATCTGCTTCCCTTTGTCATCTCCCTTGTCTAGTTCTGGCTCATGATCAGAACATGCATTTGATTCGGGTGCCTTCAGTTCGGCCACCAATTATTGTTTGCCCGACACTCATTTGTGCTATGAGTGGGTCTATTATGAAATTCACACCACTTTCCTGTTTCCTTCTTTGGATTTTTGGTGGTGTTCAGAGTTGCCCCACTTTGGCTCTGTCTCTTGTTCTATGGTTCAGGGGCGCCTTTCCTTGGCTTCGGATTCGCAAATCCAAAGTTTCTCTTCTTCTACTTAAATTTCTTCTCAATCTTGGCGGCATAACGATAAGTCGTGCCAAGCGAGGTAATGTCGAGGAACTCCATTTCCTCCTGAATGTTTATGTGTAGACAGCTACGTTACTTGAGCACAAAATTTCTCTTCGGATCTTTAATACCCAACTTTGTGCGCAGGGTATGGAACAAACTCATCAATTCGTGCACATCTCGATCCCTTTGCTCCAGCAGCGTGGTCCATTGGATGTACTTGTACTCATAGCTCCCCACGGGGTAATATTGTTCCTTGGTGCCATCTCGAAACAAATTCCAAGTAGTTTCGATCGAGAAAAAAGAGGGTTCCCCCTCATCCTTTTGATCATAGTAGGTTTCCCAGCAATGTTTGACATGGGGGGCAACTTTGAGGAGTGCAAAAATAATATTTTCTCGGTCGGATAAATCGTGGACCAATAAATACCCTTCTAGAAAATTCAACCATCTATCTACGGCATTTACACCTATCTGGCCTTCAAATATAGGAATACAAAAGTTTACCTATACCTTGAAGGGTGTGGCACCTCTAGAGTGTCTCTTGGATGCAAATGAGCCGTAGGTGGGCAGTTGTTGAAGGATCTGAGCAAATTTATCCATCATCGTGTTCCTTTTTTCTCGAGGGCCTCCTTGAGAAATATTTTTATAGGATCTCCTGCTCCCTCATTTTTATTTTCTTCCACCATGAGAGGTCTTCGGGGTTTGTGAGGCTGATCTTGCAAGGGTTCAACCAAATCGAGTCCTAACTCCTTATACCCTGACCTCATTGGGGACATGTAAAGAAAAACAGAGAAAGAGAAGACCACTCTAATACCACGGATCTGAATTTATGCATGAACACAATAAAATATAGAAATAGAAATAAACATAGAGATGTAGTGGAAATAATAATTCATTTCATTAATATCAAATAACTGAAATATGTTTAGAGACATAATGGAAATAAACTAGCTAGGGCGATGGTATCTTATCTTCGAGAAAAGATGTGGCGGCTACATACCTCTAAATTGTGTTACAATGAGGCTCAAAGGCCTATTTATTGTTGAGAAACAATGCAAAACCCTAAACATCCAAAAACCTAACCATAGGAGATGAAGCGCCAAAACTATGGGCCCCGTTTGGGTAAATTGTTGTTTCAAATTCCCGGGGACGTAAATTTGGCATACGATCTTTGTTTGACGTGCATCATACCTCGTTAAAAATATCTATCTGAGGAGTAAGGCTTTTGGTGTTAGCAACATTAGTCCATGGACCCACGTTGCACATGGGTTTCCCAAAATACATCGTTTGGGGCCTCAAAATGGCTCCGAAAGTTCAGGACTCGAAAAAATGCTAAAAATAGTAAGTTGTGTCGAAACTTAAAAACTAAAAGAATTGATGGTGTGGGTCCAAATTGAATAGGTGAGTGGCCACGAGTGTCCACCTAAATAATTCTTCCCTCCTTAGGAAGCAATGGTCCCCATTGCATTAAGTTCCTCCATGAGAGGAAAACTCTATTGAACTTTGTATTAGATTTGTCCAGGATGTCGTGGACCTACTGGTAGATGTGTTGGAAAACATGTTGGATGATTTCAATAAATTTGGTTTCCTCAGATAGTACATGTGTGGATTCTTTCTGTGTAATCGCGTGAGTGATGGAAATATCAGGCGGTTGTGCGCCGGGGGTCAGATCAATGGAGTGCTTTTCTGTATAGTGTAGAGGAATCTCTACGGGTGAGGAGAAAATGTCTTTGTGTTCCTCCACGCCTTTTTCCATTTTCTACTGTTGTGCAGGGGAGCCCTCTTTTAAGGTTGTGGCCACAATCTTATTCTTTCCTTGTGGGTGAATGGTAATGCAAATAAATTTCCTTGTTTGTGAAACAATCTTACTGCGTTGTTTTGCAGTAGTCAAAGAGATGGCGAGGCGGTACTATCTCCGGTATCATGTACAAGTTATTTCCAAAAGGAATAACGACAAAATGAGGCCTAGATTCATACACATCATGTCGCCTCCACAAGTATTGTGGGCCCAATAATACATCAGCTACATCAAGAGGAGAAACATCACACAATACCTCATCCGTGAATGGCTTGATGTTGTATGGAAGGCGGCACTGCTGGCGGACGCAAAGATCTCTCCCTGGGTGAAGCCACCCGATGGTATATGGTTGTGGGTGTGCTATTTTTGGTAGACCAAGCCGCTTCAAAACCTCTGCTGAAATAAGGTTCTTTTGGCTTCCGCTATCAACAAGAAATTGCAGTGGAGAACCCTTCACCTACCTCTGCAAATGGAAGAGGTGCTCCCCCTCCTCTGGATCCTCGGGATCCACCCTCTTGAGCTTGGTGGTGGCAACAATGGCACTGGGTCTGCATCAATGATCTTCTTCCCTTTGTCATCTCCCTTGTCTAGTTCTGGCTTAGGATCAGAACATGCATTTTATTCGGGTGCCTTCAGTTCAGCCACCAACAATTGTTTGGCCCAACACTCATTTGTGTTGTGAGTGGGTCTGTTATGAAATTCACACCACTTCCCCATTTTCTTCTTTGGATTTGTGGTGGTGTTCTGAATTGCCCCGCTTTGGCTCTGTCTCTTGTTCTGTGGTTCAGGGGCGCCTTTCCTTGGCTTCGAATTCACGAATCCAAAGTTTCTCTTCTTCTGCTTAAATTCTTCTCAATCTTGGCGGCATAACGATAAGATGTGCCAAGCGAGGTAATGTCGAGGAACTCCATTTCCTCCTGAATGTGTATGTGCAAAAAACTATGGCACTTGAGCACAAAATGTCTCTCCGGATCTTTAATACCCAACTTTGTGCGTAGGGTATGGAACAAACTCATCAGTTCGTGCACATCTTGATCCCTTTGCTGCCGCAACGTGGTCCATTGGATGTACTTGTACTCATAGCTCCCCACGGGGTAATATTGTTCCTTGATGTCGTCTCAAAACAAATTCCAAGTAGTTTCGGTTGAGAACAGAGAGGGTTCCCCCTCGTCCTTTTGATCACAGTAGGTTTCCCACCAATCTTTGACATGGGTGGCAACTTTGAGGAGTGCCAAAATAATATTTTCTCGGTCGGAGAAATCGTGGACTGAGAAATACCCTTCTAGAAAATTCAACCATCTATCTACGAAATCTACACCTATCTGGCCTTCAAATACAGGAATACCAAAGTTTACCTGTACCTTGAAGGGTGTGGCGCATCTAGAGTGTCTCTTGGATGCAGATGCGGCGTAGGTGGGCAGTCGTTAAAGGATCTGAGCAAATTTATCCATCATCGCATTCCTTTGTTTCTCGAGGGCCTCCTTGAGCAATATTTTTATAGGATCTCCTACTCCCTCATTTTTATTTTCTTCCACCATGGGAAGTCGTCGGGGTTTGCGAGGCTGATCTTGCAAGGGTTCAACCAAATCGAGGCCTAACTCCTTATACCCTGACCTCGTTGGGGACATGTAAAGAAAAATAGAGAAAGAGCAGACTGGTCTGATACCACTGATCCGAATTTATGCAGGAACAAAATAAAATATAGAAATAGAAATAAACATGGAGATGTAGTAGAAATAATACTTCATTTCATTAATATCAAATAACTGAAATATTTTTACAGACAGAATGTTAATAAACTAGCTAGGGCGATGGTAGCTTATCTCCAAGAAGAGATGTGGTGGCTACATGCCTCTGAAATATGTTACAATGAGGCTCAAAGGCCTATTTATTGTTGAGAAATAGTACAAAACCATAAACATCCAAAAAAATAACCGTAGGAGATGAAGTGCCAAAACTATGGGCACCGTTTGGGTAAATTGGTGTTTCAACTTCCCGAGGACGTAACTTTGGCATACAATCTTTGTTTGACGTGCATCATACCTCGTTAAAAAGATATATCTGAGGAGTACAAATTTTTGTGTGAGCAACATCATTCCATGGACCCACGTTGCACATGGGTTTCCCAAAAGACATCGTTTGGGGCCTCAAGATGGATCCAAAAGTTCAGGACTCGAAAATATGCTAAAAATTAGTAAGTTGTGCCGAAACTGAAAAAATGAAAGAACTGATGGTGCGGGTCCAAATGGAATAGGTGGGTGGCCACCAATGTCCACCTGGATCATTCTTCCCACCTTAGGAAGCAATGGTCCCCATTGCGTAAAGTTCCTCCATGAGAGGAAAACTCTTCCGAACTTGGTATTAGATTTGTCTAGGATGTCGTGGACCTGCTGGCAGATGTGCTGGCAGACGTGTTGTATGCTTTCAATAAATTTGGTTTCCTCAGATAGTACATGTGTGGATTCTTTCTGTGTAATCGCATGAGTGATGAAAATATCAAGCGGTTGTGTGCTGGGGGTCAGATCAATGGAGTGATTTTCAATACAGTGTAGAGGAACCTCTGTGGGTGAGGAGAAAATGTCTTCATGTTCCTCCACACATTTTCCATCTGTTGTTGCTATGCAGGGGAGCCCTCTTTTAAGGTTGTGGCCACAACCTTCTTCTTTCCTTATGGGTGAATGGTAATGCAAATAAATTTCCTTGTTTGGGAAACAATCTTACTGCGTTGTTTTGCAGTAGTCAAAGAGATGGCAAGGCGTTACTACCTCTGGTATCATGTACAAGTTATTTCCAAAAGTAATAATGACAACACAAGGCCTAGATTCATACACATCATGTCGCCTCCACAAGTATGGTTGGCCAATAATACATCAGCTACATCAAGAGGAGCAACATCACACAATACCTCATCCGTGAATGGCTTGATGTTGTATGGAAGGCGACACTACTGGCGGATGCAAAGATCTCTCCCTAGGTGAAGCCACCTGATGGTATATGGTTGTGGGTGTGTTATTTTTGGTAGGCCAAGCCACTTCACTACCTCTGCTAAAGTGAGATTCTTTTGGCTTCTACTATCGACAAGAAATTGCAGTGGAGAACCCTTCACCCACTTCTACAAATGGAAGAGGTGCTCCCCCTCGTCTGGATCCTCGGGATCCACCCTCTGGAGCTTGGTGGTGGCAACAATGGCACTAGGGTCTGCATCAATGATCTGCTTCCCTTTTTCATCTCCCTTGTCTAGTTCTGGCTCATGATCAGAACATGCATTTGATTCGGGTGCCTTCAGTTCGGCCACCAAATATTGTTTGCCCGACACTCATTTGTGCTATGAGTGGGTCTATTATGAAATTCACACCACTTTCCTGTTTCCTTCTTTGGATTTTTGGTGGTGTTCTGAGTTGCCCCACTTTGGCTCTGTCTCTTGTTCTGTGGTTCAGGGGCGCCTTTCCTTGGCTTCGGATTCGCAAATCCAAAGTTTCTCTTCTTCTACTTAAATTTCTTCTCAATCTTGGCGGCATAACGATAAGCCGTGCCAAGCGAGGTAATGTCGAGGAACTCCATTTCCTCCTGAATGTTTATGTGTAGACAGCTACGTTACTTGAGCACAAAATTTCTCTTCGGATCTTTAATACCCAACTTTGTGCGCAGGGTATGGAACAAACTCATCAATTCGTGCACATCTCGATCCCTTTGCTCCAGCAGCATAGTCCATTGGATGTACTTGTACTCATAGCTCCCCACGGGGTAATATTGTTCCCTGGTGCCATCTCGAAACAAATTCCAAGTAGTTTCGATCGAGAAAAAAGAGGGTTCCCCCTCATCCTTTTGATCATAGTAGGTTTCCCAGCAATGTTTGACATGGGGGGCAACTTTGAGGAGTGAAAAAATAATATTTTCTCGGTCGGATAAATCGTGGACCAATAAATACCCTTCTAGAAAATTCAACCATCTATCTACGGCATCTACACCTATCTGGCCTTCAAATACAGGAATACAAAAGTTTACCTATACCTTGAAGGGTGTGGCACCTCTAGAGTGTCTCTTGGATGCAAATGAGCCGTAGGTGGGCAGTCGTTGAAGGATCTGAGCAAATTTATCCATCATCGTGTTCCTTTTTTCTCGAGGGCCTCCTTGAGAAATATTTTTATAGGATCTCCTGCTCCCTCATTTTTATTTTCTTCCACCATGAGAGGTCTTCGGGGTTTGTGAGGTTGATCTTGCAAGGGTTCAACCAAATCGAGTCCTAACTCCTTATACCCTGACCTCGTTGGGGACATGTAAAGAAAAACAAAGAAAGAGCAGACTGCTCTGATACCACTGATCTAAATTTATGCAATAACACAATAAAATACATACATAGAAATAAACACAGAGATGCAGTGGAAATAATACTTCGTTTCATTAATATCAAATAACTGAAATATGTTTACAGATAGAATGGAAATAAACTAGCTAGGGTGACGGTAGCTTATCTCTGAGAAAAGATGTGTCGGCTACATACCTCTGAACTATGTTACAATGAGGCTCGAAGGCCTATTTATTGTTGAGAAACAATGCAAAACCCTAAACATCCAAAAACTTAACCATCGGAGATGAAGCGTCAAAACTATGGGCCTCGTTTGGGTAAATTGTTGTTTCAACTTCCCGGGGATGTAAATTTGGCATATGATCTCTGTTTTACACACATCATACCTCATTAGAGGATCTATTTGAGGAGTACGAATTTTGGTGTTAGCAACATCGATCCATGGTCTCGTGTTGCTCCTGATTTTCCCAAAAAATGTCGTTTAGCGCATCAAAACGGCTTTAGAAGTTCAGGACCCGAAAAACTGCTAAAAATAGTAAGTTGTGCCGAAATTGAAAAATTGCAAGAACTGATGGTGCGGGTCCAAATGGAATAGGTGGGTGGCCACCAATGACCACTTGGATCAGCAACGCATGTACCGTCGGGTTCTGATAGAATTTATGTAATGTTTTTTGTGATTTTAGCCAGGGGAGAGTCATGCTCTCTTGGCAGTGTACTAGGGGTATACACATCTTCTTTTACTTGAAGATTGCATTGACTACATAGGTGCTGAAATGCTCGTAGGATAGGTCATGTCCCTGTGTCATGGTTGTGGCCTGTGAAAATGGTTCATGGAGTAAAGGTTCCTATCGAGTAGATGGTGTAAGAACCAACACTACTCTTTATGCTCGAAGTGGATGCTTGGAGATGATTTGAAAGTGGGGCATGTTTGCACTTCTGTATGGGTTGAAACAAGCACCTCGTGCTTGGTACACACGGATAGACAGTTATTTCATCGGACCTGGATTCTCCAAGAGTGAGGCGGATCCGAACCTATACCAGATTGTGGTGGAGGGTAAGTTGCTGATCATTGTACTTTATGTAGATGATTTGATTTTGACAGGTGATGAGCTATTGATACTCTCATGCAAGGAGGATCTTGCAAAAGAGTTTGAGATGAAGGACTTGGGCCTCCTTCATTATTTCTTGGGATTGGAAATTTGGCAACGCAGTGGTGGACTGTTTCTTTCTCAGGGTAAGTATGCCCGGGAGATACTGGAGAAGTTCAACATGCATGGCTGCAAGCTTGTTGATACTCCTCTTCCTGGTGGTTGGAGGAAGCAGGATGCTACTTCAGCGAAGGTAGTGGATGCCACTGTTTATCAACAGTTGGTGGGGTCACTTATGTATCTGTTCAATACACGACCTGACATATGCTATGCTGTTAACTAGCTTTCACAAGCTATGGTTAAACCAACCAAGCTCTTCTGGAAGGCGGGCAAGCATGTATTGAGATATCTCAGAGGCACATATCTCAGAGGCACATCAGGATATGGATCATGGTACAGACAGGAGGATGAGTTGAGGCGGCATGGCTTCATGGATCGGTATCATCATATCAGAGATTGTGTGCAGTGGAAGATCATGTTACTTTCATACATTCCTACGGAGGATCAGGATGTTGATATCTTTACGAAGGCGCTCACCAGGAGAAAATTTGAATACCACAGGGGTAGGATAGGGGTTGCAGATAATCCATATCTTGTTGAGAGGGAGTGTTGAGATTGCAACAAGATGATGAGCTTAGTGGAAAGGAGTCGCCTTCACTAAGTGGGCCCGCAGGGTATTTTTGGCGCAAAGTCTATTTTTAGACATATGGATCATGTTCTATGAGTTGCGGGATGCTATTTGTGGATGGTTGGTCAAGTCGGAAAAAATAGATGGACTTCTATTTTTAGACATATTGGGCAGAATCTATTTTTAGATTGCCAGTCTAAAAATAGATATGTCGAATATTATTAGCTCTTAATAATATTTGGACTCTAAACATTATCTTATTCTCTTGGAGAACTTCAGTTAAGTGCACAGATGTGGCACAGGAGCTGACAGAAGGAATTACACTATTCCTAAGGGTTAAGTGGAGCTATTGCATGGATACTTCAGTTAGAACTCATGTGACAGAGTTTGGTGGAGTTGATTGAGGAAGTTAGTGGAGTTGTATTTAGTTTAACTAATCTAAACATAGTTGAGCTATTTGTATTCAATTTAACTAATTGATACAATTAGTGAGAGTGGTGTGAATTAATTATTAATTAATTCACTAATTATAAACTCATAAATCAACTAAAGAATGCATCAGTTAACTTCAGTGCATGGACAGTTTCAGTGGAGACCAGTGCAAGAACAGGTGAAAGAGCAGGTTAACTATCAGTTGTGACTATACAGTTTCTATTTGCATCACACAGATAGGTGGAGTAGCCCATGAGGATTGCGCAGTACAAGCTAGGTGGTTTATCCATTTAATGAAGCCATCCCATAGCATTGATTATGCAATAGAGGTTGGCTATCAAGTGGCAAAAGATTGGAGCATGTGTTTTGCTAGATCTAGCTTGATAGTGTGTAGTAATTGAGGGTGTGCATGAGAGCTTGTGAGGAGCTTTTGTACTATGATTGTTACATGATCTCCATGACATATAATATACAGATAGTTGGGGTTTTCAGCTTTAAGCTTTCCCATTAAATGCTGTGTTCATATGTGTGATTGTTTGTGGTTTTAATGTATGCATGCAATTGATTTTATTTCCGCATGTGATGATCAATGGTAGAAGAGATTATGTATTATGCATGAAGCTAAAATAGTGTGTGATCAGGAGAATCTCGATGAATAATATATCATTTATTCAAATTTCTACATGGTATCATAGCGATATTGATCATTGGAGAAATTGCAAAACATTGAAGCGGTTGAGTTTTGTGCTGGTGGAATTCGAATTTGCAGTAGTGTTTTCTTGGTGTCGAAGTTGAGATGTCTTTCAACGGATTGCGATTGGAGTATGCCCTTGAGGGAAGCTCGAATTATATTGCATGGAAGGACAGGATGGAGGCGGTGCTAGATGAAAATGGGTTGAAGGAGTTCATAGATGCTGAAGTCCCAAAGCCTACTTCTACTGATGCTGTCGTACTTGACGCATGGCAAAAGAAGACAACAAAGTGTCGAAGGATTCTGTTGGAGGGTGTGAAGGATCACATAGTGTCCAGCCTTCATGGTAAGGCTTCTCCATTCTTGATGTGGAAAGCCTTGATAGATTTATTCCAAAGCAAGAGCGACCAGAGGAAGTTGGCGCTCAAGGATAGACTCAGAAACATAAAGATGGAGAAAGGCGACAGTATGCCCAAGTACCTCACGAAGTTCATCCAATACAGGGATGAGCTAGGAAGTGTGGGGGTGACTGTTGATGATGAGGACTTGGTGAGATTGGCTCTCCTAGGGCTTCCGAAGAGTTGGCACTCCTATCAGGACTCTGTCAATGGTTAGGAGAAATTGCCAGGATGGGAGCAACTTTGGTCAGATCTTGTGCAAGAGGAGATAAGGCGAAGTACCAGGGATGGATCTTCATCAAAGAACTCTGATGAAGATAATTTCACTTTGGCTACCAAAGCAAAGAAGGGGAAGAGAAAGAAAGATTCTCAATCTAGTGTGAAAGGCAAGAAGCAGGACATGTCCAAGGTGAAGTGCTTTCACTGTCACCAACACGGACATTATGCCACTAATTGTCCATAGAAGAAGAAAAATAAGCAGGCTGCTAGAACAGCAGCTGGAGAGGCCTTAGCCTTGCAGTTTGAGTTGGATTTTTCACTGATCGCATGCTTGGTTTCAAGTGTGATGGGATCAGTGTGTTTTCTTGACAGTGGTGCGTCTTTTCACATGACATGAGATCGAGATTTGTTTACTGATATGGATGAGAAAGATATTGGAGTGCACATCGAGATGGGCGATGATGGTAGATACAGTGCGACCAGTGTGGTACCATTTCCTTTGAGAGGGAGTCTGGTAAACCCTTTAGATTGAAATGTGCATGTTCAAGAGTTGAGGAAGAAAGTCTTATCATGCAGCGATGTTAGAAGACAAGAGATATGATGTTATTATTTAGCGAGAAGAGCTTTCTACGCGATGGCTTATTTGGTGAGACTGGAGGATAGGGTTGAGTTGAACCTTTGTAATTCTGGTAGATGGTTGTGCGGCAATGGCGAGGCAAGGCGAGAAGGTGGTGAGCGGGATGTTGGCGAGCTGTGCCTGGGAGATTGGGCCACCTTCACCATGAGAGCTTTTGAACATCTTAGCATATTTCTACGGGCTTCTAAAGAGCACTCTTGCACGAAAGATGCGATTGCAAGGAAATTATACCTTGGGAAAATTTGTGAAAGCCACCTTTCACGAGAAGGATAGTCGTGACACGACGATCCTTGAGAGAATTCACACAGACGTGTGTGGACCTTTCTCAGTAGCTTCGACAGCAAAGCACAGGTATTATGTGATATTTGTTGATGATTTTTCTTGTAAGTGCTGGATCTTCTTCATGTAGAAGAAGAGTGAGACATACTCAAAATTCTGTGAGTTCAAGGCACTGGTTGAGAAAGAATCAGGGAAGCAGGTGAAGGCTACAGGATCGCTTGATAGTGATGAATTCATAAAATTCAGAGATTTTGGCGTATAAAGGAATTGAAGAGAGCTCTGTACCTCATAACCTGACGAATAGGTTTCTGAGCGGAAGAAGAAAACAATCATGGGTGTTGCACAGGCGATGTTGCATGATCAAGGCCTACCCATACACTTATGGGCTGAGGCATGCAATACTGCAGTATATGTGCAGAACCATTGTCCTCACAGGATACTTGGCATGATTACACCCAAGGAGGCGTTTTCTGGTAAGAGGCCTGATATTTCCCATTTGATTTTGGGTCTGTTTTACATTCTGTAATATTGAAGATGCAGAAGAAAGTAGAGTGACTATGAGTTGAGATATTCTGTGATACCTTTATTCACCCACCCCAACTATCAGTAGTGTATTTTCCAGACAGTCGCAAGACTGTTGTGCGATGGGATATCAAATTTCAGGAGGAGAAAGCCATGAAGTGTTCGCTTGAGAGGGAGCCACACTTGCATGCAGATGAGGAGCTATTAGTTCCTAAGGATGAGTCTCAAGATGTGGATTAGACACAAGATGAGGTTCATGGAGTGGAAGAGACCACTCAGGCAACGCCAACCATCAGAGGGCGGAAGCGCACTACAGAAGCTGAGCGACTGGCTCAAGATGCAGAGAAGGTTGTAGGAGCACCTACATCACAGGGCAGACAGAGACAGTCACTTGATCAGTACATTGGATACATGGCTCTTGTGAGCAAGTGTATCGTGACAGAGCCATCCTCTTTCGAGGATGCTGTGGAGGACCCCACATAGGTAGATGCCATGGTGAAAGAGTATGATTCGATTGTCAGAAACAGTGCATGGGAGATTTTCCTGAGACGGGAAGGGAAATCAGTGGTGGGTTCGAGATGGATCTACAAAGTGAAGCAGGCAGCTGACGGGAGTGTGGAGAAGTACAAGGCAAGATTTGTTGCCCGAGGCTTTTCACAGATTGAGGGGATCGATTATGAGGAGACCTTTGCACCTGTCGCAAGGTATTCTTCCATACGGATGATTCTTGCTCTCTCAGCGCAGATGGGGTGGAACATTCATCAGATGGATGTGAAGACTATGTTCCTTAATGGAGTCATTGAGGAGGAGGTGTACATAGAGAAGCCCGAAGGTTTTGAGATCTTCAGCAGTGTGTCGCATGTGTGCAGGCTCAAGAGAGCGCTGTATGGGTTGAAACAAGCACCTCGTGCTTGGTACACACGGATAGACAGTCATTTCACCGGACTTGGATTCTCCAAGAGTGAGGCGGATCCGAACCTATACTAGATTGTGGTGGAGGGTAAGTTGCTAATCATTGTACTTTATGTATATGATTTGATTTTGACAGGTGATGAGCTGTTGATACTCTCATGCAAGGAGGATCTTGCAAAAGAGTTTGAGATGAAGGACTTGGGCGTCCTTCATTATTTCCTGGGATTGGAAATTTGGCAGCGCAGTGGTGGACTGTTTTTTTCTCAGGGTAAGTATGCCCGGGAGATACTGGAGAAGTTCAACATGCATGGCTGCAAGCCTGTTGATACTCCTCTTCCTGGTGGTTGGAGGAAGCAGGATGCTACTTCAGCGGAGGTAGTGGATGCCACTGTTTATCGACAGTTGGTGGGGTCACTTATGTATCTGGTCAATACACGACCCGACATATGCTATGCTGTTAGCCAGCTTTCACAAGCTATGGTTAAGCCAACCAAGCTCTTCTGGAAGGTGATTGAGATATCTCAGAGGCACATCAGGATATGGATCATGGTACATACAGGAGGATGAGTTGAGGCGACATGGCTTCACGGATCAATATCATCATATCAGAGATTGTGTGCGGCGGAAGATCATGTTACTTTCATACATTCCTACGGAGGATCAGGATGCTGATATCTTGACGAAGGCGCTCACCAGGAGAAAATTTGAATACCACATGGGTAGGATAGGGGTTGCAGATAGTCCATATCTTGTTGAGAGGGAGTGTTGAGATTGCAACAAGATGATGAGCTTAGTGGAAAGGATTCGCCTTCACTAAGTGGGCCCGCAGGCTATTTTTGGCGCAAAGTCTATTTTTAGACTATGTCTATTTTTAGACATATGGATCATGTTCTATGAGTTGCAGGATGCTATTTGTGGATAGTTGGTCAAGTCGGAAAAAATAGATGGACTTCTATTTTTAGACATATTGGGCGGAATCTATTTTTAGATTGCCAGTCTAAAAATAGATATGTCGAATATTATTAGCTCTTAATAATATTTGGACTATAAACATTATCTTATTCTCTTGGAGCACTTCGGTTAAGTGCACAGATGTGGCACAGGAGCTGATAGAAGGAATTACGCTATTCCTGAGGGTTAAGTGGAGCTATTGCATGGATACTTCAGTTAGAACTCATGTGACAGAGTTTGGTGGAGTTGATTGAGGAAGTTAGTGTAGTTGTATTTAGTTTAACTAATCTAAACATAGTTGAGCTATTTGTATTCAATTTAACTAATTGATACAATTAGTGAGAGTGGTGTGAATTAATTATTAATTAATTCACTAATTATAAACTCATAAATCAACTAAAGAATGCATCAGTTAACTTCAATGCATGGACAGTTTCAGTGGAGACCAGTGCAAGAATAGGTGAAAGAGCAAGTTAACTATCAGTTGTGACTATACAGTTTCTATTTGCAACACACAGATAGGTGGAGTAGCCCATGAGGATTGCGTAGTAAAATCCAGGTGGTTTATCTATTTAATGAATCCATCCCATAGCATTGATTACGGAATAGAGGCTGGCTATCAAGTGGCAAAAGATTGGAGCATGTGTTTTGCTAGATCTAGCTTGATAGTGTGTAGCAATTGAGGGTGTGCATGAGAGCTTGTGAGGAGCTTTTGTACTATGATTGTTACATGATCTCCATGACATATAATATACGGATAGTTGGGGTTTTCAGCTTTAAGCTTTCCCATTAAATACTGTGTTCATATGTGTGATTGTTTGTGGTTTTAATGTATGCATGCAATTGATTTTATTTTCGCATGTGATGATCAATGGTAGAAGAGATTCTGTATTATGCATGAAGCTAAAATAGTGTGTGATCAGGAGAATATTGGTGAATAATATCTCAGTTATTCAAATTTCTACATGGTATTGTGGTGACCATGTAAAGACTGTCAGTGAGTGATCAGGAGCTCAAATTTGAGCTTGGGAAAAAGCTCAAAAATTAAAGTTCTCAAAATTGATTGAAACTAAGATGGTTGCATAGGTCTTGTCTTCCTAATTTTGGCACCCCAAACGGTTCGAAAAACAGACACTGTATGAAGAAGTTATTGCAATTTTAGTGGAGTGGGTCCGGCGGAGCACGGAGGGGCCAGCCCTCCTCCCATGGAACCTCATCATATGACCAGTGTGGGAGCTTAATGTTAAGAGCGCTTAAGGAGCATAATATCAAGTTTAATATTTAATTAAACTTCATTTAAGTGGAGTTTAATATGGTGGAGATTCTGGAGGCGCTCCCAAATTTAGGCGGACTTCCACTTTTAGTGGAGTTAACTGGCAGTTGCTCCACATTTAGTAGAGGAAATTGGGGCAAAGTTGTTTTGGTCATAACTTTCTCATTAATCAACCTTTTGGAACGAAATTTTTTTTGATTTCATACTTTCTCAGCCTTTGGGACTCAATGGCGTAGGTTTCAGAGCCATTGGAGCTCATTTCCAGCCTGTTTAGCTTCAGAGAATCTTTTTGAGCCACTAGGGCCATTTTGGGTTTTGAGTTTGGTTGAGCTGTGGTTAACCTTTTTTGGTGAACCAAAAGTCATTTTTGACTATTTCCTGCATTAAAGAGCCATTGGAACAAGTCTTAGCTCTGTTTTAAGACTTTCAGAGGCCGAAAACCTTTAGGAGAGTTTTCAGGGCCACCATGGCCATTTTGGGGTTTGAGCTATTTGGAGTTGTGGTTATCAGTTTGAGGTGAAAAAAATCTATATTTAAAATAATTTCGACCTTTTGAAGCCATTGGAAGAGGTTTCAGAGGCATTTGAGGACTTCTACAGCCCGAAAAGTTTCAGAGAAGTTCAAAGCACCAGCAGGACATTGATGAAGAGATCACTATTTATGGTAATCTTTCACTGTTTAGTGAATTTGAAAAGGCATTATTAGCTTTTTCCTGCTTTCTGAATCAGTTTATATATTCATATTTTTCTATTGAGACACTTATAATCTTGTATTGCATTTGAGAGCTTTTAATACAAGAGGACAAGCCCATTTTGGGAGGCTTGATCCAGGAGATGTAGCCCAAGAGTTGGGGTGAACTCCTATATCATATTGCTGTTGTGTTTTGATATTATATTGATGAATATGTTGCTGATATACATGTTAAGTTTCAGCAAAAACAAATAAACTTAAAACACATAAACAGTGAAAAGACATACACCATTTGCAAGCTAAATTTCCGCATAACGTCAAGTTTAAACCAAGATCATTTTAATTAAATCTGAGTGTTTACTTCTATTATTTCTTTAGGCAGAGTCTGTAAGAGGGCCGGGTAGCCTCTGGATTCATCCTTTCTTTGAAAGGTGACATATCCAGTAAATGCCCCTACAGTCTATCTCTCTATTAGAAATATGAAGTTCTCACATTTTCAGATTTAAACTTAGAAGAATATTTGCACTCATTTACGTAAATGAAAATGGATACCTTGCACCCTTTTCAAGTACCTTCCATTTTTAGATCAGATGGTATCAGAGCTCAGGTTGAGCATTCCTTATGGTGCAAAAGGTTTTAAAACAATGTAAGAGATTTACTGTTTTATTGGTTGCAAAATGGCTGCTTGAATGAGAAGGGGTCTTTTCTGACATTTGGTTAAAAGTTTGTCGTTTGTTTGAAAGCTTTGAGGACTTTTATTTGGAAGTTCCTTTTGATTGTTTTGACCATTTACATAATGTCAACTTCTGATACAAGTGAAGTTTCCTCCTTCATGAGATTCTTCAATGATGACATGAAGAATGAGTTCTTTAAGGTGAAGGACATGGTGCAGATTCTCCTTGAGGATCAAAGGGAAAGTGTTCAACTTCGTGCACAATTGCTAGCTATGCAGGAAGAGAAAGACGCCATTCTTCAAATACTGCATGATATGGAGTTGCAGCTTCTTCAAGCTCAAGAAGCTTTGTCCAAGAAAATACCTCATCTTCAGGATGTAAATCATGAGGTAAATCAGTCTGATTTGTCTTCAGTTTCCTCTATTGAAAAGTGTGTTGGTTCTTTTGAACAACATACAAGAGGTATTAGGTCCAAATTGATGTTGAAGATGGGCTATCAAGAAGGCAAAGGTTTGGGCAAGCATGCACAAGGCATTTTTGAGCCTATTTGTGTTGTGGAGCGTCCCAAGAATATTGGTCTTGGCTATGAGCAACTTAATGGCGAAGCTTTGAGCACATGCATTCAAGAATGTGATGCAAATTTGAAGAGAAAATTTCTCCCAAGTTCTCAATTACATCAATGTCATGATGGTAATCTTCCTTACCATTTTTTTAAGCCATCATTGCAGCAAAATATGTATAATCATTCACATGATCAATTTGATTATGTTTCAGCAAAGAATGATCATTTTTCTTGTTCAAATGAAAGAAAATTTTGTTGCACATTTTGTGGTGGAGTTAACCATGTTGCTTCAAGATGCTGGTTGAAAAAGAAAGCACAAAGGAAGCAGAAGAGGCAAAGAGAACTTTCTCAAAAAGTTCTTAAGATTTGCACTTTTTACCAAAAGAAGGGACATGTTGTCTCTCATGGTTGGACTTTGCATCCAACTCGTCGTCCCACGCACATGCAGCAAGAGGACAAAAATATTGGCGAAGGTGGAATCATGGATTCCATTATTGATGTGGAAAGGGAAGTTTCACATGAGGAAAAGTTGCAGCAGAAAAAGTCTCCATGGAAGTGGCTTGGTGAGAAGTGGATGGACTTCTTGACACAGTAAGACGTACTCCTTTTGTACATATGCAAATTTCGGATGTATGCATGTACTTTATGCTGTAATATCTCTTTTGTTTTGAGCCACCTTAGATCGTTCATCAAGGCTGCATTGTATAGTTTCACTCTATAAATTTCTCACCAGAAATTTCTGTGTGAGTTCAAGAAGGTCAGTTGCAGACAGTTGTGGACAAGCGCATTCAGGAAGGGAAATGTCAAATTCTTTCCATTTGTGGTTCAATTTCATTTGCTTTTCAAGGAAATTTTTTTGAAGGGCTGAAGAGAAGAGGATGGTCATTCTTTCATTTTCTGTACTACAAATCAGTTCAGCATTTCAGTAAGCTTTTGGGGACCAAAAGCCTCTCATTTGGGAGGTGTGATCAAGAGCTCAAATCTGAGCTTGGGAAAAAGCTCAAAAATGAAAGTTCTCAAAATTGATTTAAACCAAGATTTTTGCATAGGTCTCGTCTTCCTGATTCTGGCGCCGCAAACGGTTCAAAAAATGGACACCGTATGAAGACGTTATTGCACTTTTAGTGGAGTGGGTCCGGCGGAGCATGGAGAGGCCAACCCTCCTCCCATGGAACCTCATCATATGACCAGTGTGGGAGCTTAATGTTAAGAGCGCTTAAGGAGCCTAATCTCAAGTTTAATATTTAATTAAAATTTAGTTAAGTGGAGTTTAATATGGTGGAGATTCTGGAGGCACTCCCAAATTTAGGCGGACTTCCACTTTTAGTGGAGTTAACTGGCAATTGCCCCACATTTCGTGGAGGAAATTGGGGCAAAGTTGTTTTGGTCATAAATTTCTCATTACTCAACCTTTTTGAATGAATTTTTTTTTTATTTCGTATGTTATCAGCCTTTTGGACTCAATGGCATAGGTTTCAGAGCCATTGGAGCTCAGTTTCAGCCTGTTTAGCTTAGGAGAAGCTTTTTGAGCCACTAGGGCCATTTTGGGTTTTGAGTTTGGTTGAGCTGTGATTAACCTTTTTTGGTGAAAAAAAAGTCATTTTCAACTATTTCCTGCATTAAAGAGCCATTGGAATAGGTATTAGCTCTGTTTGAAGGCTTTCAGAGGCCGAAAACCTTTTGGGGATTTTTCAGGGCCACTAGGGCCATTTTGGGTTTGAAGCTATTTTGAGTTGTGGTTATCAGTTTGAGGTGAACCAAAGCTCTATTTCAGATAATTTCGAAATTATGAAGCCATTGGAGGAGGTTTCAGAGGCATTTGATGACTTCGGCAGCCCAAAAAGTTGTAGAGAAGTTCAAAGCACCAACAGGACATTGATGAAGAGATCAATGTTTATGGTATTCTTTCACTGTTTAGAGAAATTGAAAAGGAATTCTTAGCTTTTTCCTACCTTCTGAATCAATTTATATATTCAGATTTGTCTATTGAGACACTTATAATCTTGTATTGCATTTGAAAGCTTTTAATACAAGAGGACAAACCCATTTTGGGAGGCTTGATCCAGGAGATGTAGCCCAAGAGTTGGGGTGAAATCCTATATCATATTGCTGTTGTGTTTTGATATTATATTGCTGAATATGTTGATGATATACATGTTAAGTTTCAGCAAAAAAAAAAAAACTTAAAACACATAAACAGTGAAAAGACATACACCATTTGCAAGCTAAATTTCCGCATAACGTCAAGTTTAAACCAAGATCATTTTAATTAAATCTGAGTGTTTACTTCTATTATTTCTTTAGGTAGATTCTATAAGAGGGTTAGGTAGCCTCTGGATTCATCCTTTCTTTGAAAGGTGACATATCCAGTAAATGCCCCTACATTCTATCTTTGTATTAGAAATATGAAGTTCTCACATTTTCAGATTTAAACATAGAGTATTTTTGCTCTCATGTACATAATTGAAAATGGATACCTTGCACCCTTTTCAAGTACATTCCATTTTCAGATCAGTGAGTTTCTCGAGTTCCTGAATTTAATTGATCATGTGGTATTTTCTATCGCATAGAACACATGTTTTTATTGGCTGGTTTCATGTCCTGATAGGATGATTAGTCGCCTTAACCTTCCTAGGGTTTTGGTAATGATGGGGGGGAGGCCGCCTTGTGCCAAGCTTCCTTGGTTCTAAACCAGTTACATCCAGGTTTTTCATGACCAATGAGCATATGGTGTCTAACAAAGGTTAAAATTAGGGGATGCAAGTACAATGTCGAGCATGATGGTTGTCATGACAAATTAGACAAGACTCTTGCTCTTTGGTTCTCCAATCCATTTGGACTACTGGAGTAATTGGGTACCATTTGCGAAATGATCTTAAATCTAAGCATTGAGTGATCAAATGATTGCAAGCATCGCACAATGCGCAGGCTGGGTTTATTCGTGGTGGGAAGTTGGGGGAAATAATATGCCCCCTCGTTGCTGTTTTTCCAGCTGATAGGAAGAGAATGGACCTAGTTGCCTCATTCTCTTAAGTTGTCGAACTTTCTGCTGATTCTGAATCTGATCCATTTGCTGCAGTGAGACAGGTTATGGCATGGCGTAAACAATTTAACGTTGAACGTAATCGGGGGATTTAGGGACAACGAGGAATTGGGTGGTTTTTTGAACATACTCGGCACACATAATGGAATGATCATAGGACATCGTAGTATACTGGGTTGACTGGGTACCATATTTGAAATAACTCTAGAGTTGCATAGTCATCGATGAAGTGATCTCGTTCATCATAGAGTGCACAAAGATAGACTACAGCTTGAGGACGATTACGGGGAGGAGGTGGCTGTTCAAGTGTTGGCTTGAGGGGTCTTGACCCAAGTTTAGAGGTTATGGATAAACCAACAAACCCTCCAACTACTGGCACTTTTGGTAGTGATCTGCTTGCGCAGACCAAAGTCTCACCCGAAGCAGTATGGGGGGGTGTTGGAACTAGGTTTCCGCACCCTGAGGGAGGAATTGATGAGTGGTCCTCGGTAAAAACTTATACAGATGCACGCATAGAGACTTTGCAAATATTAACAGAATACCCCAGACTTGTTTTCATTTTGGCGCAGACAAGCAGGACAGATCTTGATCCAATCACAACATGTCAAAGACTTAAAATGATCTATTAGGTACTAGAAAATAAGTTATCCAAATATCTTGTGCGACAACTTAATAAAATAACAGAGAGATAATATCACAGGATAGGGTTCTCTTAGCACAGACAACAGATCAGAATCAGATCTTGATCTTACCTAACATGAGTCATTATTCATGCATTGACATATCAATTAGCTCTATGCATTCATAAGTAAGCAAACAGATAGTGCGATCTCATCAAAGCATAATAGTAAGCATAGCAACAATTAGACACATAACACAAAGCTTCCGTAAAACAATTTCTTTTATTAATTCTTCAAATCTGTCAATACATCATCTTTCCTTCAAAACCCCTTAAAAAACCCTTAATATCCATTTCGGGCACACAGAAAATGAAGTCCGCACACATCTAGGACTAGGTCTTCGTACACACAACCAACAGGAGCCTTTTACCCAACCCAAGAACCCAAAACCCTTACAGACGCAGATATTATCTGAAGATCAATATATCATAGCTTAACCAAACTACTAAGCTTAGGAAAAATGCTACCTATATTTAATATGCCTAGCACACAGATACTATGGTCTCAAACCATGGTTTGAGACCTATATTTTACATTTAAGCTTAAATATATCCCAAAATTGGGGCAAAAGCCCTTTGACTACCCCTGCGCAGCGCGCACATACAAACATACACAAAAAAAGAGCATTGAAGCTTGTGCCTGAGGGAACCTCACTCTAACAGGCCCCTAAAAAAACCATGTGACTCGTCTCGAGTCACTGAGGCGTTGTAGTTGTATCCTTGGTCTTGTCTCGAAGCACCTTGATAGAAGTTTGGAGAGGGAGCACTAACTCCAGGCTCTGCACTGTTGCACCCTGCACTTGTTGAACCATTTTGTGTGTTATGGGTCGTTCAATGACCATATCCACACTGCGATGGGGTTGTTTTATGATCTTGAGCATGTTGTCCAACGTTTGTGAAAGTTGTAGTGCTTCTTCTGCCCATGGTTTCATTCTTTTAGTGAGAACCTGTTCTTTTTGGTGCAAATCTATAATTTCACCTTGGAGTCTGCGACCCTCTTACAGACAAGCAAGTCTTTGTTGAACCACCAGTGTGGGTGTGACTATGCATATCTATTTGAACTTCTGCTCTTTGGTGGTAAGTGTGTTGTGCAACTACTGCATGACCAAACCATTTCTGACAGATGCCTAAATATCCATGGCCTCTACCAGAGATTGGTCACATTGGGTGACTGCGACGACAATACTTTCTTGGGCCTAATTCACTTCTGTGGCTATCTTGGCATGGAACTTTGGTAGTGTCTCCGACTGAAGCTTGGTCTAAAGGTTTTCGATTTGCTGCTCGTACTCAGATCGAAGTGTGTGAGCTTTCGTGCGCATAGCCTTGATGGCAACAACTAGTCCGTCTAACTTCTCTGAAGGTGCAGCGGTGGTTGTGACTGCTAGAATATCCTATCATACTTGATTAATCTTGTCCTCCAGTGCAACACGCTGAGCTTCTATTGCTTGATATGTCGTCTCTTCCTGACGTTGCTGCTCATGTGCTTGTGCAACCTGTTTCTGTGGGTCCTAGGTCTGCGTCTGTGCGGGTTCTTCGCGGGACTGCAGCTTGTCAGCGATGACTAAATGTAGAATATGAAGCTTTCCTATAGGCAACACAACAATATTAATATGCACATCACCCATACTAGTAAATTGAGTGTGTTGGCTCAATCCATTTCAAAATGCTGGTAGGGGGATATGGACAATCGCCCCTCCCAGGATGATGGCAATGCTACGTCTAAAGGTTGTGTGCTGCTAATAGAAACACTGGTCCGACTCGCTTGAATCATGCTCACCTGGATCTTGCTTACTTGCATTTTTTAGTTCTTGAAGGCCAACCTATATAACTTACAATGCAGATTTATACTGGACCTCCATGTGCGTCCAACAATCCTCTTGCACAATAGTGATTGTATTTGTAATCTCATTGAGATCATCCTCTGTCAGTGTCAAGACCTCCTATCCTATTTGCTTCGAGCCCTTTTGCTTTTCCCTTGATCCAGTCTGAGTTTGCACACTACGCTTTGTGCCCTTGGAGGTGGCTCTTATAGTTTCTTTGGGCATAGAGCCATTAAATTCTATCACAGTGGTGGTCTCACTGGTTTCTCCCATTGTCCTTGGGGTAGCATCCTTGTCGCCAGGCTTGTCAGTTACAGTGGGCAGTATCGTGTCAGCGGCCTTCTCAGTGGCCTTCTTCGTTGATTTACCAGTGGGGGTGCATGGCTGGGTTGGTGGAGTCAACCATGCCGATGGCCAATCTGCTATGACTCAGATCAAATCTTCTTTGGTCACCAAGTAAGGCAACTCGTACGATGGTCCTTCCTCAATGCCCTTTGCGCATATATGGATATTGTGGAATGTAGCCTTGAAATCAGCTACCATTTTGTACTGCTCATAAAGGGTGGGAACCAAGCATACTAAAAATGATTTCCCTCCTCCTGCACTTCGCACACATTTTCGAGAAATTATTTACACAAGTATGCACACCAGTTGTAGATGACGCATTTTCACATCTCCTTGCGAGCAAACTTACATGCGTGGGTATCTCCTTTGGTCTACATTTGTGCATAAGTTTTCAATCCAAGAGGATCGTGCCAAAACATACTACTGGGTCATTAATTTATTCTACCATAAACCCTCGAAAGAAGCCATCCCCATGTGGAGCCACTGTTAGCCCCCTATGATTTTTTTGACAAGCAAACAGGGGGCTAAAATGTTTTTGAGCCTTCAAGGAATGCATTTCCCTCTGAAAACACATCATCCTTGAAGCCTCCTTATGCCCTTGTCCTTTGATAAATCCCCACTGCTAGTTCCAGTTATAAAGCCTCTCTGTTTGTGAAGAAATGCCCAAAGGGCCTCCTTTTCTCCCCTTACATCATCCCTCCTAAACCTCTGCTTCATCCCCTTTTACTCCTCTCTAGTTCCCCCATTAACCCTCTAAACCATCTTAAGTCCCCTTTTAAACCCTTCAAATACTCTTTGTTTGGTTTAATAAACCATTTTTCCCTCTATCGTTACCTTTTCCCACCCTTAAAAGCATTAAAATGGGCCAAAAAACCTACTTTCCACCTTATATTAAGGCCTAGCCCCTTTTCCGCCAGCCTTGCAAACCACTTCCCCACGTGACCCCATGCCTAGGAGCAAGCGCTAATGGTCTGGGCGCTAATCGCAATCGCACCATTGGGCGGGCGCAACTTTTTGTTACACGCAAAAATCCCGATGCGATTGAGTTTGGTCTGTAGCGCCGCGGATACAATCTCCGCCATTGATCTGAATAGATCTAACGGTCCACGCTTTCCCGCTTTCCCCGCTTCGATCGCATCGCAATTATCAATCACTGCCCTTTGCGATTGCGATCTCCGTCGTTGATCCATAGTTTGATCCAACGACCCAGCGCTAATCACTACGCACTCGTCGCCTTTCCCTTCCGCCCCTCCGATTACATGTGAACTGTCGAACTCCCATCAGATCCGACGGCTAGTGCTCCATCGCATCGCGCCAGTCACATCACCCCCCCCCTTCTGTGCCTTGCGATTGCGATCCTCCAATCTGATCCAGACCGTTCATTCCTTTTGATCCAACGACCATCGCACAATCGCGTCATCACCCTGTGGCCCTTCTTTCTCCCCGCCGATTGAATCTCCACCATCGATCTGACCCAGATCGGACGATTAGCATTGAATCGCTCCAATCGCAATCACAAATTCCAAAATGTACCACCCGCTATGCTCCCCGATTGTGATCCGTCGATTCCATCAGGTCCGTCCATTGATCCAAGATCGATGGTCCACGCTGGATCGCGCCCTCCATCGTATTTCTTCATCGGATCTCCCGAACAGTTCATCATTCGATCTCCGCCGTCCGTTGATCTCCTCCTGAGATCCAACGGTCTAAGTTTAATCGCCCTCAGCCCGCCGGGGCCCACCATTCAAAGGTCTTAATTCATTTCATTTCGCCCTTTCCCTTTCTATTTCGACCAAAGCTAAACTTATGCGTTTAACACTAAAGGCCTCTTTTCTTCGCCACCATTCCTCCGGCCTCCACAACATCTCTTCCACCACCCCTGAGATTTCATAACAAGCTTATTTCATTATACAAGAATCATAGAGAGACCATTATAGCGGCCCAGTGAAGCAGCAGAGACGGATTTGAAGGATTTAAGCCCATAATAGAAGATTTAAAGTGCTAATCCCGCGTTCAAAGGATTAAGGCATAGTTCCAGGACCAAAGAGCGCACCAGCAAGTCATATCAGTGCTACGTAACAATAGAACGTGTTTTCTTCAGAGGTACACCTTCCTACATCAGTCTCCATGCCTCCTCGAGCCCAGAAACAGTTAATTACACTGACAGAAGCTTCTTAAACACTGTTAGGACTGCAGTTATGGAAGCATGGAGACCTGAAGACCTTTTCAGTCACCTTACTTGCTTCAGAAGACAAAACAGAGGGACTTACAGCCAGAAGGACATTCAAGAACACATTCAAGGTCAATATCGACCTGACAGAGAGCTCTGAACCAGACTACAGAGTAAACACAGTTGGCAAAGAAACATTAGGCAGCATGGGCGTGAACGCTTCCACCATTCTGTCTTAATGAAACAAATTAAATTTATATCTATTCTTGTTATTCTCTTATCCTATAAGAATTCCCGAGAACTTATTGTAAAGGGTTGTTGTTAGGTTGTTGCTGTTGTCGTTAGAGGGATTCATTTTTTACTATTAGAACAGTTTTGGGAGAGAGTAGCAGAGTAGTTTGTATGTAGTAGGCTGGGAGGAGAAGTTTGGATTGTATTCAGCCATTGAGCTCAGTGTATGTGACTGGTTTTGCATCAATTAATCAAGCACATTTCTTTGGATCCTGGTCTATTACTATGGGTGATGTTTCTCTCTTTGTGTCTTTTATTTACATTTTCATGTTGTTCATTGGTCTTCTGGGCTCACATCAGAAATATGGCATAGGATTTACCCTTGTTAGGTACCTATGTCTCTGCTCTCCTTGCCTTAAATGTTTTCTGCTGATAGTGAAATCTAAGAGTAAATTCAACTAATTTAACTAGTGTAGTGGTTCCATATGTTGCTAGCTGATGTATGAATTAGAGGTTTGCTGCTGGGATATTCTTGCTGGTGTCAAAGCATTGAAGGTTCAAAGTCCTTCTCTAATCTATAGACCCTGGCTCTGTTAAGCTTATCTCTGTTTTCCCTTGGAGTATGCTAAAGCTGACCTGGAGTTAAATGACCTATGGTCCGATCTACAAGCTGCCCCTTTGTCCCTCCTTTGAGAGTTGCCTATGAGTATGTCCAAGCAGGTCTGGAGTTAAATGACCTCTGACCTGATCTATAGACAGAAATTGGGTTGCTTTCCTTCTTTCACTTTCAATCCTTAATGTTCCATCCCACCATCTATCTAAAAATATCCTTTAGTGTAGATGACTTGCCCTTTGAAAGCCTTGGCTAGTTGTTGCATGTAATTACCTTTCATGACTCCATAGCCCAATGGATGGCACTCTCTTTACCTATCCTCTTTGCCAAAACATCCTGCTGCTTTGTTCCTTTTCTCCCATCACTTTCTCAGTCTATGATCTCATGACCAGCCCAACAACCAACCAACCAAATCATTTAAAACCCCCCTTTGTGCCTCATAACTAGCCTAATACCTCATCTTGAGCTTTCAAAGAGATATCATTCTTTTTTTTATCAGAGAGATCCCTTTCCGGGTCCAGGAGGGCTAGATCCTAGGGCCCCAAAGTGGTTTGATGTTGTCTTATCTTTTGGTATTGCCAAATCTGCCAAAACATAGGAACCCCAACACCAACAACTACCCGACGCAAATATCTTTAATGGGGTTGTGCCCAAAATGATGGATCTGCAAAAGATTGAGGAGGCCTACCTTATGTAGACCTAGAATTTCTTCCTTTGGCTCAAGGCGCACCAGCCCTCCTGCGTATGGAACTGGATCAAGATAGAGCTCTGGCGCGAGCTCTAGAAATTTCTCTACGTCTGCAATATCCCAGTGATCGAATCACAACTGAGGGGTTTTGGCCAACATTTCCCCCTCCATTGGGACATTCTCAGGGATCAACAACACTTGGATACCTGCCTGCACCTTATCCAGTTATTTTGGCACTTTCATTATAGGTTTGCACGATGCCATGTAGCTAGGTAGCCGTGTGAATGGTGCTACTTCGACGACGTCGTCATCTCCTTCTTCGATAGTTTTTGGGAGTTCAGGCATGTGTTTCTTCGTCTTCTCTTCGACATAATGGAAATTTCTGGGGGTCTTTTCTCTCAAGGACTTGCGCATCCTAGAAGTGTGTCCCTTATTTTTTTTAGAGGGCACGGGGGTCTCTACCATAGGTGAGTCCTACATGGTAAGTTCCTCTCCAAGTCTGGTGGTAGTCATTCTGCTCTGAATTACGTATCCTAAAACCACTTGGAGAAATAATTCCTCAAACACAAGATCTAATCTGGACATAGATGCAGTAAAAACAAAGACAAATAAATATCTCGAGAAATCGCTTAGAACATAAAGGGAACTATTGTGACCCCAGGACCCATATTTATACTTGTGGTGCATCTGCAACGACTCCTTAGGATTTAATGAGGTTCCATTACTGAAAAAACAATCCCAAATCTGGAAAATTCCCCCAATAAATGCACCTTGGATGCTCCCAAAAATGATAATAATTCTATCTTATCCATTTTTACTGTTCCAATGGCTAGTTTTTGACTCCTCAGCACACCAGTCAATCCCCTGGTGCATATACCACGTGCTTGCCGGAACTTACTGCACATGTAATCCATAGTTAAGTATAAACATTGATAGACCATCCCCCCCAACATAGGCTTGTTGACCAGGTACTTCAAAGCATATCGCGTGGTATCCGTCATATCCCTGAGAAACTGCAAAATTCTCTGACATTCACCATTCCAATGGAATGTCGCACTTCTACGGAGCAATCTGGTCATGGGGTCAGTTAAAAATGCGTATTGTGGAATGCGCTTTCAGTAGTGTCCCACAAGACTCAGCATGGAGCGCATTTGTCTGAAGTTTGAGGGGATGGAGGGTCCTGCAATTGTGCGCGGGTCCCGAACTTCTACTAGTGCCAAGTGTCGACAAGACATAGTCTCCATGATTGGTGCCTTAATGATCAGTGATTCACCCATGATATCAATCCCACTTTCAAAGCTATATGTAAGAAGGAAACTACCTATCAGCGCATACCAATTGCTAGTGCCTCTGCGTAGCTCTGTTTCCAAGTACCATTCAGTTGGCACCTTTCCTAGGGTATGAATAAACATGTGGACCCATTCAGGCCTTGGTTCGACACCCCATACCTAATTCCATTGTTGCAGATGTTTGTGCGGATCCTCCTCGCCAGAGTATAGTTCTTCCTTTTTAATGATTGGTCGTTCAAATCTTAGCCACATCATATGCATGCATTCCTCCTAATATCCCATATTCTCCTTATGTGTTTCACACCATCTTGCTAGAGTGGTGCGCAAGCCAATATCTAAAGCATGGAACCTATGTGCTACCGACACAGTCCTTTCTAGTTCTCACATGAACATGTCTACATCAGTTGAGCCATCATAGTGTGGGAAATCATGTAGCTAAAATGTTATACACGTAGATATCTAGTCACATGATTACAACACAACAAATACACCTCATGAAATTGGTTCTGCCAATTCTCGATTTCCTCATCAGAGTCTAAAAAACAAGAACTTTCCTTCTCCCACTTAAGAGTTCCATCCACTGTTGGGCTGATCCAATCCTCTTCACACAAACTGATGTTATGTATTTGGTCAATTTCGGCTGTAGCGTGCACAGGCTTCGTATAAATGTGTCCTTCGATGGGCTCTGGAGGGATGATAACTCGTACTCCATTGTTATCCAACTCCATCCTTCTTTTTTTCAAGTCTATGGAACCATCCATGTGAATAGCCCAATCCAATCCAAATAGCGCAAGATATGGATCCGAATCATCCAAGATCTCTATCACTTCAAAGTCATCTTTCAGAGTAACACCCTCAGTACTGACTACGACTTGAGGCAGCCTCCCAAGAGGAATGATCCTTTGTTGATTGGCCATGCACAGTTGGATTGTGGACTATTCCAGCTTGGGTTCGCCCATGCACTACCATGTCTGTTTTGGTAGAACATTCACATATGACCCGAGATCAAGAATTACCTGGTCCATCTCATAAGCTCCTATCTGCATGGTCAGGCACATCTTTCTACCCATTCTTTTCTTGTTTTTGAAAATTTTATTGACGACGCATTGTCCTAAAATCGATGGTCCCTTCTTTGTGCAATTATCTATCAATGCCTATAAATTTTCCACTTCCCTTTTGTTGCGTATTAATTTCATACATGCCTGTAGGAAGGGTTTAATCTCTTCATCTCCTCCAACGCATTGCAATGGTCTACTTGATGTTGATACACCACCCTCGGTGAATTATTTTCATGCCTAAATAAAGGTTGCTTTTATGCGCTGCAAATCAACTCATGTCTTATGATATTGCGCCTTATGGATCCAGACACCTATAGTTGACTACTTTCCCTTATCTTCATTGGTATCTATGCCGCTCCTTGTTACTATGTTCAAACTTGGATCCTCCCCACAGGGTTTAGCGTGCACCATCTGCAGGTTTTGCGTTGCGGTCTATATCTTTATTTCCTGCATCTTAGCAATTAGGATAGGGAAATATTCAAGCACATGATCAAGTTTCCTACAATACCTGCAAGACTGGTGCATAGGATTCAGACAATCGTGTGCAAAATGGCCAGCATCTCTGCAGTTATAACAAATGACTTGTCCTCTTCCTCGGCCAACTGATCCACCTCGTCGACCCTTTCCTCTGCCTAGAGATCCTCCTGCCTAGAAGGCGATGCTGGTGAGAAGGACTCAGCCTGTACCCCATATATTTCATATTTATTAATCATCATCTCATAGGTGAGACAATATTGCTCATCATGGCCTAATAATGAACAGAACCTGTAAAACAACTGCTTTAGGTCAAGCTGATACTTCCCAATACTTGGACATGAATTTATGTCATGCAATCCAAGAGCATGATAGATTGTACACTAGATAGGGCTCTTTAAGGGGCTGGGACCTCCAACATTCAAATAATTAGTGAATACAGGACATTGATCCTTATGGTACCTGAAAGCTTTGCATTTCATACACCAGATCTCTACGCACAAGAAGAATATCACAACATAGACCATTGCTAAACTCTTATTTGAACGAGTGTGGGTACACTTGGATCCCACATTCTATCATCTCAGATCGGGACAGTAGGTTCCTCAGTACATTTTGGTCCAGCCTTTGGTCAATTCTGGACACCAAGCTCACCAACTCCACAACTTTCCATCCCCAAAATGATGGCCAGAAAGAGGTCATCAACAAGATGATCGTACACATTTTGCGCATGTACTACTCAAAGAATTCATGCACATCGAATGAGAACCTCCCCTATGTACAACGCAACTATAGCCAAGCTCTCCACAACTCAACCGACCACAACCACTTCAGGTGGGCTTGGGATTCTAGCCACTATGTCCCATTGATGTAGCCATGCCATTTGCGGCTACTCAAGCCGATTCGGCTCATGTCCGGTCTGAAGATAACAAGGTGAAAAAGTTCATTGAGTGCATTCAACACATCCTCCAATAGGTTCATGACATATTGGATAAAGTGAATGCCAAGTACAAGCGGAGATATAATCAACATCGGCTGCCACACAACTTCTAGGTGGGAAACAAAGTGTGGCTACATTTGCAGAAGGAGTGCCTCATTGGACCCCACCGTATGCTTCACCCACTCTTATATGGGCCATACACCATCACCAAGGTTGTAGGGGAGAATTCCTTCGAGCTCATTATTCCACAATTCCTTCATCTGCACCCATTGTTCAATGTGGACCTCCTTCGTCCCTACTTACCACCTCTGACATTGCAAAACAAATCACACCAATAGAGTTAAAACCACACTGTATGGAATAGGCCAACACATATCACGTCATGGACATGAAAATCAAGAACACTTTCCAACAGAAGATCGAACTGTTTTGGATTGTCAAAGATGGCCAACTTCTGCACCAAGGCAAGTGGCTCACTAGGGAGAAAGTTCAGAAGAAGTTTCCTCATCTCTTGGAGGAACTCAATGCAATGGGGACCATTGCTTCCTAAGGGTGGAGGAATGATCTAGGTGGATATTGGTGGCCACCTACCTATTCCACTTGGGGCCCCACCATTGTTTCTTTAGCACAATTTACTATTTTTAGCAATTTTTTCGAGTCCTGAACTTCCCAAGTCATTTTGAGGCCCTAAACGACATTATTTTGGAAAAAATGAGAGCAACATTGACCTTCAACCTATCTTCAACCCATGTTGCTCACATCAAAATTTCTAGTCCTCGAATAGATCTTTCTAACGAGGTGTTGTGCACGTCAAACGGAGATTGTATGGAAAAGTTACGTCCCTGGGAAGTTGATGTACCAATTTACCCAAACGGGGCCCATAGTTTTGGCACTTCATCTCCTAGGGTTAGTTTTTTTGATGTTTAGGGTTTTCCATTGTTTCTAAATAATAAATAGGCCTTGGAGCCTTATTGTAACACAGTTCAGAGGCCTATAGCCGCCACATCTCTTCTTAAAGATAAGCTACCAGTGCCCTAGCCAGTTTATTTCCATTATGTCTGTATTCATATTTAAGTTATGTGATATTAATGAAATTAAGTCTTTTTTCTGCTGCATCTATGTGTTTGTGTATTTTTGTATTTTATTTCATTTCTGCATAAGTCTGGATCAATACTATGGTAGAGATGTGATCAATTTTTTAACCCACCACGAGTCCAAACAATGGAGCTTGGATCCACCTCAAGAGATCAAGTGAGCCAATAATGATTTTTTTTTTGTTTTGGAAATCATAACATATCATTGTAATTTGAAATATTGTAGATATTTTATTTTCAAGAAGGAATCAAATATGTTATGTAAGCATTAGGACAACTAGGCCAGTGGCACGCTTGAACAACTAAGTATCTTAGGCAATTGTAGCACTTCAAGATATTTTGGTAATTGTTCTTGTTTTGACTTTCCCTATAAAATGGAGGAATAACTCATTAGTAGGGGTTCGATTTTCTATTCCAAAGGCTATAATTTTTCACCAAGTTTTGAAAGTTTTGAATCTTACAAGATATATATTTTTCTAGAATATTAATGAAGAATTTTTTGGTGATTCCAAGTGTTGAGATATGGAGTATGTGATTATGTCTTTGTTTATCATTTGATATGTGTTTTTTTCCTCTTAGAAATTATGTAATTGTAGCTGCTATAATTCAAACTTATATAACATATTTATGTATATTATGTTATAGAAAATGGTACCTGTAATGTGTGGGGTTGAAGGCCTTAAAACAAACTCCATAATTTATGTATCTCGTTCCCTTTGTATTTTTCATGATTCTACTGGGATTTAGTGTACAAGATTCTATCATTAGCCCTCTGCACTGGGATTCTTCCTTATATTTCTTCTTTAACCTATACTGCAACAATTAATGAAACTTCACTCTCTATGTGTAGGCCACCAAAACTGAATATTAATTCTTTGGAATGAAATATTGTCCATGTTTAAATTGGATTTTCCTTTGAGTAGGGTAATTGAACCATATTTAGTCATTTTACATTTAAGTCTTGAGAAAAACATATTTATCTTCAAGACACTTTATGATGTCCTAGGCACTGACCTTCTCCTCAACCCGAAAGTTATCTCTAGGAACCACAACATCACTAATCAGATTAATTTTGCAGTTACCCTAAGTTTTCCAGCCTCATTTTATCTTTTTCCTTTTCCAATATTGGTATTTTTTTATGTAAGGTTAGCAAGTCCGCTCGACCTCATCGCACTGTGTTATATCCTCCACCAAAATAGAGTTCACTCTTTTTTCTCATGATCGATGATGTTTTCATTATCCTCAGGTTTGTTGCATCCTTAACGATGCCTATCCATCACTGTCTATTGTCAGTCTCTCTAACATTATCCCATTATTCTACTTCCTATATAAACATGGCCCCCTTAAAGTGTCTTCCTAGTCGTCATGGTGGGGAAACATGTTCATCTTCATCTCGTCATCGACATTTTTTTGGCTAGGACTCAGTGGCCAACCACTTTGATTCAGTTCCTTCTGAACTGAGGAAAAGAATTCTTCACCTAAAGGAAAAGGAGTTTGGGGACCGTTTATATTTTTCTGACTTTGAGATTAGTGGCAACCACCTCAGGTGGATTCCTGATCTAGGAAAATTTAGGAAGAGGGGGCTTCACTTCCTCCACTCACTTTCTATTCATGATCATTGGTTATAAACACTGCTCCATATGTTCATTCACAACAAGCAGGTCGACAATTACAATATTTTTGCAGGGAAGGAGTTAATCAGGAGAATTCTTCGAGACATTCGCTACAATATGGATGATATCGTTTTCAGGTTAATAGGGGTAGAGCGATTTGTGGTGTCTGACTCAGATATTAAGTATGATGCACAACTTGAAGCATCGCCAATCATCAATGCTCCTGCTGGGGCTTCTCCTCAAGCAACTCCTCTCCACACTCTCTGGTCATCATTTCAGAATAATAGTTTCATTAGGGATATTGCACTTCTTTTCTGCAGTTGGTTATTATAATTTTTTTTCGCACTTTGTCATAATGGGATGATGGCATGCCACTTGGGAATACTCGTTGTTTTTTGTATTGGTTTACTCATAGTAAAATGGATGCAGTGTCACTGTAATTGAATAGTTGGCCTAGTACTACTCTCAATATTTTCTCCTAGTCCTATCCTTCTACTACCGACTTCTTTAAATTATGTAAAAGCCTCTGGGTAGTTAAGTTATAATATCTTAGGACTTCATTGATAGTAATGATGTATCTTAGGTCATCACTTGTTGAAATATGTACTCCTAAAGTGTCACTTTGATGAAAAAGCAGCTATCAATATAATATCTTTTATCAACAATAGAAATATATTAACTAACTTACAAAAAAAAAATATCAATAAATATCACTTAGATCTCCTTTTTCCTCTTAGTATTATATTATGATAGTTATATTTCTAAGCTAGTAAATTAGTTTTATTCTTAAACCTTATTCTTACAATACTTGTGAAAAGTAACATGTTAAATTATACATAACCTTCCTATTCCATAAAGGACTTTACAACAACTCAAAAAGAATTGAAGTCCAAAAAAATGAAAAGATAACACTTCTTTATGACAATATTATTACATAGTCTAAATTTGTTTAAATATTTCTTTGTTTTTATTTATTTATTTAATCTATCAATTAATTTTAATAATATTTATAAATATTAGTTTTTAATTTAATAATATATTTAGATATTATTATTACTAATTTTTTAAATATATTTTCACATTAATTTTAGTAAAAATATTTACAAAATAAAATTTATGTTATTATTATAAATTTAAATTTAAATGATTTCATATTTAAATAAATAAGTGAAAAATAACTCAACAATTATGCTAAGCTAAGAAAATATTTTTCTAAATAAATCTAAGTTACTATTGAACATACATGATTACTTATTATAAATTATGTTCAAATATGAATTATAAGCTTAAAAGACTTGTAAATAATGACATTAATTTTAATAATTTATTTTAATATTGTTATCATAGTATTATTATGTTTTTAATTTGTCTTTATAATAATAATTTATAATGTTTTTAATTTGTCTTTTATAATAAGAATTATACTAGCTATTAATCATTGTAGTAGATTCTAGAGGAATTAATGAATTGCCCTAAAATAATAATAAGACAATCTTATGGGTCATCATTATAGGTTTATATTTAAATAGATGAGGAAATGCCAACAATTATGACAAATTTATCTTTCTAATTTGGCCTACTTTGTTATTGAGCATACATAATTACACACCATGGATCATGCTCAGATATGGATTATATGCTTAAAACAATGACTTTGTTTGCCATCTAGTGGAACATGGGGGCACCAATGGCAAGTGGAATTTGAAAATGAAATATCTAATAATTATAAACATGCAACTTATATAATCATGTTGGAGAGTTGTAATATTGATGAGTAGAACATGTTGAAGTACAACACTCGAATGGTAATTCATAATGCCATGGATTACTTGTAAGAAAAGGAGGCGTGGCATTGGCAGTGAGTAGTAGAACATGGGGTTAACTGCAATGAATGCTATTCAAATTTTTACTTTTTGTTTTCAACTAGATGGGCCTTGCATTGTCATAATGTCACCTTTACCTCCTAAAGTGCTTCTGTGTCTAATTCAACGTAGGCACATTACCCTAGGTAAGACTTCTAATTTTAAATTCTTGCTTCCATGTTTACTACATGGTACTACAAAGCTTCCAAAGATAAGATGCCGATCTATGATGTAAAACTTTATTTTCCGTACGGTTAACCTTAGCGTTAGTTTACAAGATGATAACATTAACATTTATCATGTTATTTACGATAAATTTATAGTATTGAAGAGGTGGGAAATTTAGTTCGAGTAGTTAATAGTCTTAAGGTTTTAATTGAATCTGAATTTATAATAATAATAATAATAATTTATTTATATTTTTAATAATTTGATTTTTTTTAGTAAGTTTGGTAAATTATATTTTTAGTATATTTAATGTATCATTATTTTGATTAAGTAAGGAATTAAATTAGTGATTTTATATTAAAGAGTTTTTTAATAAAGCACAAAATCACACTCTATCCAAAATCACATAGACAATAATTTAATCATTAAAAAAGAATAAATATATTTTAATTTTTTTAGATTTGAATTTATAAAAAAGTAACACATCCTCTTAAATATTAAATCCACTTAAATAGTTTAACCAATTAAAATAATTGTTAAGATATTTTTTTTTTCCATATATAAATTATTATTGTAATTTTTTGTTTTAATTATATTATACTATTAAAATAATTTTTTCGGAAAATCATATGAGAAATTTTGGAACCAACGCATTTCGAACTATGATGAACTACATTCAGTAGTTCGAAAAGCGTAGGTTCTAAAATTTCTCATGTGATTTCCCGAAGATTTATCTTAATATGATATCTATCACAGAGGTTTACACTTTCATATATTATACTACTTAATTAATTATATAAAGTCATATAAATTATTTCAAAAATTGTTGCTATATGTTGGTCAAAATATCTTATATGTTGGTGAAAAATATCTTATAATACATTGAAGATGAAAAACAAATATTTAATAAATGTAACAAATATGTTGATTTTAAAATTTGTTTTATTATTTATTATAAATTAAATTAAATTTTCTATTAAATATTTTTATTATAAAGAAAAGGAAATTTAGAATTGTAATTTTGAACCCAAAAATTAAATTATAACATTGTACTAATTAAATAAATAAAATTAATTAATTATTCTTTAAAATTTATGAGATATAAGATGATTGGTAATATAACATATTTTATAGAAATTTATGCATCCCACCAAATTATAATCTCAACCTATAACATAATGATGGTGATGATGATGATGGTTATTGTTTGTTAAGACCAGTGGTTTATCAGACCTTAATAAAGGAGAAAGAATATAAGTTTGATTCAAATCTGGCAGATTCTATCGTTCCAAGGGGTCTTGGGAATAGACCATTGCCCGGTCTCACTCCGAAGCTCATGGGAATTAGTTCTTATCTTAGAGATGTTCATTTTTTTCTTATTGTTGGACAAAGCAGAGAGATAATTATGATTATCAAGGTTGGGATTGATCATTTCCTTATAGTTTCTTACATATAATGACAAATATATTTTATCCCATATGTTCCTTGAATGTAATGACTAACATATTTTGTAATCTTCCAGAGCAACTCATAGAATTCCTTTATAATTCTAAAAACAATACCCATAACAAATGAAATATCAAAACCCATGTGTTCAACTCATAGAATTCCTTTATAATTCTAGAAACAAGACCCATAATAGATGAAATATCAAAGCCATGTGTTCTTGACGTAAAGAATACTCCCAACTAGTTATTTATACGAGGTGTTGTCCACCCATGATGAAGAATGAATAGTCTCAAATTTAATGCCAAAATGAAATTTATAATAAGCCATCTAAAAATATGAGTAGATTTTAACTATATCTAAATTACATCAAAATGATCCTACCATAAAAATAAATAATCTCTTACCATAAAACTAAGTGATCTCTATCTTGTAAAAGTAATATAACATTCACAAATCATACATGAACAAGTTATCCACCTTTGTCCTATAAAACATATTTCATAATAACATTTTATATACTTATAAACTATTTATTATCAATAAATCATCTCTACATAAACCGAAAAAAATCATCCAAACCATAAAATATATTACAAATAAATTACTTATTATTTTATCATTACTAAAATACTAAAAACACAAATATGTAAAATGTATAGGCGTTAATAGACGAGACCTATGGATTTAAAAAACATAAACATCATTCCACATCACCTAGCATGAATGATAGTGGAAAATGCAATCACAATTAGGGTGGAAAATGTAGTGATTTAAGAGAACGAGGCTATTTATTCATTTTCTATCTCTGATTCATAAAACCAAGGTTTGCCTCTAAAAGTTTTGAAAGTAAATGATAGACATATCATATATGTTCCCCATTTTTGTTAATTTCAAGGGGATGATAGAGGTCCAATCAAAACTTTACCCACATGCATTCTTACACATTTCTCTAAGATATTTGAGAGCTACAACTATATTCATTTTCTCTTTCATTCATAAAACCAAGGTTTCCTCTAAAGGTTTGTAAGGTACATGACAAACATATCATATCTGTTCCCCCATTTTTGTTAGTTTCAAGGGGATGACAAGGGTCCAATCAAAACTTTACCCACAGACATTCCCACACATTTCTCTAAGATATTTGAGAGCTACAATTAGAAGAATAATGAAGATTTGATTAATCAAAATTGAAAAGGAGGCCACATCTCTATTTGTCTATCTGAAAGGGTCAACAAAGGTCCACGTTATAATGTAGTGCATCGAGTTGAACGCAAACACGTGGCATGTTTGATGATATAGTTACCTGAATACCTACCCAACCAACCAAACATCATGACATTCCATGCAATATTTACCTAAATACCCACCCCAACCAACCCAACATAATAACATTCCATTCAACTAATTTAAAAAGCCTACGGGGGAGAGCATGTCCATATCCATGCATACATGGACCCACATTGGAATGAAACGAGTAAATGTATTCATATTTATCTGTGTATTTATACATAAATTAGAGTGAAAAAAAATCAGATTCAAATTATTTTTTGATACGAATTTTGTTTTATTTTATTTTATTTTTTCAAAATTTTGGTAATTTAGAGATTTTAAAATAAACAAAATTTTTAGCAAATTGGATTTTTTATTGGAATTCATTATTTTGGTAATTTTATTGGAATTTTTAATTTAAGGTAAAATTGCGATTTCTACAATTATAAATATTGATTTTGAATTAATTTTAAAGTTTTGAATTTATTTAAATTTTTATTTTTAATTTTAATTTGAGCAATGTAAATGGGCATTTCAATAATTCTTTATTTACCATTTTTTAAGCTATAGGATAATTTGAAGTGTTAAGGCCAAAATTATATGAATAAAACTTTGTAATTGAAGTTCCCATAATGTAAAATTATAAGATAAAATTATAACTTTCAATTTTTTTAATTGAATTTGAAAAAATTAATAAATTGAACTCATACATAATTAAGAAAATTGAAGACAAAAAAGCACCTAAATTGACTCAATTTGATGGGAAAAGAAATCCATCATATCACATTAAGACATTTGCTTTAGCTGCTGCTGAAGCTTAAAAAAAACAAAAACAAAAAACATTTTTTAAAATTGTTTTGAATATATCTTTATTAAATTACAATTTCAAAATATTTATTATGATCTAATTTTCAGGAACTTTTTGAGTCATCAAAATTAACTATAGTAATTTAAGAATATTTATCTTAAAAATTTCTAAACACAAATAAACCTAAATAATTTGATTACCGTATTTCTTATTTCTTGAGATTCAATAAACCAAATTTGATTTTAATAAATATTAATCATTTTCTTTTTCTCATTAATTAATATTAAAATTAAACTAATATACTTCAATATTAAAATTTACATTAATTAATTATTTATTTATTTTAGTATAAATAAAGTATAATATTCCTTTATAAATTAAAAAATTTATAATTTGTATGTGCATTTCCACTCATTTCACCCATTCCCCCCTTTATAAAGTTCTATTTAACCTCCTCCCATCTAAAGAGGAAAGTGGTGGATTGGAGAATTGTATGTGAAGATGGTGTGGTGGGGTGCTGAATGCACCCAATCCTAACTGAAATCCTAAGTAGAAGGATTTCAGTTACAGTTAACGCTTTTCCCGTCGTTTTCTGCCTTTACTTACCTAATGTTTGTCATACGGTGAAGGGCATGATTCCCGACCCATCTTTTAAAGAAAATTATTGTGCATCGATCTTTTCAAATTGGATTACTGGGTTTATTCCATGGATTCCCAAGAGAAAGTCAAATACAATTGGACATGGCGTTAAAAAATTTACATTATTATGTTTTATGCCAGCAAAAAGACGAAAAATACATAATTTTGTAAGTTCAAACTTGAAAACTCAGAAAATGGTTTCCCGGTTTAAATTTAAAGTAAAGTAAGAAATATTTAAATGGTTTCCCGGTTTAAATATTTAAATATTTTTGACTTTTGACTTTTTCTATGTTAATATAATTATAAAATTATAATTTTATATTATTTAAATTATTTTTTTAATCTATAAATTTGTTTATTATTATTTTTTTAAATATTTGAATTATACAAGGTTAACAATTGAAATCGGTAAATCCAACCATCTTTTTATATTTTTAACTAAATTATTCAGAATATATATCTTTGAAAAATAAAAACATAAAACATTTAAATTTTAGGAAAAAATACGATTAGAAATGAGATGCTGATGACGTTTTTATTCATTTATTAAAGAGGAATTATATAAATTGGTAGGGATGCCTTAAAACATAATAAGATTTTTTATCCATTTATTTTTACTTTATTGATTTTTTTAGAAATTAACCATTATAAATTTTGATTTTGATAATAATAATTTTTATTAAGTTTATACAATGTAGGAAAATTGGAGATATGATATTTTATTAAGTTATTTTATGATGAAAAGATCATTAGTTTAAAACATTGTGTACAAATTTAATTATGAGTATGAGTTAATGTGGCCTAAGTGATTTTTTGGTGATTTTGAGGGCTTAAATGCCCTTGAACCATGTTTTCTCAAGCATCACGCCTATTTACAGAGAATCTAACAAAAAAATATTACTATAACCAAAAATTATAATATATAATTAAATTTTCATGAAGAAAGCTTACATGTGGATAACTTTAATTTTTAAATAAGTTGATTGTGATTTAGGCATGTTTTTTATTTTTAAGAAGTTGATTTTGTTTTGATTAGAAAAAGTCTTATTTTGATTTAAGCATGTTTTTGAAACATAGATAATTTGAATTGTTTTAAAATGAGTTAAAATTGCTAAATATATGAAAAGAACCCGATTACACTTCCTTTGTAATTTATGAGGGAAGAATATGTAGAAAACTCAAATTATAACTAGTTGCAAACAAATGAATTGAACAATAAAACATTAAGAACAAGATATACTATGGAAAACTCTTTTGAGAGAAAAACCCCACAATCTAAAGGACATTTGTATTATTTAGCAACAAACGTTTACAATACAAAAATTCATGTGCTCTTTCCAAGAGTGTCTAGTAGTGACTTAATTCCAGAGAAAATACTGCAACACTTAATATATAATGCATAATAGAATGACACATTATTCTTGGTTTTCTATTTGTACCTAGAGAAAATCACCAATAGGTTATTCTCTACCACTGCTCACTACTGATTAATTCTTTGCACAGTGTTGAATTATCCCTTACACAATTGTCAAAACATTCCTTGCATAATTTCTAAAATATTAGTTGTATAATAACTGAAATGCTCTTTACACAATTGCTAGAATATTCATTTCACATCTATTGAAATATTCCCTACATAATAATTGAAATATTCTCTACACAACAACTAAAATATTTCCTGCATAATAGCTAAAATATACCGTACAAAATTGTGAAAATAATCTTTACACAATTGCTAAAATATTCACTCCACAACTCTTGAAATAGTCTCTACATAACTAAATTTCTTTGTGGTGTTGTATAATTTCTCTACGGAACTATAAGTTTTTTTGCAAGACTATATAATTTCTCTATAGCAATTTAATTTTCTCCATAGCACCACAAAAATTCTCCACAACATTGTAACATTCTTAGCAACACTACAAGATTTATCTATAATAGTGCAACATTCTCAATAGTGCTATACAATTTCTCTGCAGTAGTGTAGCATTATCTATAGCACTGCAAAAGTTTTCAACATCACTTTAAGGTTAATGACACATTTCCAAACATTCTCCCACTTGTCATATGCCTTCTAAAGATCGAAGGGAAAACAAATCAAACTACAAGCTAGTTTTTAGGTCTTAGAATGCCCATTCACTCACAACACCACTTAATTTTTTCTATGCTTACTGGTTTGGTTAATGCATTTTCAACATTTTGCAAGGTGTCAAATTTGTCAACTATCACCTTTTCATCCTCTATTATGTGTCTAAAAAATGGCATTGGATATCTATATGTTTTTTCGTTGCATGAAATGTTGGATTTTTGACTAGACAAATGTCATTATCACTATCAATTTGAATCGTGATATATTTTTAACTTAACTTTATTTATGAAGAAAGTTTCATAGGATATATAGCCTCGTTATAGGCATGGGTAGCTAACATATATTCTACCTTTGCAATATACAAATCAACCACAACTTGTTGCTTGCTCATCCAACTCACTGCTCCACCAAATAGAGGAAACACATAACCACTAACTCAAGACTCGCACTATTTGGAAAATTCCTCTCATCATGTTTTGGCTATTCCATTGTGGGAGAATGCTTAAGGATTCTCTAAAAATAAATTTTCTTTTGTACAAAAATTTTATAGTGATCTGATCCCAAAGCTTGTAACTTTTCACACCAAAATCATAGCTAATGAATATACATTTCCTTGCCTTGTTATCCAACTTAAATTGCATTTCCTTAAGAATGAAAGCATATGCGTCACAACCAAAGATATAAATATGCTGATGAGAGGTCTTCTTACTAATCCAAACCTCCATAGGGGTCTTATACACAAGAGATGATGTGGGAAGCCTATTAATCAAATAACATGTTTTAGTAACCGCTTAAATCCAAAATTTCTTCTTTAGGCTACTCCACTAAGCATACTCATATCTCTTTCTATTAATGTTCTATTCATATATTCAACAACTCCATTTTGTTGAGGGGTACATGGAATTTTTTTATGTCATTCAATGCTATTTTCCTCGTAAAACTTATCAAATTATGTAGGACAAAACGTGTTGCCATTATCATTACTCAACATCTTATTCTTCCTACTAGTTTGATTTTCCAAGAGAGCTTTAAGCTTCTTAAATCGAATAAAAACCTCATATTTAGTTCTAAGGAAGTATACCCATGTCCTTATTGAGTAACCATCAATAAATTACTTATAATACAAAGCCTCAAAAATTGAAATTTTTTTAATTAAAGTAATTACATAAGAATGAATTAGCTCCAATAGCCTAAAATATTTATGAGAAGTAGAGTAAAACTAATCATGGTTAAATTTTGCATATATGCAACGCTCCCATAAATAAAATTCAAGAAAACATTCATTGAATGTATCAACCATTTTTTTCATTTTGCAAGACTTGTAGGCCCTTATCACCTATATGGAACAATATATTGTGCCATAACATTGCCCTCTATGTATGTAACTTGATCTATGAATCCAAATCGTTTTAAGGAGGTTTTGATTGTGAAGAGGTAGATTTTATATATCTATTTAATGCAAAATAAGATAAAAAATTACACTAAAAAGTGCATTCATTAAGCTGAAACAAGGTACCGTTATGAACACCCTTAGCGAGTACCATAGCTCCATGAACCATCTTGCACCCTTAGTCATAGAAAAAAACTTTCACACCTACATCTTAAGTGTTTTGAGTAATAATAGATTTTGTACTAAATACAAAATATGCAAAAAACCATTGATCCCCTTTCTTCTGTCATTAGGGAATATAATCAATACTTTACCATGACCAACTATGTGGAGAGGAGAGCCATTACCAAGATATACAAATCCACCATCATAATTTTCATACGTTGATAACCAACACTAATGAGAATTCATATGGAATGAAGCTCCATAATACATCAACCATGCACTTTGAAATGCACGAGTTTCCAAACCTACAACAAAGGAATAACCATCATCTTCTTAAGAAGTTTTTCTTGAATCATTATGAAGGTCCTTATTTTTTTTCTTTTTATTCTTCTTTTATTCCTTGCAATATCTTCTAAAGTGCCCGATTTTGCCACAAATCTACCATTTTTCCTTCGACAATCCAAGAGATTTTTGTCTGCCATGAGATTTGGATCTACTATTTTCTCCCTTCTTTCCTTTATATTTTTATATTCCATGAATAGTAAAAGAATTGTTGGTGGATTTAGAATATTTTTACGTCACCTCCTCTAACAGTAAGGCAAGCACAACCTCATCAAGCACTAATTTTTTTATAATGCTTCTAATGGCCATTACTAGGTTGTTCTATGAATCAAGTAAAGAACCAAAAATATTCATACAACAAAACACCTCATCCATATCAACTCCAACTGAGGCCAACTAGGTCACAATAACATTAAATTCATTTAGGTTATCAACTACATAATCACTATCACCCATTCTTAAGGAAAACAACCTTTTTTAAAATAAAAATTTTATCATATAGATATTTAGATTTATACAAATCCCTCAAATTACTCCAGAGAGTAGATGTAATATTTTTTTTAGAAACATTCAATAAAATTGAATCAACCAAGTAAATCCTAATAAGGCTCATTTCCTTTCTCTCCAACACCACCCATTCTTCATATGAAATACTAATGGATTGGGTTCTTGAGATTGATATATATATATATATATATATATATATATATATATATATATATATATATATATATATATATATATATATATATATATGCAATAAGATCCTCCATATTGAGCTTCTAAGGCTGAAATTTAGTGCCATTAAACTTATCCAATTCTATTCTAAAGTTGTTCACCATTTACTTGCAAAATGACTTCCTCTTATGTAAGCTCCCTCTCAAGCAAAGATTAGATAAAAAATCCTTGTCCTTTACAACTTGAATTTGAGGTGATCAAGTTTTAATTCCAAACGAAAAGAAGATGAGGTGAAAAGTATACTAATCTATGAGGGAAGAATGTGCAGTAAATTCAAATGAAAAACAATTGTAAATACATGAAATAAACAACAAACCATAAAGAAAAAGATATCCTGGGGAAAACCCTTTCAAGGGAAAATTGAACACTCTAAATCAAATTTGTATTAATTAGAAAAAGGATGATTACAGTACAAAAATTCACGTGTTCTCGCTAAGAGTGTTCAACATAGGCATAATTCAGGAGAAAATTTGGTAGGATAACAATAAGGAAAATATGCTCTCTCCCTCTTAATTTCCTTTGCTGCAACACTTAATATATAATGCATAATATAACCACAAACCATTTTTGTCTTTTTATTTCCGCATAGAGAAAACCATTAGCATGTTATTGTTTTCCACTACTCATTGTTGAAATCATTATCTACACAATGTTCAATTATTCCCTTTCAGAACTGCTAAAGCAACCCATGTATAACTGCTAAAATATTCACTGCACAAGAGCTAAAATATTCTTTACGTTGATGTTGGAATGTTCACTTCTGAGCTGCTAAAATATTCCCTACATAACAATTGATATATTATTTGGACAATAACTAGAATATTTCTTGCAGAATAGATGAAATATCCTCTACATAATTGTTGAATTATCCTTTACACAACTAGAAACATATTCACTTCATAGCTACTAAAATATTCACTAGATAACAATTAAATTTCTATATAGTGTTGCATAATTTCTTTGTGGCACTATAAGGTTTTTTGTAGCACTACAGAAGATCTCTACTACACTAAAGAAAATATCAATGTCAATGTAACTTATTTTCAACGCCACAAAATTTCTCTACTGTTGGGGTTCCCATGTTTTGGCCAGATTGGCAAGACCAAAAGATGAGACAACATCAAACCCATTTCAGACCTCAGGATCTAGCCCTCCTGGGTCCAGAGAGGGATCTCTCTATGATATATCAAAGGTATATGAATTTGAAGCTCAAGGTTAAAGATGTTAGGCTAGTTATTAGGCTCAGGGTTTGTTTGTTTGATTTGTTTGATTTGGTTGCTGGTTATCAGGAAAGAAGGGTTCAATGTAAGACAAGGATGAGCAAAGAGGAAAAGGCAGAGGTGAAGTATTCCAGGGAAGCATTCAAGACCATTGGGAAATGGAGTCAGGAAAGGATTTGCTTGCTAATCAATAGGCAGGCTTTCAGTTGGGCTAGTCATCTAAAACATATGATCTTAAAGATGATTTTGTGATATGGAAAGGTAAGTGAGGAGGAGATAACACAGATTCAGAGCACAAAGTTAAAGACCAGCTGGTCGCACAAGGATCCTAGTGGACAGGGCTAACTCTAATCCCCAGTGTTCCCAAATCTTCCAACTAAATCCATAACAAGAAAGATCTAAGAACAGATACATTTAATTCATACTTCAAAGAGCAGGCAATAACATCCACTACACTGGTTAAATTAACTGAAATCGATTCTTAGATAACACATTTAGAAGAAAAACATCAATGGCAAGGAGAGCAGAAACATAGGGTACCTAACAAGGGTAAATCCTATGCCAATATTTTGATGCAAGCCAGTAGAAACGAAATGAAATGAACTAAACACAGAGATAGGAAAACATCACCGTTGCTTTAGATCAGGATCCAAAGAAATGTGCTTGTCATATTAAACATCAATACCAATCAAGTACAACATTGCCAATAACTGAATACTCAGTTTGAAATCATATTCCTCAACCTATCTTACAACTTTACACAGAGACTGTGTCTCAAAAGAAACTACTTGCAATTTTCTGATAACTAATCAACAACCTTTACAATGAGTTTCTTCATGAATTTATAGCTCCAGAGGAGCAGAGAAGGTGGGTGAAGAACTAAATGCAACATTAAAAACTCCAGAAGAGGAAGAAAGGCCGAAGGCCACTATGTATAAATTCTGTGCATTAATCTGGGACACCTTTGGGTGAAAGAGTGGCCTTCGTTAGGTTTCCATTAATTTCAGGTATGTCTCTGATGTACTTTGGCTGTAGTGCTCTGTAGCACTTCTGGTGATCTGAACAAAAATAAATCAATGGTTCAAGTCTGCCATGATGTATAACTAATGCTTCTGATAGCGTAGGACTGCTATCAGGGTGGGAAATATTTCAGGAACACGATATAGGATAAATGTTGTATGGGCATTCTGTCCTTTACGGGGAAAACATTCTGCTGATTTGAAAACTTGATGATATGGTTTTTTGCGTGTTGTACCCTCTGTGCGATCCATGACGTCGCTAATCTGGTGCTTTGCCTCTAAATCCCTGTATTAAGGCTTAAAGCTCTTCATTGAACTGGTTTATTACTAGCTGGTATTTCTCTGCCGCTTCATAAATGCCTTGATCTGCAAAATATGGGCTTTAATGGCGCCAGATAGGTTTTTTGCGAAGATTGAACTGTCCTGGGGTAATATTTATGCTGCCGCTACCTTTCCGAGTATTTCCATTGTAGTACCAGCTCCCAAATTCAACTCTGCCTGCGCAACATGCCATTAAAGTAGTACATATGAACCATGGCGATTTCACGCCTTTCTGAAACCCTGCAAAATGCGAAAACAAGTTAAGGAAACAATGAGTGGGGTGGTGGATGCGATTTAGATGATGAAAGTGATTGTGTAGCTGGTGAAATGGCGGAACAATGCAGAGGAATGATGGAGGGAAGCCTTAGTGAAGGTTGGCAGAGCGCAGAGGAAATTTAAATGAAAAAACCTTAACAAACTTGACCTTTGAACCAATATATGCAAAGGGATGGGCAGATGTACGGTGGATACACGTGGGGGTGACGTGGCGGGACCAAGCGATGGAGGAAAAGTCAACAGCGGGGAAAAAAAATCTGGACCGTTAGATCTCAAAGGAGATCGACGGTTGAAAATGCAGCGGAGTGCAACAAACGGTGGGCCAGGAGTACGGTGACCTTGGATAAAACCCCGCGCAACTCTGCGGAACGACGACCGTCGGATGGGCGACGACAGATCTGAAGGTTCACAATGATATCGCTCCACGTCCTGTACCGAACGATAACGTGCGATGGCATAGCGGTTTTGGAACAGTGTCGGAGCCACGTGTCGAAAGCTGAGTGGAATCGTTGGGCAATGGGAAAATACTGCCTACCGCCCAAAGTGGTGCGATAGATACCACTGGGTTTGTGAACAGTGTTTACGGAAGGGACCACCGGGATGGACGTACTGCGGATCGTCGGATCTACAGGTAAATAGACGGCGATGGCACATTCGGGGAAATGAACGGGGTAGACCACGGGCACTGCAGAGTTAACACGGACCGTCCGATTTGCGTCGATCGACGGTTGATATTACCTCCGATACCAATTGAGATAAGCACTTTTTGGTTAGCGTCTGGTTTCGGCACCCAGGTCATAAGGTGGAAGAAAAGCTGAGGGGGCTGGCCGAAAGGTGCTAGCCCTATTATAATGTTAAAAGTGGGTTTTTAACCCATTTCATTGCATTTTAAAGCCAAAGGAGGGTAGGGATAGGGAACAAAGGGGAGAATTTGGCTAGACAAAGGGTGAAGGTGGGTTTTCAAGGGAATTTGGTGAGATTAAGGGGATTTTGATAAAGGGAATAAGAGGTGAAAGGGACACTTTGCAGGGATATAGGGGATAAATATAGACCTTTTGGAGCACAATTTCTGCAAACAATGAGACCTTATAAAGGGAGTCAGTAGAGGGAATTTATCAAAGGCCAAGGCACAGGAGACTTCAAGGATGATGTGTCTTCAGGGGAGATGCATTCCTTGAAGGCTCAAAAAACAATTTAGCCCCCTACTTTGCTTTGTCAAAAATTTATAGGGGGGCTAACGGTGGCTCCACATGGGGATGGCTTCTTCTTGAAGGAGTCAAGAATTTAGAGAATAGATCTTTGGAGCAGGCCAGTTTCCTGCTACTTGGCACATCCCTTTCTTTCTTTAGATTAGCTGCCACGATATGAAGACATTACATCAGCAGAAACACTTTCCCAACAAACTACCTACCCACACTACAATCCTAGCATTTTTTCTTCTCCTAGGGTGCATTTGAGCTAGCAGACCCTTTTCATCTTTTTATTTTTTACAAACAAGAAAATAAACCTAATCTAAATCTACCCTTACTGCTCCATGAGACCAGATTAGACTGTTGGTCTCATATGTTTCTCTACCTAATCTAATATCTGCTGGGATTGAACTGTCCAACAGATTTCTTCTCTATATTCTACGACATAAATTGAAAAACAGTCAAGCCAGGATTAGACTGTCTAACTTGCTGTGGGTCCAAGGCATAAAGACAGTTGCACATGGACCAAATTTGCAGAAAACTGAAAACAAAACTGTGAAGGCTTGAAATCTGAAACTTGAAGTATCCTTCTTCTCTTTGTGACTCAATTTTTGAGCATGTTAGAGTCACTTCTTTTCTTCATTTCAGCTACGATTTGGGGCATGTTAGAGCTGATTCTTCTTTCTTCTTTGCTGGTCCAGATTTTGGGCATGTTAGGGCCAGCTGTTTTACTTTCTTTGTCTCCGGTTTTGAGCTTATCAGAACCAATATTTTGCACGTCAGAGGTTCATGTTTTAAGCATGCCTGAACCTCTCCTTTTCCTCTATTTTCTGAAACATTTTTTCTTTTTTCTTGAAAATAAAAAACTGCAATGGTAATGGAAACTGGAAATTGTAAATCAGCAGAAGTAGTGTTTGAGTATCCTGCCATTGACAAGACCCCAAAACAGCTATGTACCATCTAATTCCTGTAGGAAGAAGTCATTTGGACCCACAGTGGCCTAGATGATGTATGGACCTTGCCACAGACTGTCAAACTTGCTGTGCTTTCCTTTACCCTCCCTTCTTGAGTCCCACTTCAAAACTTTATCCCCAATTTTGAAATCAGGAGCTTTGGTTCTTTTGTCAAACAATTTCTTTATATTCTCTTGAACTTTCACTGCTCTGTTGTAAACCTCTTCTCTTGTTTGCTGGAGATGAATTGTCTGGTTTATTCTCCTCACCATACTGTCTTCTTCTGTTTGAATCTCTTGGACCAGCTTGATCACTGGTATCCCAAGGCTGGTAGGAAACACTGCTTCGGTTCCATAGACAAGCCGATAAGGTGACATGCCAATAGATTTCTTTGTTGTAAGCCTGTCAGCCCACAAAGCATGTACTAACTTGTTGTGCCATGAATTTTTGTTCTCTTCCAACAGCTTTTTGATGATGATCACCAGGCTCTTGTTTGATGATTCAGCTAATCCATTACCTTGAGGGTAATAGGCAATCGAATGACTGAGTGCTATTTGATACCTGTGACAAAAATCAACCATTTTCTTGGATCCGAAAGGAGTAGCATTATCAGTGATTATTTTCCTTGGGCAGCCAAACTGAGAGAGGAGATGACATTCTAGGAAACTAATGATGACTGAATCTGTGGCATTCCTAGTAGGTATGGCCTCTATCCACTTAGTGAAGTAGTCTGTGGCTGTTAGGATCCATTTGTGTTGTGCAGAAGAAGAAAGGTGAATCTCCCCTATGAAATCTAGGCCCCATTGCAGAAAGGGACCTTCAACAGTGATGGGTTGTAGAGGTAAGGGGAGGAGTTTTCTTTTGCCTTCAAAAATCTGGCATTTGTGGCAGGAAATTATCATCTTATGGACATCATTGAAGAGTGTAGGCCAATAGTAGCCATCTCTGAGTATTTTGTTTACAGTAGCCTTCCAGTTCAAGTGGCCTCCACACTCTCCTGCATGGAATTCTTGTTTAACCCTCTCTGCCTCGTTTTCAGGCAAACATTTAAGCAATAGGCCATTTGGGTTCTTCCAGTATAAGCAGTTATTCAATATGCAATAGCTCCTGGCTTTTAGCTTTAAGAATCTAGTCTTGTTCTTTGATAGTTCAGGAGGGGCATTGAGGTGTGTAAGCACATACAAAATTTCAGAATACCAAGGAGAGCTCTAAAAATTTTCCTCAACAGTGGGATTGGGCAATTCCCATTTCTCATCCAAGGTATTTACCATGTTAATGTCTAGGGCTTGTAGGTTCAATTCAGCCATTAGTTGTGCTAAGCCCTGAACTTTAATCAGTTTGGTGGGTTTTATCTCAAGGTTATATTCTAAGATCACGAAAATCCATTTGCCCCTTTTTCCATCTGGGTCTTGGGACAAAATGTCCTTAACCACTATATTTGGCACATAGGCTATGGTGTGGGAATGTAGTATGTACACCCTAAAGTCTTTCAAGGCATTAATCAGAGCATAGGCATGTTTCTCCATTATGTTGTATTTCAAGGGTGCATCTCTGAGTGCTTTGCTGAAGAAAGAAATGGGTTCTTCCATTCCCTCTGGATTTTTCTGCAGTAGAACTGCAGCTATTGTATGCTTGGAGGCAAATGAAAAAATCAGGAAATCCTTTGAGAAATATGGGCTGATTAGAACAGGAGCCTGGGTAAGTGCAAGTTTTACTGATTCAAAAGATTTCTTAGCTTCAACAGTCCATTTAACTCCTACACCTTTTTTCAGCATGTTAGTCATGTTCCTAAGGTGTTCAGCGAGATTGGGAATAAACCTCATAAGGAAGTTAATTTTCCCAATGAAGGACTGTAATTCCTTGATGTTTCTCGGGTGTGTGATTTGTATTATTCCCTCAACTCTCTGTGGGTCTATCCTAATTCATTTTTCAGATATAATGTGGCCAAGAAGTTTTCCTTCTTATAGCCCAAAGACAGTCTTTTTAGGATTCAATGACAGACCATACCTTTTGCATTTTTCAAAAACTCTTCTCAGGTGTTCTAGGTGTTCTTCCTCAGTCTTGGAATATACTGTTATGTCATCCAAGTAAATAACAATGAAGTGTCCTATCTCATCTGAAAAAGCTATATCCATCGCTCTTTGGAAAGTTGCACCAGCGTTCATCAATCCAAAAGGCATATTCACATACATAAAGGTACCCCATGGAGTGGTAAAGGCTGTCTTGAGTTGATCTTCTGGGGTTACTAAGACTTGGTTGTAACCTGAAAAACCGTCCAACAAAGAAATCCTTTTTGAGCCTACTACCCGCTGTAGAATGTGTTCCATTTTTGGCAAAGGGTAGTTGTCTTTGAGTGAGGCTCTATTAAGATTTCTGAAGTCAATACATAATCTAATCTCACCAGTTTTCTTTATCACAGCCACTAGGTTTGATACCCAATCAGAGAACCTCACAGGCACGATTATACCTGCCTCATACATTTTCTTAATCTCTTTTTCTATTGCAGGCAATTGTTTTGGGTTTATTCTGTGAAGTTTTTGTCTAAAGGGCTTATGATTTTCTTTCAAGGGTATCTTATGCTGTATGATGTTTGTGTCATAGGCCCTTAAATCCTCATAACTCCAAGCAAACAAATCAATGAATTCCTTGAATAGGTCAATGCATTTCTTTTTCATGTTTGCAGGCAGGGACTTAGCCAGTTTGATCATTTTGGGTTTGTCTTCAGTGCCTATGTTGCATTCCTCTACATCAGAGTCTGCATGTTCTATAGTGGGCTTTTTTTCTACATCATCAAAGTCAAAAAGGTCTTCTAAAGGGGCCAGACCTCGAGGTATGTTCTTATCTTTGGTCTGCAACACCTCTACTTCTTCACTGTCTGCGTTTTCACATTTTTCGTACGGATTTCCATTCTGTTCATTTAAAGAGTTTATTTCTATGTTACAGAGTGTTTCTTCCTCATATGAGGACTCTTCCCTTAGGTAGCTACTATCAGATTTAGAGTCTGAATCAGAAAATTCAAACTCGTTTCTGCCTACCAGGAAATATTCAATCTGTTTATCTCCTTCAAAAACCTGCCAATATTTTTCATTGTCCGACACTGTAGGTATGAATTTGGTCTGAATGATGATCTGTTGGTCACTGGGAGTCTTAGGGTAGGAACTAGCTAGGCAATCTAATCCATTTTAAATGACATTTTGACTCCTTGGAACAAACACTAATTCGTATTCAACAAACGTTTTCAGTAAATCCATAGTGTCGTTCCTGTAGGCTCGCAGTCTAGGATGTTTCACTGTATATTTTCCATTCACCTATTTAATAATCAGCTTAGAGTCTCCATGCACGGTTATCCTATGGGCTCCTAATTTTTTCAACCGATTTAAACCCAGGATAAGGGCCTCATACTCTGCAATATTATTGGTACATTTGAAATGCAGATTGTAGGCATGGCTTTCTGTGTAGTCACTTTCTGTGTTACGTAGCCAAACCCCAGCTCCGACAGTTCTTCTTGTGTAGGACCCATCGAAACTCATTTCCCACAGGGGTTCACTCTCGTTTTTGTTATAATTTCTTTCCCTATAGCTGGGTTCACCATCATGTAGCATTGTAGGAGCTGCGCTAGGCTGTGGGTCATTTTTTTTTTCGTTATGGGTGTGGAAAGCAGAGAGGTGACTAGTTGGCTGATTGTGTTCTGTTTCTGGTTCATTTCGAGTTCTTGTTTCCGTGCATTGTTCAAAGTTTCCTACGTCTTCCTCCTTTGGGTCTAGGGTGGCCATTATGTTAAAGTCCATTGGCTCTGTTTCATCATGTGTACCTCCGTTTTGGGACTCTGACCCTTCTAAGGATTCGTCATTACAAAGGATGAAGGAGTCAAGGTCTGTATGTACAGAGTATAAAGGTGAGTTTTCAGGCTTTTCAGGGCTACTAACCAGGAATTTCATTTGTGCTTCCCTGTACAGTCTTCTAAGTTGGCCAAAGATTGAGATTATGGCATAAGCCCCATCCATCTGCATTGTTCCTTGCATCTTGGCTCCCCATGACCTTGATAATAACATGCCATATTTGGGTGGCACATCTGCCACAACAACATCCATGACCATACATTTTGCTGGAATCTGGGCAAGGCTCACAGATAAATCTTTGATCAGGCCAAGGTACTTTACCCTTCTAGAGTCGAATGAATATAGGTCTTTATAGGGACGGGTTATCTCTAGGCCTAATCTTTCCATCACTACCTTTGGCATCAGGTTGTGTGATGCCCCTGAATCATGCATTGCATTGTGGAGGATCTTATCATGGATATTAAGACTGATATAAAAAGGGGGCACTACCCCTTCCTGAAACTTTCCTTCTATCTTTGGACCAAACAGAAGGGCAGGTTGATCATCACTCAGATTTACAGTGTCGCTGTTCTCGCCTAAGTTTAATGCTTTCAAAATTTGGCCTTTATATACATCATGAATGGCCAGCTCAGAGAGTGGGACAGAGATTTTAATTTTTGCAATCTCACTCTCCAAGTTGAAAGTGGACTGACTCTTTGGAACATTCAACTTTGTTTTGTTAGTCACCACCTTAGTGGTAGAATCAGTGTGCTGATTCTCACTAGGTACAGTGTTAGAAACCGTTTTATCAGGAGTACTAACTGTAGTGTTAGTATTTCTTGTGGGTTGAACTTGTGTGTTAGTGTTTTGGTTGTCCTTTTCTTTGTTCCTTCCAGAACTCTCGGCTGCTGATAGCAGTTGCTTTAGAAGTTTTCTCAGGTATTTTCTTGATGGTGACCTCAGAAGCCTTTGGTTTAGGAGTTTCTTGGCCATTTTTTCTTCTAAGTTCATATTTTTCTCTAACCTGCATCATGGAATTCTCAAATCCTAATCTGTAATCCTCAGTTTCTAACCATTCCTCATCCCAACCAGAGGGTGAGGGTTGATCTTCTTCCGTGTAACAGTTATGGATTGAATCCTCTGTTTCAAACATGTTTATTGTGTTCCCTTCAGAATCTTCTATGATTCCCTTGTCTTCATCAAGAAAGTTGTCTTGAAATGGAGGTATAACTCGCTGATCTGATTCTCTTTTTCTGTTGGGAGTGGCATTGTTTCTTCTAAAGTTCTAGTTCTGGTTATGGTTTTGATTTCTGTTTTGGTTACTAACTGTGACAACCATTTTTTCCATCATTTGGTATAGCTTCTCCACTTTTTTAGATAGATGGTCATGATTTGGATCAGATGCGGAATCTACATTGTCGTCTCTATATGTTACCCTTTTCTCAGCTCTTAATCTTGCTCTCTTCTCAATCAAGTTGGCTTCTATATTCACTGCTCCTTTCTGCATGTCTTCCAACGTGTTGTACTCTTTATCCCTAAGCTGATAGGCCATATCAGCATCAAAGCCTTCAGGGTATTTCTCTAGAGCCATACCTTGGGGAGGTTTCATGTGTGGGGGAAGAGCGTTGTAAATGCTATTGAATCTCGTTGTGTAATCATGGACACTCTCTCCTACATTTATTTTAAGGCTCATATATTCTGCTAGGATTTGGCGAGGATTGGCCTTAACCTCCCCTTTGTTTATGAAGGTTTGATATAGAGCTGGGAGGTCATTTATGCTACCCGGAGGTAGGCCCTTAAACCATTTCTTCACATCACCCCCTAAGCTCTGAGCGAAGATTCTCATTTTGACTGTATCATCATCTATCTCCATGTAGTCAAAAGAATATTCCATCCTATCCACATGATATTGTGTTGTGGTAGACTCTTTTGTAGTGAAGTGTGGAATCTTTGATTGATAGTCATTGGGTAAGGGAACTAGAGGCTGAGGTAAAACCAGAGGTGCATACCAAGCTTCCATGAGGATGTTTTGATGAGGTAAAGGGTTGACTTGGGCAGCTGGTATGTGGATGACAGGGATATTGTGACCAACAGAAGACTGATGAGCAGATCTAGGGTGACTGAGCCCCAAATTTTGAATGAAATGTATATCAGGGGGTGTAGATGGAGGGGTCTGTCTATTCCCAGGGTGTCTACCACTTTGGGGTGGTGAACCAGGGAGCTCAAGGTCTGGCTGGTCTAGGAAACTGAGTGACCTAGTTCTTGGTAAACTGTTTTGAGGGCCTAGGTCAAAAAATGGGTCTAATAGAGCTGTAAAGTATTCTGGTGTAGAGTTAGCTCTATAGATATGGCTGGAAATAGTTGATCTTTTATGTGCAGGAGATCCCTTGAGGATGCTCTCCGGATTGTCAACTATTTTAGGTGGGTCTGGGTTAGGGTAATCTCTTGTGTGAATGGTTCTGTAAGCCAGAGTGTTGTTTTTAACCAAGCGTCTTGACCCTACTTGTTACTTCTACTGTGGTTGATGTCGTTACGGAGGCTGGTATCCTAGTGGAATCTAATGTGAACCAAGTTAATCAGCAGGCTTACTGATCACCAGTGGAGTCTTTAAATCATTTAGGAACTATGGAGTCACCAGGTGGAAGGTTTAGAATGTTCTTGGAGGTTACACTGTCCACCGCAGTGCTTATGAGATGTCCCATTTCAAGGATATCTTCCAAACATAGCAAACTCTAACCAGATATTGATTGGGAGGGCGTTTAATAGATATGTCACCTCTGAAAGAGTGTGAGATCTGGAGGCTACTTGGCCCTTTCCAGACTCTGTCCAAGAGTATGGGGAAAACACAACAAATGGTGTAGAGGTTGATGTGTGAATAGGAGTGATTTACTACCAACCTAACCAGAGATTGTAGGTTTTCTGAGGCTTATGATATAGTAAGGTGAGGAAAACTCAGAAGTTCCCCAGCGGAGTCGCCATTATGTTGGGGTTCCCATGTTTTGGCCAGATTGGCAAGACCAAAAGATGAGACAACATCAAACCACTTTCAGACATCAGGATCTAGCCCTCCTAGGTCCAGAGAGGGATCTCTCTATGATATATCAAAGGTATATAACTTTGAAGCTCAAGGTTAAAGGTGTTAGGCTAGTTATTAGGCTCAGGGTTTGTTTGTTTGATTTGTTTGATTTGGTTGCTGGTTATTAGGAAAGAAGGGTTCAATGTAAGACAAGGATGAGCAAAGAGGAAAAGGCATAGGTGAAGTATTCCAGGGAAGCATTCAAGACCATTGGGAAATGGAGTCAGGAAGGGATTTGCTTGCTAATCAATAGGCAGGATTTCAGTTGGGCTAGTCATCTAAAACATAGGATATTAAAGATGATTTTGTGATATGGAAAGGTAAGTGAGGAGGAGATAACACAGATTCAGAGCACAAAGTTAAAGACCAGCTGGTCGCACAAAGATCCTAGTGGACAGGGCTAACTCTAATCCCCAGTGTTCCCAAATCTTCCAACTAAATCCATAACAAGAAACATCTAAGAACAGATACATTTAATTCATACATCAGAGAGTAGGCAATAACATCCACTACACTGGTTAAATTATCTGAAATCGATTCTTAGATAACACATTTAGAAGAAAAACATCAATGGCAAGGAGAGCAGAAACATAGGGTACCTAACAAGGGTAAATCCTATGCCAATATTTTGATGCAAGCCAGTAGAAACGAAATGAAATGAACTAAACACAGAGATAGGAAAACATCACCGCTGCTTTAGATCGGGATCCAAAGAAATGTGCTTGTCATATTAAACATCAATACCAATCAAGTACAACATTGCCAATAGCTGAATACTCAGTCTGAAATCATATTCCTCAGCCTATCTTACAACTTTACACAGAGACTGTGTCTCAAAAGAAACTACTTGCAATTCTCTGATAACTGATCAACAACTTTTACAATGAGTTTCTTCATGAATTTATAGCTCCAGAGGAGCAGAGAAGGTGGGTGAAGAACTAAATGCAACATTAAAAACTCCAGAAGAGGAAGAAAGGCCGAAGGCCACTATGTATAAATTATGTGCATTAATCTGGGACACCTTTGGGTGAAAGAGTGGTCTTCGTCAGGTTTCCATTAATTTCAGGTATGTCTCTGATGTACTTTGGCTGCAGTGCTCTGTAGCACTTCTGGTGATCTGAACAAAAATAAATCAATGGTTCAAGTCTGCCATGATGTATAACTAATGCTTCTGATAGTGTAGGACTGCTGTCAGGGTGGGAAATCTTTCAAGAACACGATATAGGATAAAAGCTGTATGGGCATTATGTCCTTTACGGGGAAAAAATTCCGCTGATTTGAAAACCTGATGATATGGTTTTCTGCGTGTTGTACCCTCTGTGCGATCCATGACGTCGCTAATCTGGTGCTTTGCCTCTAAATCCCTGTATTAAGGCTTAAAGCTCTTCGCTGAACTGGTTTATTACTAGCTAGTATTTCTCTTCCGCTTCATAAATGCCTTGATCTGCAAAATCTGGGCTTTAATGGTGTCGGATAGGTTTTTTGCGGAGATTGAACTGTCCTGGGGTAATATTTATGCCGCCGCTACCTTTCCAAGTATTTTCATTGTAGTACCAACTCCCAAATTCAACTCTGCCTACGTAACACGCCATTAAAGTAGTACTTTGGAGTTGGCAAAGAGTATAAGGAGGAGGTAATTTGATGATAGCCTCAACCTTCGATGGGTCGACACGAATGCCTTCCTTTGAGACAACAAATCCCAACAATTGTCCAGATTCAACGCAATAGACACATCTGTTAGGATTCAAATGAATCCTATAATGCCTACATCTCATAAAGATAGCTCGTAGATGAGTAAGATGATATACTCTGCACGATTAATGAGTAGGTAAATCATCGAGATAGGGTTGCACAATGTGTTTAATGTCATGAAATGCATAATAAATTGCCCTCTGAAAAGTTGCACCAGCGTTCTTGAGTCCAAAAGGTAATTTTCAATAAGCAAAAGTCCCCCATGGACAAATGAAAGTTGTTTTGGGTTGATCAACAGGGAGTATGTTGATTTGATTGTAGCTCGAAAATCCATCGATAAACGAGAACATTTCAATTCCAGCACAATCGTCAATAATTTGATCGATATAAGGGGTTAGATAATTGTCTTTGGGACAAGCTCGATTTATATCCCTATAATCGATACATACTCATATCGTCCCTTGTTTTTTATTGATAGGAACAATATTAGATGCCCAATCTGTTAAAGGAATTGGATAAATAAAACCTGAATGAAGTAATTTCTCAACTTCTGTTTTAATAGCGGAAGCTTTTCACAGATGTATCTGACGTAATCTCTGTCGGACAGGTTTAGCATCCGGGTATGTTTTAATTTCATGAATAAAAATTAATGGATCGATTCCTGGCATTTCTTCATAGGACCAGGCAAAATATCATATAATTCCTGAAATAGGGCTTTATATGCTTGGATTTCATCTGGCGTACATGAAGCACCTATATGAATGTTTTCAACAATTCCGGGTTTCACTGAAATGTCAATAGGAACTGTTGTAGAAATGTTTGCTAAGTTCAATTCAGAGTTGGAATTCATCAGAGGATTCCAGGGTTCGTTGACATAATCAACGGTAAAAATGGAGGAAAAATTAGTTTCAAAATTATCGAGACCAGGTAAAAATGAAGATCGATGATGTAGATCTTCCCATGGTAATTCTTCTATAGACAAAAATTCACGAATATGCTCATCAATATTGAATACTTGTTGAACAGGATCCAGAATTGATGGCAAAGCTGAACTTGATATCGAAAGTGATTCCTCATTGATCACATTCACTAGATCAGGTTGAGTTGAAGGAGTATCAGAAAATGACTGTACTGCTTGATATGCTAATTCAAAAGGACTCAAAGGCATCACGCCATCGAAAGAATCCAGTTCTGAGTCTGAAGGTACTATCCAAGGATCATTAAAGGAAATAGTACTTGATGTAATCATATTGATATTAGCAATAGGAGACAGTACGTGGGGAGGAGGCAAGGAAAAAGTTCCCAGTAAAGTAGAATCTTTAAGTAAACCCACTCCAACATCTTTATAAGGGATAGTCATTTTTCTGACATGTTGGATGCTATCAGTAGTGGCTAGGTCGGATGAATAGTATGAGAGATGATCTATTTTTACGATCTTTCCTTGATGAGGAAACATGATGAGACGAAAGACCGATGATACGACAACAGTCATAGCATAAGACCAACTGCGACCCAGGAGAAGGTTGTAATCCAGAGGGGCATCAACCACTTCCACATCTAGATTAACGGTTTTTCCTTCGACCTCTATTGGTAGATCTTGTAAAATACCATATGGATGAAAACCTCTTCCATTGAAAGATTTGAGGATAGTCAGTGATTGGTTAAGTGTTGGAGAACCAAGTGATTTCCAACATTTTAATGACATGATACACATAGAAGCCCCTTCATCAACAACAGTCGAAAGCAACGTTTATTTTTTACTATTACCGGAATTTGAAAAACCATTTGATGGGGTAGGTGGGGTGTAAAATTATCTAAATCGAAGATCATTAGGTTCGAATCCTGAAGGTCTATAGCTCTGATGGCTGACAATAGTAATTTTCTTTGGGCTGGGCATGATTGCAGCACATTCAAAGCCGACATTGCTAAAGGGGAAATCACCAAGTATTCAACTATATTGTAGTTCTGAGCAGCTCTCGCATGTGGATTGAAAGATGATTTACGAAGTACACCTTTAGCAGGTGGTTTGATTACTAAGTCAAGATTCGGTTTCTCGATTTGTAGTGGATCAGAAACTGAGGGAGATGTAGTTGATGTTGAAGTAGAAATTTATGCTTCTTTACCACCAACAGGATTTTTACTACCATAATCTTGCGATCACATAGCAACCATCAAGATATCTTCTAGCGTATTCGAGGAAGATCCAATCATGTTACTATCTTGAGAAAGAAAGGGATCCTTCAAGACAGCAGATGTGGACGAACCCTTAACGAATTTCGATACCTCGGCTCTATGCGAGCACTCTTTAGTAAAATGATCATCATCACAGATGAGATAAGGATAACGAGGTTTTCATTTTTCGTCAGTTGGTTTAGTTTTATCATTTTTATCTTTGAAGATGATTTTTTGTTTTTATTCTTACCCTTCTTCTTACCACCAGTTTTAGGTTTGGCTGTAGATGATTCTACAACATGAATATGGGCGAAAGTTTTAGCAGAAGAATATCCTTTAGGTGAATCGTTTAAAGTTATGATAGGAGAAGTCGTCTTGGAATATTTCTTCTTACTCTTGCTAGTGCTAACAGAACCAATTACACCATCAGCAGCATGAAATCTTGAAGGAGTTGTAGTTAACTGACCAGGTCTTGGTAAATCGGGGATTTTGTCATACTGAGTACCTGACTGTGTATATACAAGGTCAAGGTACTAAGCTTGAGCAATGACTTTCTCTTTTATAATAGCGCCTCCTTTGGCCACATCTTTAGTGATTTTGGGAAATAATGATTTGATAAACCATTCAGCCAAAATTTGATCTGGAATAAAGACTTTCGCTAAACATCTCCTATGTCACCATTCATGAATGTGATCGGATATGTACGTAGACGTAGATTGTTTTAATGAGGTCAAAAATTCTGTACCATTGTCGTATCTGACAGGTAACTGAAAATGGGTTAAGAAAGCAGTAGCTAACGCATTAAAATTATTAAATGAGCCTCGTGGTAACTCAATGTACCATTTGGCAGCTAGACCAATGAGAGTTCTCTGAAAAAGATGTAATCGAATAGAATCATCGATTAGTGAATTGGATGCACACCAGAGGTGATAAGTCATAAAATGATTAGATGGATCGTCTCTTGACTTACCTTCAAACTTTGGAATATCACTAGGCAGCTTATTAGGCATTGGTGACCAATACGGAAGATAAAATATGGGATCATTTGTGAGGCGCGATAAATCAGGTAAATCTAAAGTTGCTATGAATGGTAACCAACGGCTAGGATCTTGATAACCTTGTGTGATCAAACCAGTTCCAAGAGGAGGATATCCAGGATATCTTGGAATTGGATGCACATTGGGAATTGTGAAACTAGTATTAATTGGACCAAACTTAGGTTGTTGAGGTACTTGATAAGTATACCCAGGATACGACTAATACTGATATGTTGGATTCTGTGTAGTATGTCCAAATTGATACTGCCCCTGGTACGATTGATAAGTAAATTGTGGTTGAATTGTGAGAATCGTACTTGTACCAGATTTTCCCATAAGCATCTGGACCGTAGTCTGAATTGTAGGTCCTGACTGTGGCACAGATACTTGAGGAGTTTGCACTGATACAGGGGTAGTAGAAACAGGAGGTACAAATATTTCAGAAATAGGTGTGGTAGGTTGAACAGAAGTTGCAGCAGCAGCAGAAGTTTGAGGCGGAGTTCTAGGTGTACTAGGCCCAGGCTGCTGAACAGAACTAGGTGCAGAGACTTGAATGGTAGGCTGGACAGGTTTCTGGGTTGGACTAGAACCTATGGGTTGTCCAGGTTGATTTGGTAACTGCACATTGGGTTGTAAAGTATGTTGAACTCGAGATGGATCCCACACCATATTAATTCTGGGATATTGACCCATAGAAAGTTGTGCATATGAAGGGCCATAACCAGGTTGAATTTAAGTTTGATAATTAACTTGCAAATTTTCAGCTCCTTGTAATAATGGTTGACCTAAAGGAGGTTGAAAACCTTGAGCTGGGTACTGACCCTGAGGTTGATATTGACTCTGAGGCATGTACGAAATCTGGGGTTGGTATTGACCCTGAGGTATGTACTATCCTTGGGGTTGATATTGACCCTGAGGTATGTACTATCCTTGGGGTTGACCTTGAGGTATGTACTGTCCTTGGGGTTGATATTGAACTTGAGGTATGTACTATCCTTGAGGTTGCTCCCCAGGTAGGAAATATTGTCCCACAGTTTGACCTCCAGGTGGTAAAAAACTACCCTGAGGTTGCCCTCTGGGTGGTAATTGACTACCTTGAGGTTGCCCCCCAGGCAGTAACTGACTTCCTTAAGGTTTCCCCCCAAGTGTAACTAGCTTCCTTGAGGTTGAGGATTTGGAATATTGCCAGGCATCATAAAAATTTGTTCTGTGTTCAACGTGCCAGTGTTTGTTCCATTCGTACTAGATGATAACACTTGTTCAATTGGTTGTGGAGCTGCTCCTGAGAAGGTACCAGAAAGTGATTGGTATCCCGGAGAAATAGATGAACCACCGTATAAAAATGTTTCTGGAGATTCATAAAACATAGATGACTCACCCGACATAGCTAATGAAAGGTGATGACCTCTCGGCGTAGGGTAAAAGGGAATTCGGGGTGGTGAATAAGTAAGACCTGCGTTTTGTAAAATATTTGTCAATGATAAATATCAAGCGTCAGTTCTAAAAGGACTATAGAATATTGATTCACGCTCTCTAAGATTTAAAGTTTCTTGGGTTTTGGGAAGAACGACGTCTTCGTTTGGACCAGCAAGTTCTTCAATACATATGAGATCAGAAGGAAGGTTTTCGGTAATGTGATGTCTTACTTTAGGTGAACTAGGATCACTAGAAGTTGGAGTAACAAATCCTGAAGATGATTCTAACACAGCAGGTTCAATGTTTGGCTTAGAAATTTCAGGTTCTTCAGCTAATTCACTGATTGGAGAAGCAATGTCAGTGATTTCGAAAATTGAAATTGGCTCTTGAATATATTCTACTGTTTTTGATTGATTATAATCAATATGAGGAATTATAGATGATTCTCCTTGTTCTGTTGATCTAATTCTGCTGATACTAGGTGGTACCAGAGTTTTCAGTCCTTCAAGTTGGCTTGGTGTATACTCAGGGGGTTTCCCCTGAAGTCTACGCGACTGTCTTGGTAATTCAACCACGATTAAAAATTATTAATCACACACAATCAAAGAAAAATTCAGTAAAAAAACCCTAAAGTCACTAAAGAGACAATCAAAAGATCAAACGCTTATAAAATCTAGGAGATCAAACCACACACAAACAGTAAATTCCCACACTAAAAACACTATTTGGTGATGAAATCCAACATCGTAGTATTTAATGTAGAAATGGCGGTTCAAATAGTTACCCCGACAACCTGCTTAATGAAACAGACTAGTTCAAGTTTCTCCACTTAGATCATCTCGAGTGAAGATAACCCTCCGGAGAGTCTAAGTGAGTCTAGTCGATGTCTGCTTTACGTACAGTGAGATCTTTCCTCCACCATCACCTTAGGAAAAAATATTAAAGTTTATGGACACTAAGGTTATCAACAGGAACAAATATACCTGGGGGAACAGTCTACGATCCGATATACGCGCAAGGGCAGAGTAACAAAGCTCAATCCCCTTGAAAGCTCCTTGACATAATCCAAGGTATACTGACAAGTGACCACAGGCTCCTCGAAAATGGTCAATCCGAGGTTTACTGTTGTTAATACGTGCACATATTCTATCATTCCCAATGAGATGGAATTGATCACCTCACTGGTTCTGATATGATCTTGTGCTTGACTCCTTTAGGAGGAGCTTCCCAGAGCATACAAGCTACTATTGGATTTTTCATACTGTAAGATTGACAACTTGTTTGTTTTAATTGTCTTGGAGATTTAATTACTCCCTACTCCAAGACACTAGCCTAAGCTATATTGGTGAAAAGAGTCCTAGAAATATAAAAAATACTAGATTTATTTTAATTTAAGCGTTGCTTTTAATAGGCTGTTTCTTAGGACAATAGGTGAGAAAGTGAAACTTTGATGATATGCAGTGACCCGACTCAAAACACACTAAGAATGCATCTATTATTAGGAACAATTCATTTCCTTTCGATGAATTCTACTAAAAGAAAGAGTTGAGAAATGCAATCTATTAAAACAATTCTTTCCTTCAAAACAAGAACATAGGAAAATAAATATTTTCTTATGAGAAGTCAGAATGATAAATTGCTCAAAAACAAAATCCTTTTATTATTCAAGATTGAATCTACAATCAAACATTATCCAAAAGGAAACTACAATTTCTAGAAATAACACTCAAAACTAAAAACACTAATTTTGAGATCTAAAAATTCTAAGAATTAAATCTGAAATAAAAAGTTTAAATATTTTGAGGGCGTCTTTCTTAGCTTGTAATCTAAGTAAGAAATTCTTTGCTGAAATGAGCAAAAACTCAAAAACATCCAATTATTGTTTTTTAAGTGAAATTCAAAACTTAATGAAAAGTTTTTAAAGATTTGCAAATGAGAAAATGGAATCTAATTCTCATAAAGTAATTTTCGCTATAAAGTCAAAGACTCAGCAAGAAAACAATGAAATACCAGCGATCTAAGGTATAGAGAGGTTTCTAATCTTTGAGTGACACAAAGACAAAGCAAAAATCACTTATAACATGCAGATGTTGTAGAAAATCATTCAAAACTAAAAAGCTGAAAGAAACTCTCACACAAAGCTTTCTGATAGAAAATAAAAGTCTGGGTATACACTGAGAATCTTACAAGCTAATCTTAGAAAAGAGAATTTTGAATTTTTCAAAAATTTTCTCAGGGTCTGTAGGTTTTAGTGTAAACAGGTGCGGTGCTGCACTATAGATACAGAAAAATAGCGGAACTGACCGCACTGTGCCTAAGGACAAAGTGCAGATCCTAGAAAACTTAAAGAAAAATAAAAAATTCTAAAGTACTTTTCAGGGATTCTAGAGGAATAAATTACCCAAGCCAGTATCAATCAATTAAAATCAGAAAAATAATTCCACAAGTCAAAAAATAAAAGATGACAAAGTTCAACATCCATTCCCCAGCGGAGTCACCATTTTGTTGGATGGATAAATCATTCTTGCGGACAAGACAGACCTCCCTAGTATCCTGTGATAACTAGCAACAAACAGACAGATGTAAACTACTTTCTCTAGATTATGTTTGATTTAGAATTATTTATAATGAAGGATTTAGGAATTACCTATAGTCCAACATTGACCGTAGTCTTCTTTCCTATCGCTTTGAATATGTTTTCTTTCGAGATCTGCAATCAAAAACATGAAAGAATCAGAAGCACCTGCATAATATATATTAATTCATAAACCATAAACCTATCTTGATGATCAAGAAATTCAAGAAATAAGCCATTTAAATAAACAACTCATTGAGAAAACAGGATCCATTTGTATTATCTTTAATGAAAGAAGGAGCCTTACAACTGTGTTTGCCTTGATGTCATATAGGTCATTCCAGGGTCCGAAACAAGCGTTTCTTCTACTTTGAAAAGCCTTTGAATTCTCTCGACTAACATATACATGGGTGTGTAATCATTCCCATATGGTAATCAGTTAAGAGAGTTTGAGTTTCACCAGCAATTCTCCTCAAAAAATCTCAAAGCCTAACTCCCCTTGAGGCTGAACAATGGCCTCAATTTATAGCAAAAGAGAAGAGGTTGCAGCTCCAAATAAGAGGGGATAGAATCCTCTTTCAAATGGATTAAGTTCCACATACCAAGGGGTAGGCTCCTTTAATGGAGGGATGAATGTACATGAAAGGAGTGAACTTTCCACTGAATAATTGCTTCCAGAAGCTTCCAGATTCAACCAGTTAGGCTTCCAAATTTTACTTCCGCCCTCACTTTACCTTTTACAGGGAACCACACCTTTAATGAAGAAAAAGTGCGGCTAGTTCTGCATGTTATAGAGCAAACATATGCGGCATTGCAAGTAATACTAAGAGAAAGTGCGGTACAATTATTTTAATGACTTTTATAAGATTTTCTCTCAATTTCAAGGCTTGGTTTTAGGAACTTGATGTTTGTAGACTTCTAAGGGAGTATGGTATGAGTAATGATGAACCCATACTGACAGTAAAATGTCATGGTGACATTTTTAGTGTAACAAGCAGAACATGAAGTGTTAGAGGGTAAGAACCAAAGTCTTAGAAGAAAACAATTGGGAACTAAGTATTAGTCCCCAGTGGAGTCATCAATTTTTCTTAGGGGTAAAATGCACAAGTTGTAGTTGGAGTAAGATCCCTCTTGGGCCTTCCCGAGACCTAACAAAGAAACTACATACATGTTCATACTAATGCTTGATTGACAAAGTGAAATATTGAAGGATTACCTCGATGTATAAGGAAAATCTGTTGGAGAGCGCAATGGAACGTGGTAAAAGTCCTCCTCACTGGCTCCAAGTCTGAACCTTCCAAGAAAATAACAAATTAGCGTAATCTTCATAGTATTATCACTACAAACAATCAAACAAGTATATAATCAACCAATAAAATATGTAGATCTAAGCCACTTAAACGATTATCTTAAACAAATAAAAAATATATGCATAAATAAGACACCAAGTGGACAAAATAGAGTCATTTCTATTATTCAGAGAAAGATGATTATAACCATTAGTTTGGTCAAGCTTCCCTCGGTCCTTCGACTCCTAGCTCTCTCTCTTCAAGATCCAAGTGTGACAATTCTTAGGCAAAAATTTCTCAATGAACATATCCAACCATGAAAACTCACACTCAACAACAAAATTTCGCACTTCACACAATCAACCTTTCGACCTTTGACAATGGGTCCTAGCTTCCAATTTATAAGACTTTGGGAGGATCAACCTTACATTCTTCTCCATTAGTTCGAATAGGTAAAAATCCATGATGTTTCCATCCTTTTGCTAGATTTTTTACTCTTTGGATTCTCATTTGGGTTTATTAATGTCCAATCAGAGGTTTTCACCATAGGTTTCCCTCTTTTTGGACTGACTACTTGAGAAAAAGCCGAAAATGTTCGTCAGTTACTACGGAATTTGTCCCTTTTTCTTCATGAAACATGGTTAATGCTACCCCTTAGGCAAGAAAGTGCATTAACCTAGGCACTAAAGCTCCCTTAAAGAGGCATGGATGTTTTATAACTCGACCTAGTTGTCTCTAGGGTGCGTTACCTTGGAAAAATAGGTCTATGTCTAGGTCAATTTCTTCCTTCCATGTATCCTTCTCCTGTGAGCTGATGAGGAGGTCATTTGTACTCTAACAACTAGCTCTAGGATCAATTAAAACTAACACAACATGATTAAAAAATATTACCCTCAAATTCTGCCATCGTTGGTTGGTATTATTCTTGATGATCTTCTAGGGATGGATTGATAGTAGGCAAACACCTTGCCACTTCTCCCACTATGGACGTGTCATGTACCTGTGTAATTTGCTCAGGTCTTTTCTGATAAGGACAATTTTTTATGTAATGAAGTTCTCCACATCCCCAACATTATAATGGGGGTATGGAGGACAATTTCGCTTCATATTTTCTTACATCCTCTATAATTTTAGATTCTCCCAACATTTTAGTTTTCTAAAAAGTTTTGCCTGATTTTTTTGTGACTGATTTCTTGGTACATTCTTTTGCATGCCAAATTTTCCACTTTTTCCACTGTTTTCCCATTTTTTACCTTTATTGTATGATCATTTTTTTGTACTATCTCCTCTCTGCTTCATATGTTGATAAAAAATTCGAGCCTTCCTGATCGCTTCGTCCATGGTCTTTGGGTGATCGAATTCTATTCTCTCCTTCATAAATGCAGGAAAGCTTCTAATAAAGTGTTTCACTTTAGCTTTTTCCTCTCTGATATATGGAACATACCTCAACAAGGATGTAAATCGAGTCAGAAACTCATCCATAGGAATTTTCCCTAATCTTAAATCATGGAATTCTTTAGATTTTTCATAATAAAATCATTCAGTTAAGTACTTTTTTTTGAAATGTTTCTGAAACTCTTCCCATGTCACATCCTGCTCCTATTTTACTTACTCCCACCATAAGGTGGCTTTTCCCTGAAGGTGGTAGATGGATAACCTGACCTTAAGGCTGTTTTCCTATTCATAAACTTGAAAGTATTGATTCATATTGATGATCCATGCTTCAACAACTTCCTCTGCTTCACCATCGAAATATGGAGGTTTGATCTTTCTAAATCCCCCTTGCAATTCCAAATTTTGCTTCTTCACCTTCCTACGGTCTGAGACATAGCCTGATTATTCTTCATTATTAACTATATTTACCTCGATTATTTGGGTCTGACTTCCTTCTGGAGTGGTCTTGGCTCTATGTTGATACTCTTGCTCATATCTGGTTTTGTGTTTAGGACTAGGTCCAACAACTCGATTTTTCCGTATATCTGAAAGACTCTTTAAAATATTTTCCTATTCACGCATTAGTCTTTCAGTTTTTTCTCCGAGGAAAAGAATTTCAGCCTGAAATTGTTGGACAGTTTCAAGTAGCATGCTTGTTTGGTTCTGCTGTTTTGCACCCAGTTTCACCCACATTTCTGGATTAGCTGTAGTGTTTTGTGCAGAACATGCTCCCACTGTTGGTCTTAGTGGAATTTTATTTCCCACTCCTCTCCTCATCATAATCTAACCATTTTCTTATTCTGTGCACATCATCAACACATTATCGTCACTATGGTTACCCAATAGGGTCAAAATGTTGAAATCGTGCTCTAATACCACTTGGCACACCTCCACCTATCGTAATCCACTGAACATCACCATTAAAAAAATAAAAACACACAAACATTGAATGAAAAATATATAACAATAATCTAGCAATTAGTAGATACAAACCCATAAGATAACGGGTAATTTGAAACAAATATAATAACACCATCTTTATATATATATATAATACCTACAACCACTATACCTTAATGTATACTGAAATTACAAAAACATCACAACAGTTAGTATATATATATATGGATTTTCTAGTGATTTGATATGCCATCTCATATTACAATAGTTAGAATACATTTATGGTTTTCCTATTGATTTGATATGCAATCTCATTTATACTCAATCTGTATCACTTAACCATAAATGTAAATCTCCTTTGGATTATATCGTCCTTTCCTTGCTACACATGTTGCATTGGAAATGCAAATGGATTAATTGTGAGTGTGGCTGGTTCTAGCTTCTAGCCACCTGGAAATAGATTGGATGCTCCCCTGATTCGAGTTTCTTTGGAAATTAGATGAGGTAAGTGGGGTTTTGTTACCGCCTTTCACTTCATTGCTCATTCTCTTCCTCCCAATGAAGTAGGGTTTCATTTGGCTCCTTCGTGTTCTGGCTACTCCTCTTGGTTCCGGTTGACCAATACAACTTATAATGTTAAACTTATGAAAAATAAATAATTATTTTTCAATATTATTAAAAAAATTATTTTTCAAACATTTCATTGGACCTCAACTTAAAGGTCTTATGGAAACCATTTTCACACTATAATGCTATGCACAAATTACCTCATATATTTCATGTCATAATCTGTGGATATGGTTGGAATATTTAAGGATGATTTTAGATATCTATGTAGTGATTTTTTATTCTTAAGCTTTGTAGTAAAACCATCCAAAAATAAAATCCTTGAAAATAACCTATACTTAGGTAAATAACATATATTTACTTACTATCATAATTTTAGCAAGCCTTTGCACAAACAATGGATAGGAATAAGATATAAAGAAATATACTTACTAAGAGTTGCTTCCCACCATCATTCATGTTTTCCTCAACACTTATGTAGGATAAAACTCTAAATGTGTAGACTAGTGGTAGACTAGTGGTCACTAGTTACTACTCATCAAAATGTATGCAAGTAGTTGTGCCTCAACATGCAATTAATTTATCCACTTCACATCTCAATTTATAGTTGCTATCAAAGAAATATTGTAGGATTCCAGTTGCCTATTGACCACTATTAATTTAGCATTGAGTAGTATAGATTATATTTTTTATGAAATTTTTATGAGAGCATAATTTCTAACTTGATTGGCAAGGACAAGTTGCCCTATAACACTTGTTTCTATCAATTTTTTATGGGAAGACTTGCTTAAATTATGGTTGGAAGTAACCGATAGTAAATATGTTATTTAGGTGAGTGTTAATTACTTTCAAGGATTTTATTTTTGGATTATAAAATCACTACAAAAATATCTACAAATCATGTATGAATACTAGAACACTTTCCTAAATTATGTTAAAAATGTGTGAAGCAGGTATTTACATGACATTATATTATGCAAAGACGACAATAAGGCATTCAAGTCATATATATATATATATATATATATATATATATATATATATATATATATATATTTCAAAGTTAAACATTAGCCAATGGTTAGCTCAAAAATCAATTGCTAGAGTCCTCTCTTGATATGGATTAATAATGATTTTGTAACCATATTTAGATTTAATTAATCAACACATAAAAACTCAATACTTCTAATAAAATTTTACTATGGATATTATTAACTTGTAAATAGGCTTTGTCACAATACTAGATGACTTATCAATACCACATGCAGAAAAGCCATAACTCATTTCACAATCAAAATATTTTATGTTAATTTAATTTTATGACATTTTTTAAATTAAATTTAAAAGAAAACATGTTATACTTTTGAGATATATCTAAACCCTTTACCTTCATTACTACTTAAAAATATTAAGTGGATATTGCATAAAGATTCAATCAAGGTTTTAATAAAATTGAAAACGAGAATACTTTTATATATGGAGATGTGAATTTTAGATAATAGAGTCTACATGGGCTTAACTCTGGATCTACTAGGTGATAGAGAGGGATCAAATCTCTTTTCACTCCAAAAAATTTTGCACCTTAAGAGATTTGATTATGTTTGGTAGATCAGAAGTTAAGATGGATTTAGATTGGTAATAATTAATTTAACATAAGTGAAGGGTTCTTAGATCCATTGGTTGAGATAATGGTTTGCCATTCCATCTACCATTGTTAACTCGTCATAATAAAGATGAAAAAATAAGCGTCCAAAAATAAATTACGAGTTTTTGATATATGGTTTGTAAGCAGTTGCATATATCTTAAAAAAAAAATTAAGTTTCCAATCTTTTAAATAAAAATAATGATAATTTAACATAATTTTTTTTATAAATTTATATTCTAATTTATATAGATTCCAGTTAATATATATGTAATTTATATGCCATTTATAGATTTTTTTTTGACGAAATTACAATAATTGAGGTGAAATTAAGTTTGAGATGGGTTTACCCTCTCGCCCATTAGATAAGTCTCAGCCAAAAATTGATCTTTAGCAGGAGAACTCCACGAACCCTAACTTTCTTTGATTTTTAGTTTTCATTTTCTCAAGAGTGTAAAAAGTGTTAGCAGATGCCATATGGTTGTATTTTTCGTTATCTTTTAGAACATTAACGTAAACAGTTTGAATTTGAATTTAAACATATTGAAAACCTTTAAACTGGTGGGTGGCTGGTTTGCTCGGTCATAATCGCTCAATATCACATTGTTTGTAATTGTTATTTGGTTTATAAAATAAAATTTATAGTATTTTTTTTAACTAAAAACATAATATTTTAAAGTTATTTATATTTGAAAATAATTTAGTAATTAGATTTTATTTTAAGTTGGTGTAGATTTATTTTAATTTTAGATTTATGATTGGCAAAATCTCTTTTCACTTAAAAACAAAGTTTATTCTTCAAGTAATTTGATTCTCTTGGCTGTTGACATGTTCAAAATTAGATAGATCTATGCTAGTTTAATTATTACTTATAATTATAGCTATAAATAAATTATTAATTATTGTATTTTTTTTATTAATTAAGTTTAATCTTTATGTAATTTATCTAGTGAAAATGTTTAACATAACAAGACATGATATTACAACATCTTTTCCATATTGAGCTAGAGAGAACATCTAAATGCAATAATCTAAAGTGAAATTAAAAGAAAATGATTAAATAATTATAGATTTGTCTTATTATTTTTTTATTAATTTCATTTAAGCTTACATAAAGGTGTTTATGTAATCCTTCTTCATGTTGGACACCCTATGTTGATGAAATTGACCACTCAATAAATAAATCAGAGGATTCAGAGAACATGCAGAGAAAGCTATAGAGATTGATATAAGGCCAAACAATATAGGGAAGCTATAGAGATTGTAATGAGGCCAAACAATCTGAATAGGGAAGCACAATCTAGGGAAGCACAATCTAGACGATAGAGATTGAAATAAGACCAAACAATGTAAGGCTATAGAGATTGAAAGGAGGCCAAACAAAACAATCTGAATAGGGAAGCACAATCTGAATAGAGAAAATAGAGATTGAAATAAGGCCAAACAATATAGGGCTATAGCTATTGAAAGGAAGCCAAACAAAACAATATGAATAAGGAAGCACAATCTGAAATTAAAAGAATGCCAAAAACAATAGAGATAGTGACATGGTTAATAGTTATTGGATCCATGGTTAACAATTATTGGATCCCTGCCATTTCTTCTTAAGTTTATAGATAAAATAGATAAAAAGAAAATTGAACTCATGAACTTTTTAATAGTAAAGATAGTTTTACATTTGAACTTTACCAATTAAACTAAATATTAAGACTTTCAATATTATAAAAATGAATCAAAATTCTATAAAATTAACAATGAATATATACATATACACTGCCGTCAACTTCTTCTATATATTTAAATATTCTTAATTTTTTTTAATAATTTAACTGTTTAGGTTTTCTGCTGACTTATTACAGATTATATTTTTACCAGGAATGTCTATGGAAACACTTACCAACACTTATAAAAATATTAATTTTCTACCAGGAGTGTCTATGGAGACACTGACCTCCACTTCTAAAAATATTAATTTTTTTACCAGGAGTGTCTATGTAGACACCGACCTCCACTTCTTAATTTTTAGCAGGTTTAAAATTATCTTATTTTTTTATTTTCTATAAATCTATTAATTTGAAAACAATATAGGAATCTGATTTTCCCATTTTCCATAACAAACCAAAGGCTAAAAAACACTCACAGGAATCCAAAATATATGTAATCCATCAAAGTATTTAGCTTACCAAAAAAATTAACAAACACACAGACACGTTTTATATTGAGTGAAAGATTGAAATGTCGGCCAAATGAAAGCAAATGAAAGATTTGTGTCTTCAGACAGCGAATGTAGGATTTTGGGTAACCGATCAGTAGCTGCATTCACCGCAGGGTTTCTCTTGTCGACATGTTAATAAAAGGGAGAGTTGCAGACAGCCTTTTGGCCGGTGCTGGAAAACACACATTTCCAGCATCACAAAATAAGATAAAGACAGAGCAGCCCAGGCAGCCATGGTACTGTAACCTGCAGAGAGGCAGGCTGTCCATGAAAATTAATTAACACAAACTTCATTTGTAATAACACATATTGTATTCAAAGGTTCTGTAATTGGATGCGATAACCAAGAAACAGTGAAACTATCAGAAGTTTCACATGGACACACTCAGAAGTTGACAGAGTCCCCAGTAAATAATTGTTGAATATATGAGGTTCTTTGATAGAGAGGCTATCCGTGAAGGGCAGAACATTACGATTCTGATCAGTCATGGCGTACTAACAGTGTCATTGTTTCTAGAATAACATGCAGATCTCTCTCCAGTTTTTTTGGATCACCATATAATTGATGAGGTGAATTGTTTATTGCATATATCTGGCCAGGCTAGTTGCAAGAATAATATTCTCTACGGCTTCACTGAGTTCTGGGAAAATTACCATTTAAGGGCTTGAGCACATGCAAAGATGTTGCTAATGTCCTTGTGAAATTTGAAATTGAAAATAATTTGAAGGTGTTTTTGACCTTTTTGGAAGAGTTTATAGCTTGTACTTTAGAGCTGTGCCTACCCCTTTTATGCGAGTTGTTTGAATTAACTCATCATTTTGATTTTTAAATAGGGTTGTTTATCAAAATTGTCAAATCAAAATGGAAATGTATTCAATATTATCAAAAAAAATCTTTAAAACATTCAAAATATTAAATTTTATATTTTAAAAATATTCAAAATATTAAATCTTGACAGCTGTAACTTCAATTTCTAAAAAAAAAATCACCAAATTTTATCAACTTCCTACATCATTTCTACTTGAAAAAAAAAAAAAAAACCACATTAAATACCTACCATAAAACATTAAATAATTATAATAACACTATCATAAATTAAATAATTGTAATAACACTATCATCTATTTATAGTTTGTCCTTTAGAACTTTGCATACCCCTTTATTTATAGCTTGTCAACTCTTTTACTTCACTCGTCATTTTGATATGAACATTCATCAACCTCTCGACCAAAGTTAATAAAATGGTTGTAGTAACTTAAACACTATGTTTGTATATGTGAATTCATTTGTGAGCTGTTTTACTTCAATCGTCATTTTGATATCAACATTCATTAACCTCTCAACCACAGTTAATAAAATGGTGGTAATAACTTCACCACTGTGTTTTTTAATATGTGAATTCATTAATTTATGTCAACATTTAATTCATTAACCTTAATTTATCCTATTGATGTCAAAATTCATCATCCAGTTAAAAAAAGTTAATAAAAATGGTTGTAATAATTTTAACACTATTTTTTAGTTCTTAGAGTTAGGTATGAGACTATAGTAATCGAAATGATCTCTTTTACCATAGTAATCGAAATGATCTCTTTTAGCATTAGTTTGGATGACATATTACTTAAAAAATTTATAACAAATGATTTTTTGGCAACTTATGAATCTGCTGAGCATAGCTTAACTCAAATTCGTGGTTTTGACAAGGCAGAGAGACAAAAACCATAAATTATGTAGAATTGGTTTAGTTCATATTTTGGAAGTGTAAACTAATGCTAACATTAGTTTAGAGATATAATATGCTATGCTATTTAGTGAACCATCGTTATACTATGTTATGATTTCCAAGTGGTGAACCACCATGCACTCTCCTATCTAGGAACACACAACACGCGTAGGTTGTGTTCGCTGCACTCTCCTATCTAGGAACACACAACACACGTTGGTTGTGTTGGCTATACTATGTTATGATTTTCCAAGTGGTGAACAACCATGCACTCTCCTATTTAGGAACACGCAACACACGTTGGTTGTGTTGGATGTGTGCATGTCACAAAATATCACCATCTCTGATTTCATGCAACACCGATCACATCCATCAACATTGATCGCATTTCTCGCAGCTTTTCATCGCCATCAACACCCACCATATTTCTTGCAGCTTTTTATCTCCACAACATAGTGAAAAGTACTATGTAATTTGGTGTTCCCTCTCGATTCCTTAGGGGGCACTCATAAGAATGAGTTTCATTTACTATATGCATAGAAGTATCAGGCACAAAAGCATCAGGGGCAAGACAAGAAGATTCACTCCCCCATCGGGCATAGAGGCGTATGAAGTCGAGATTCGACGTGGGTACGATGGATTGTCGAAAGCATGCCCTCACCATGTTAAAAAAACTACAAATTTGCACTTTTGAAATATAGAACATCTTTCCTAGGATGCTCAAAAGCTCATATTACTATTTCCTACAATGAAGACTGTGTATGGCATCAACTAAGGAGGTAGCTTCCATCCTATAAAAACAGGTTCAAGGCTACCTACGAGACTATTTCCTACAATGAAGACTGTGTATGGCATTGGCTAAGGAGGTAGCTTCCATCCTATAAAAACAGGTTCAAGACTGCCTACGACATCGGCTAAGCAGGTAGCTTCCATCCTAGCTTATATGTGTCAGAGTGTAGTTTATGTGTCAGAGTGTAGCTTTATTTCTTGTAAATTGCAATTAGACAATGACAATGCGGTATTTATATTCATTAAGTGCACTATAGTTATAATATATTTTTCCTATCTTTAATAAATGTTACAGGTCTCTATGTGCAAAATGAGAGGCAGAGTAGTTTGTGTTATTTTTTGCGCTCCTGAAAGTGTTCAAAATCATATTACAATGTAAGGCTAATTAGTTTGCACTATTTCTTGCAATCTCCAAAAGAATTCAAAATCATGTTTTAAAGTCGTTCATTGAAAAATATGTGATCTTACCTTTGGACACTTGTTCAAGCCGTGAACTTAAATGCCGACTCATAAATTATTGAAACAAACTTAATGCTAACGACCTTTGGTATACCTATGAATAATCTCATTAATTATAATTGACATTCATTTGTGACAAGCTATTTAGTATTTTAAAACCCAATAAATTCAAAAAATAATGTATAACTATGTCACCTATTTAGTATTCTAAAACCAAATAAATTTAAAAAAATAATGTATAACTATGTCAGCTATCTTAGAAAAATAACTTAAGGGAATTAGTGCCTGAACACTTTAGAATGTGAGGCAACGGAATTTGCGTTAATTTATGCATACTCCAAATACATAAAAATTTGCGTTATTTTATGCATACTGCAAAGTGATCAAAATCATATTTAAAAGAAGTTCATTGTAAAACCGGTCACCAAATTTGTTTATATTTAAACTATTTAGCTTAAATATAAATAATTTAAATATGATTTAGACTTGCAAATATTTTAACTCATCCCTGATTTTTACCAAATTTCTCTTGTAAATAAGAATATTTATAACTTGAAAGAACTTGAAAAAATAGCGGAACAAAAGATAACAAAGATAACTAAGTTCTAGATCGGATCCTTGTCAAATTTCTGAAACGAAAAATGGATTGCCTCATAGTTTAAAGATTCTAAAATATTTATCTGAAATGAAAAATGCATTGCCTCATAGTTTAAGGATTCTAAAATATTTATCTGAGCATAATTCGCTATATTGCAAGAAAAAACTGAAAAAATTAAACTTTTAGAAGCTTTGCGCTTGTTACTTCCTACAAAAAAAGTAACAGAAAACACCTCACACCATTGCTTCAAGTTGACGCTGATGCTACAAACCGGTGGTGCTTTCAAGAGTGGTGTGTGTCACGAATAGATTCTTTGATTGGTTGGCTACATGATTGTGGTGAGCAACATTGTATCAAGCACCTCCAATTCGTTATATTTTCCATTGGGCACATAGGCACAGGAATTCCAAATTAGCCATAAGATGTAGTAGGAGGAGCCGATTCATTCTCACTACTGGCATTCATTCTTAAAATGGGTGCAAAAATATCTCTGATTTCCTCCAGAACCAACCCTATTTCATGCAGCCTTTCATCGTCACAACATAGTGAAATGTAACCTATTATTTGGATTTCTTACAGGGAACTCATATGAATGATTACAGTGGTTCTCATGAGACCTCCTCGAATTATCCAACGATTAGGCGAGAGATTAGGCAACTCCAAGTGTAATGCATGTAGGTAAGACAGGTTAAAGCTCCACGATATATTATTCCATAAAGACCTGTGTATTTTATATTTCTACTTTTTAAAATGTTTTGAATTACATACTCATATATTTATTATACAAATTACTCAACGGTAAATGTCCTGAATAAAGCCAACGAGTAATTAATAATCCCGTTGTACAAACAAAAGTAACTATCATGCCCTTTCACTAGAAACATGTTTATGTGTTTCATGTATAGTTATTTAGATTATTAGGATTGACAGGTTTTCAACATCAAGAAGTATAAATCTCAATTTGGGGAAGTTCGCATCCATGTCTCAAGCTTGTGTGCAGTTTCAAGGGGAAATGTAGCAGATGATACGTTAACAATTTACCCATGAAATCACTAGCATGTTGAACAATTAGTTTTGCTTGTTTAAAGGTGGAAATATTAGTATAACATGTGTAAAATTTGTATCAAAGCCTGGTAGGCTTGGATTTTGTCATGAGACTGACCTTAGTGTACATGACAAATTCAATGGCATCATCACTATACCTGACTGGCCTCAGTGTATAGGACCAATTCAATGGCATCATCACTGGACCTGTACATGATCAATTCAATGGCATCATCACTGTAAAGGTCCAAGGTTAATTGTAATTACTTTTTTTTAGAATTAGCCCAAATTTTGCATTTTCTGATACTATAGAATCTCTTTCTTGTTTTTTAAGATGCTAAACATTTTCTTCAAGTTCCCCGCCTCAAGGCAGGGACTTGCTGCGATGCAACACTTCTTGTTAATAAAATGATTTTAACAACTTTATAGCTAATTATTTTTTCGTGGTCTTTTATGCCTTTGTTTAACATATGTTTTACTTAGCTCTGTTTTACTTAGCTCGTTCTCTATAGCTCGTTCTTGTTCTTTATAGTTTTGCTTAGCATTGATGATCCTTTTATTTTTTTGGTTCGTTCTTTATAGTTTTTCTTAGCATTGATGATCCTTTTATAGTTATTTATCATTGGTATTTTTAGGTGTGGTAAATGTTAGTGTTGAGTTTAGACAAAAACCATATATTATGTAGAATTGGTTTAGTTCATATTTTGGAAGTGTAAATGAATTCTAACATTAGTTTAGAGATATTAAATGATATGCTATTTAGTGAACCATCATTATACTATGTTATGTTTTCCAAGTGGTGAACCACCATGCACTCTCCTATCTAGGAACACACAACAAACGTAGGTTGTGTTGGCTGCACTCTCCTATCTAGGAACACGCAACACACGTTGGTTGTGTTGGCTATACTATGTTATGATTTTAAAAGTGGTGAACAACCATGCACTCTCCCATCTAGGAACACGCAACACGCGTTGGTTGTGTTGGTTGTGTGCATGTCACAGAATAGCACCTCACCAAAAGAAATATCTCTGGACACTTCCAATATCTCTGAGGAGGACGCTTCATTGAGTTATCAAAGAGCCTTCCTTCCCTAGGAGTGAGCCTTTCTTCTTCACTAACAATGGGCCAGGCTACATATATAAATTCCTTCAACATCGACCATGAGAGCCTTCCTTCTTCTTCACTAACAATGGTACAGATCTCTAATTTCCTTTAGCACCAACCACATCCTTCAACACTGACCGCATTTCTCACAGCTTTTCATCACCATCAAAACCTGCCATATTTCTCGCCAATTTTCATCTCCAAAACATAGTGAAAAGTACCTTGTAATTTGGTATTCCTTCTCGATTCCATAGGGGTCACCCATAAGAATGAGTTTCATTTACTATATGCATAGAAGCACCCGGCATATGAACAAAAGCATCAGGGGTAGGACGAGAAGATTCACTCCCCCATTAGGCATAGAGGCATAGGAAGTCCAGATCCAACATGGGTATGGTGGATTGTCGAAAGCATGCCCTCACCATGCTAAAAAAACTGCAAAATTTCACTTTTTAAATATAGAACATCTTTCCTAAGATGCTCAAAAGATCATATTACTATTTCCTACAATGAAGACTATGTATGGAATCGGTTAAGGAGGTAGATTCCATCCTATAAAAATAGGTTCAGGATTGCCTACGAGACTATTTCCTACAGTGAAGACTGTGTATGTCATCGCCTAAGGAGGTAGCTTCTATCCTATAAAAACAGGTTTAAGATTGCCTAGGACATCAACTAAGGAGGTAGCTTCTATCCTATAAAAATAGGTTTAAGATTGCCTAGGACATCAGCTAAGGAGGTAGATTCCATCCTAGCTTATATGTGTCAGAGTGCAGTTTATGTGTCAGAGTGCAGTTTTCTTTCTTGTAAATTGCAATTAGACAATGACAGTGCGGTATTTATAATCATTAAGTGCACTATAGTTATAATATATTTTCCCTATATTTAATAAATGTTACAGGTCTCTATGTGAAAAATTGGAGGCAGAGTAGTTTGTATTATTTTTTGCGCTCCTGAAAGTGTTCAAAATCATATTACAATGTAAGGCTAATTAGTTTGCACTATTTCCTGCAATCTCCAAAAAAATTCAAAATCATGTTTTAAAGTAGTTCATTGTAAAATATGTGATCTCACCTTTGGACACTTGTTCAAGTCGTGAACTTATATGTCGACTCATAAAATATTGAAACAAACTTAATGCTAACGAACTTTGGTATACCTATGAGTAATCTCATTAATTATGATTGACATTCATTTGTGACAAGCTATTTAGTATTCTAAAACGAAATAATTCAAAAAATGTAGAACTATGTCAGCTATTTAGTATTCTAAAACCAAGTAAGTTTAAAAAAATAATGTATAACTATGTCAGCTATCTCAAAAAAACAACTTAAGGGAATTAGTGGTTGAACACTTTAGAATGTGAGGTGGTGGAATTTGCATTATTTTATGCATACTCCAAAGTGGTTAAAATCATATTTAATAGAAGTTCATTATAAAACTAGTCACCAAATTTGTTTATATTTAAATTATTTAGCTTAAATATAAATAATTTAAATATGATTTAGACTTGCAAATATTTTAACCCAACCCTGATTTTTACCAAATTTCTCTTGTTAAATATGAATCTTAATAACTTGAAAGAACTTGAAAAAATAGCAGAACATAAAGATAATGAAGATAACTAAGTTCTAGATTGGATCCTTGTCAAATTTCCAAAATGAAAAATGCATTGCCTCACAATTTAAAGATTCTAAAACATTTATCTGAAATGAAAAATGCATTGCCTCATAGTTTAAATATTCTAAAATATTTATCTGAGCAAAAATCACTATATTGCAAGAAAAAAACGAAAAATTAAACTTTTAGAAGCTTTGCGCTTGTTACTTCCTGCAAAACAAGTAACGAAAAACACTACACAACACTGATTTAAGTTGACGCTGGTACTACAAACTCGGTGGTGCTTTCAAGGGTGGTGTGTGTCACTGATATATTCTTTGATTGCTTGGCTACATAATCGTGGGGAGCAACATTGTGTCAAGCACCTCCAATTCGTTATATCTTCCATCGGGCACATAGGCATAGGAATTCCTGATTAGCCGTAAGATGCAGTAGGAGGAGCTGATTCATTCTCACTACCGGAATTCATTATCATAAGTAGTTCCCACTGCAAATGATATATCCTAGATCACTGATAAAAATGGGTGCAAAAATATCTCTTATTTCCTCCAGAACCAGCCCTATTTCTTGCAGATTTTCATCGTCACAACACAATGTAATGTAACCTGTAATTTGGATTTCTTAGAGGGCACTCACATGATTGATTACAATGGTTCTCATGAGACCTCCTCGAACTATCCAACGATTATGCGAGAGATTAGGAAACTCCAGGTGTAATGCATGCATGTCAAATAGGTTGAAGCTCCACGATATATTATTCCATAAAGACCCGTGTATTTTATATTTCTACTTTTAAAAATGTTTTGAATTACATACTCATATATTTATTAATATATTTAATATTTTATTAATATGTTAAAATTTTATTGATATATTTAATATTTCTGGTTGCTTGTTTGGTAAAGTTGGATTATTAGGATTGACAACGAGTTCAGTTCACTGGAAAAATGTTTCTATGTTTCATGCATAGTTATTTAGATTATTAGGATTGATGGGTTTTCATGTCAACAGCTCCAAACAGAGAATATATATACATTAGGAGGTGCTAAGAAGATCAAAACATATATAATTACTATCATCAACATGTTGTATAATCAACATCAAGAAGTATAAATCTCAAGTTGGGGAAGTTCACATACATGTCTCAAGCTTGTGTACGGTTTCAAGGGGAAATAGAGCAGATGGTACGTTAACAATTTACCCATGAAATCACTAGCACATTGAACAATTAGTTATGCTTGTTTAAAGGTGGAAATATTAGTACAACATGTGTAAAATTTGTATCAGATTTTGGTAGGCTTGGATTTTGTCATGGGACTAGCCTCGGTGTATAGGAACAATTCAATGGCATCATCACTGGACTTGTACATGACTAATTCAATGGAATCATCACTGTACAGGTCCAAGGTTCATTGTGATTACTTATTTTTAGAATTAGTCCAAATTTTGCATTTTATAATACTACAGAATATCTTTCTTGTTTTTTAAGATGCTAAACATTTTCTTGAAGTTCCCTGCCTCAAGGCACGAACTTGCTGTTGTGTAACACTTCTTATTAATAAAACGATTGTAACAAATTTATAGCTAATTATTTTTTCATGGTCTTTTATGCCTTTTTTTACCATATGTTTTACTTAGCCCCTTCTTTATAGCTCGTTCTTGTTCTTTATAGTTTTTCTTAGCATTGATGATTCTTTTATTTGTTTTTGATCGTTCTTTATAGTTTTGCTTAGCATTGATGATCCTTTTATAGTTATTTATCATTATTATTTTTAGGTGTGGAAAATGTTAGTGTTGAGTTTATAAAAAAACCATATATTATGTAGAATTGGTTTAGTTCATATTTTGGAAGTGTAAACTAATGCTAACATTAGTTTAGAGATATTAAATGCTATGCTATTTAGTGAACCATCATTATACTATATTATGATTTTCCAAGTGGTGAACCACCATGCACTCTCTTATCTAGGAACACACAACATGCGTAGGTTGTGTTGGCTGCACTCTCCTATCTAGGAACACGCAACATGTGTTGGTTGTTTTGGCTATACTATGTTATGATTTTCCAAGTGGTGAACAACAATGCACTCTCCTATTTAGGAACATGCAACATGCGTTGGTTGTGTTGGTTGTGTGCATGTCATAAAATAGCACCTCATTGAAAGCACAATATCTATGGACGCTTCCAATATCTCTGAGGAGGACGCTTCACTGAGTTATCAGAGAGCCTTCCTTCTTGAGGAGTGAGCCTTTCTTCACTGACCCTTTCATCTTCACTAACAATGGGTCGGGCCAGATCTCTAAATTGCTTCAACACCGACCATGAGAGCCTTCCTTCTTCTTCACTAACAATAGGCCAGATCTCTGATTTCCTTCAACACCGACCACATCCTTCAACAGTGACATCATTTCTTGCAACTTTTCATCGCCATCAACACCTGCCATATTTCTTGCAGCTTTTCATCTCCATAACATAGTGAAAAGTACCCTTTAATTTGGTGTTCCGTCTCGACCCCTTAGGGGGAATTCATAAGAATGAGTTTCATTTACTATATGCATAGAAGCATCAGGCACAAACACAAAAGCATCAAGGGTAGGACAAGCAGATTCACTCCCCCATTGAGCACAGAGGCGTAGGAAGTCGAGATTCAACATGAGACTTACGGTGGATTGTCGAAATCATGCCCTCACCATGTTAAAAAACTGCAAACTTTCACTTTTGAAATATAGAACATCTTTCCTAGGATGCTCAAAATCTCATATTACTATTTCCTACAATGAAGAGTGTGTATGGCATCGGCTAAGGAGGTAGCCTCCATCCTATAAAAACAGGTTCAAGACTGCCTACGAGACTATTTCATACAATGAATATTGTGTATGGCATTGGCTAAGGAGGTAGCTTCCATCTTATAAAAACAGGTTCAAGACTGCCTACAACATCGGCTAAGGAGGTAGCTTCCATCCTAGCTTATATGTGTCAGAGTGCAGTTTATGTGTCAGAGTGTAGTTTTATTTCTTGTAAATTGCAATTAGACAATGACAGTGTGGTATTTATTTTCATTAAGTGCACTATAGTTATAATATATTTTCCCTATCTTTAATAAATGTTACATGTCTCAATGTGCAAAATGAGAGGCAGAGTAGTTTTTGTTATTTTTTGTGCTCCTGAAAGTGTTCAAAATCATATTAAAATGTAACGCTAATTAGTTTTCACTATTTCCTGCAATCTCCAAAAAAATTCAAAATCATGTTTTAAAGTAGTTCAATGTAAAATATGCGATCTCAACTTTGGACACTTGTTCAAGCCGTGAACTTAAATGCCAACTCATAAAATATTGAAACAAAATTAATGCTAACGACCTTTGGTATACATATGAATAATCTCATTAATTATGATTGACATCCATTTGTGACAAGCTATTTAATATTCTAAAACCAAATAAATTCAAAAAATAATGTATAACTATGTTAGCTATTTAGTATTCTAAAACCAAATAAATTTAAAAAAATAATGTATAACTATGTCAGCTATCTCAGAAAAATAGCTTAAGGGAATTAGTGGTTGAACACTTTAGAATGTGAGGCGGCGGAATTTGCATTATTTTTATGCATACTCCAAATAGATCAAAATTTGTGTTATTTTATGCATACTCCAAAGTGATCAAAATCATATTTAATAGAAGTTCATTGTAAAACCGGTCACCAAATTTGTTTATATTTAAATTATTTAGCTTAAATATAAATAATTTAAATATGATTTAGACTTGCAAATATTTTAACTCAGCCCTGATTTTTACCAAATTTCTCTTGTTAAATAAGAATCGTTATAACTTGAAAGAACTTGAAAAAATAGCGGAATAGAAAGATAACGAAGATAACTAAGTTCTATATCGGATCCTTGTCAAATTTCCAAAATGAATAATGAATTGCCTCATAGTTTAAAGATCCTGTAATATCCGAAATGGGGAAATTTTGGCTCCATCGGGAACATCTTAAGATGTTCCATTTTTCCTTCTTCAGTGAGCTATTGCAAGTCCATTTCAGAGATTGACTGATGGGGAATTTATCAGATATGACTCCTTCCAAAGAAGGGAGAAATCCTGAGGCTAGCTGGCCCTTCTCAAACTCTGCCTATGGATATGCAATATTCCACCTCGGGAATTTCTGCCACAGGGTCCTTGAGGAAGCTGTATAAGGAAGCTATTGCATAAATAAGGCAAACCACCACTGACATGCCTTAGAAAATTTATAATATAATTCCCCTTCAGAAAATGAGCTCAAAGAAATAACACTAGATGGGTTATTCAGATCTCACCAATCTAGGTCTCTAAAACAATGCTCAAAGAAAGAGCTTACAGCAATATGCAAAACATAAGTCTGGAACTCTGAAAATCTGAATGTACCATAAGAGGGTAAATATCACAGCCATCATTGCATTAATATATCAGAAATATTATATAGAAATATCATGAGGAACAAAGCCCTCAAGCATTATAACCAATCTCCAATGGATATACAATATAATGTCGGAGTAGCTGCAGCTACACAGAATGCCGGAAGAACATAATTGTGTCGTCTCTATGGGAGATGCAGCTACTGAATGTATACAAATGAAATGTAGCTGAAGGAATACAAAGAAAATGGCCCAAGAAAGGAAAATGGGCTGAACATAATATTTCTAGCCAATCTCAGGGAGATTGATAGAAAGGTCAGATAAAATACAATAGTGACAAACAAATTTTCACTGCAACTGAAACCAAATGAATATGAGGTTGTGGCTGATCTGAAATTTTTTTTCCCTCCTCTGATAATTCCCTCAAAGGAAAAGGGGTTGATCCCCTTTTACTTAAAAGCACTCCTCTTGATGAGCACAAGAATCTCCCTCAACACTGCCCTCATGGAATAACACAGTTTCTCCAAATGACTGCACAGTGGGAGATGGTGAATGAGTGGCCTAATGCCACAGATCTGAAGTGAATTCCAAGAGCCCTCTCTATAGCTCCTCCAAAGAAGAAATCCATCTTCCTCTGAAAATTCAAGTAGGGAATAACTCTATGAGTTCCTCTGCTGCTACCCCAGCTACACAACACTAACCTGCTACAGGAAAACGCTGCAACTGAAGGAGTGAGCTTGGAAAAATGCCGGAACGAGGAAATCCAACCCAAATACTCTCCTCCCAGGAGGAAGAGGTGGGGGATCCCCTCCCAGGAGCACACCCAGTGCTTAAGAGCACTGCAATCCTGCTAAAAAACCCAGATGTGCAAGTCCTTGACCTCACTACGAAATTTCTGAATCCAAGAATGAACCAAATGAGCTGCTCCTTCATTCTTATAAAGCAAATGAACTCCATAGGACCCAAAATTAGGGTTTCTATTCACTTTTGAATGCTTTCCCTCCAAAAGCTGTGTTATCTTCTAATGCAAGCCAACCCTCTAAGGAAGCGCTGTTGACTTGGTCAAAGATGGCCAACTCAAGGTGAACCTCATCATTTTCACACCATTAAGTGTTTATTTCAACTGCTTCATTATTTCTCTTTTCACACAAGGAGTGTTATTTTCCATTAAAAGGGGTTAAGGGGGTCTCCTTACCCATTTTATTAAGAAAAAATAAAATATGCCACTATAATGTTCCATTTTAGCTTGAGGCTAAAATTGGGAACATTACAGATTCTAATATTTATTTGAAATGAAAAATGCATTGCCTCATAGTTTAAAGATTCTGATATTTATCTAAAATGAAAAATGCATTGCCTCATAGTTTAAAGATTCTAGAATATTTATTTGAGCATATCATGCTATATTGCAAGAAAAAATTGAAAAATTAAACTTTTAGAAGCTTTGCACTTGTTACTTCCTGCAAAACAAGTAACGAAAAACACTGGACAACACTGCTTCAAGTTGACGCTGGTGCTATAAACTCGGTGGTGATTTCAAGAGTGGTGTGTGCCACTGATAGATTCGTTGATTGCTTGGCTACATAATCGTGGGGAGCAACATTGTGTCAAGCCCCTCCAATTCGTTATATTTTCCATCGGGCACATAGGCACAGGAATTCCAGATTAGTCATAAGATGTAGTAGGAGGAGACGATTCATTCTCACTACCGGCATTCATTCTCATAAGTAGTTCCCACTGCAAATGATATATCAGAGATCACTCATAAAAATGTGTGCAAAAATATCTATGATTTCCTCCAGAACCAACCATATTTCTTGTGGATTTTCATCATCACAACACAGTGAAATGTAACCTATAATTTGAATTTCTTATAGGGCACTCATATGAATGATTACAGTGGTTCTCATGAGACCTCCTCGAACTATCCAATGATTAGGCAAGAGATTAAGCAACACCAAGTGTGATGCATGCAGGTCAAACAGGTTGAAGCTCCGTGATATATTATTCCATAAAGACCCGTGTATTTTATATTTATACTTTTTAAAATGTTTTGAATTACATACTCATATATTTATTAACATATTTAATATTTTATTAAGATATTAAAATTTTATTGATATATTTAATATTTCTGGTTGCTTGTTTGGTATGGTTGGATTATTAGGATTGACAACGAGTTCAGTTCACTGGAAACATGTTTATGTGTTTCATGTATAGTTATTTATATTATTAGGATTGACAGATTTTCATATCAACAACTCCAAACAAAGAATATAGATATATTATGAGGTGCTAGGAAAATCAAAACATATAGAATTACTATCATCAACATGTTGTATAATCAACATCAAGAAGTATAAATCTCAAGTTGGGGAAGTTCGCATCCATGTCTCAAAGCTTGTGTATGGTTTCAAGGGGAAATATAGCAGATGATACATTAACAATTTACCCATGAAATCACTAGCACGTTGAACAATTAGTTATGCTTGTTTAAAGTTGGAAAGATTAGTACAACATGTGTAAAATTTGTATTAGTACCTGGTAAGCTTGGATTCTATCATGGGACTGGCCTCAGTGTACAAGACCGATTCAATGGCATCATCACTAGACCTGACTAGCCTTGGTGTACAGGACCAATTCAATGGCATCATCACAGGACCTGTACATGACCAATTCAATAGCATCATCACTCTACAGGTCCAAGGTTCATTTTAATTACTTATTTTTAGAATTAGTCCAAATTTTGTATTTTCTAATACTATAGTATCTATTTCTTGTGTTTTAAGATGCTAAACATTTTCTTGAAGTTCCCCGCCTCAAGGCAGGGACTTTCTGTGGTGCAACACTTCTTGTTAATAAAACGATTGTAACAACTTTATAGCTAATTATTTTTTCGTGGTATTTTATGCCTTTGTTTACCAAATGTTTTACTTAGCTAGTTCTGTATATCTCGTTCTTATTCTTTATAGTTTTTCTTAGCATTGATGATCCTTTTATAGTTACTTATCATTGGTATTTTTAGGTGTGGCAAATTTTAGTGTTGAGTTTATATTGTTATGAGTTATTATAATATATATATATTTTTTTTGCTTAGCATTGATGATCCTTTTATAGTTATTTATCACTAGTATTTTTAGGTGTGGCAAATGTTAGTGTTGAGTTTAGAAAAAAACCATATATTATGTAGAATTGGTTTAGTTCATATTTTGGAAGTGCAAACTAATGATAACATTAGTTTGGAGGTATTAAATGCTATGCTATTTAGTGAACCATCGTTATACTATGTTATGATTTTCCAAGTGGTGAACCACCATGCACTCTCCTATCTAGGAACATGCAACACACGTAGGTTGTGTTGGCTACACTCTCATATCTAGGAACACCCAACACACGTTGGTTGTGTTGGCTATACTATGTTATGATTTTCCAAGTGGGGAACAACCATGCACTCTCCTATCTACGAACATGCAACATGCGTTGGTTTTGTTGGTTGTGTGCATGTCACAAAATAGCACCTCACTGAAAGCAATATCTCTAGACGCTTCCAATATCTCTGAGGAGGATGCTTCACTGAGTTATTAGAGAGCCTTCCTTCTTGAGAAGTGAACCTTTCTTCACTAAAAATGGGCTGAGCTAGATATCTAAATTCATTTAACATCGACCACGAGAGCCTTCCTTATTATTCACTAACAATGGGCCAGATCTCTGATTTCCTTCAACACCAACCGCATTTCTCGCAGCTTTTCATCATCATCAACACCTGCCATATTTATATCAGCTTTTCATCTCCACAATATAGTGAAAAGTACCCTGTAATTTGGTTTTCCTTCTCGATTCCATAGGGGGGACTCATAAGAATGAGTTTCATTTACTATATGCATAGAAGCATGAGGCACAGGCACAAAACAATTAGGGGCAGGAAAGGCAGATTCAATCACCCATCGGGCACAGAAGTGTAGGAAGTCAAGAGTCAACATGGGTATGGTGGATTGTCCAAAGCATGCCCTCATCATGTTAAAAAAACTACAAAATTGCACTTTTGAAATATAGAACATGTTCCCTAGGATGCTCAAAAGCTCATATTACTATTTCCTACAATGAAGACTGTGTATGGCATTGGCTAAGGAGGTAGCTTCCATCCTATAAAAATAGGTTCAAGACTGCTTACGAGACTCTTTCCTACAATGAAGACTATGTATGGCATCGGATAAGGAGGTAGATTCCATCCTATGAAAATAGGTTCAAGAGTTCCTACGACATCGGCTAAGGAGGTAGCTTCCATCCTAGCTTATATGTGTCAGCGTGAAATTTATGTGTGAGAGTGCAATTTTATTTATTGTAAATTGCAATTAGACAATGACAGTGCGGTATTTATATTCATTAAGTGCACTATAGTTATAATATATTTTCCCTATCTTTAATAAATGTTACAGGTATCTATGTGCAAAATGAGAGGCAGAGTAGTTTGTGTTATTTTTTGGGCTCCTGAAAGTGTTCAAAATCATAGTACAATGTAAGGCTAATTAGTTTGCACTATTTCCTGCAATCTCCAAAAAAAATCAAAATCATGTTTTAAAGTAGTTCATTGTAAAATATGTGATCTCACCTTTGGACACCTATTCAGGCCATCAACTTAAATGCCAACTCATAAAATATTGAAACAAAATTTATGCTAACGACCTTTGGTATACCTATCAATAATCTCATTAATTATTATTGACATTCATTTGTGAAAAGCTATTTATTATTCTAAAACCAAAAAAATTCAAAAAATAATGTATAATTGTGTCAGCTATTTAGTATTCTAAAACCAAATAAATTTAAAAAAATAATGTATAACTATGTCAGCTATCTCAGAAAAATAGCTTAAGGGAATTAGTGGCTGAACACTTTAGAATGTGAGGCGATGGAATTTGTGTTATTTTATGCATACTCCAAATGGATCAAAATATGCGTTACTTTATGCATACTCCAAAGTGATCAAAATCATATTTAAAAGAAGTTCATTGTAAAATCAGTCACCAAATTTGTTTATATTTAAATTATTTAGCTTAAATTTAAATAATTTAAATATGATTTAGACTTTCAAATATTTTAACTCGGTCCTGATTTTTACCAAATTTCTATAATTAAATAAGAATCTCTATAACTTGAAAGAACTTGAAAAAATAGTGGAACAGAAAGATAATGAAGATAACTAAGTTCTAGATCGGATCCTTGTCAAATTTCCAAAATGAAAAATGCATTGCCTCATAGTTTAAAGATTCTAAAATATTTATCTAAAATGGAAAATGCATTGCCTCATAGTTTAAAGATTCTAAAATATTTATCTAAGTAGAACTCGCTATATTGCAATAAAAAACCGAAAAATTAAACTTTTAGAATCTTTGCGCTTGTTACTTCCTCCAAAACATGTAACGAAAAAGACTGCACAAAACTTCTTCAAGTTGACACTGGTGCTACAAACTCGGTGGCACTTTCAAGAGTGGTGTGTGTCACTAATAGATTCTTTGATTGCTTGGCTACATAATCATGGGGAGCATCATTGTGTCAAGCACCTCCAATTCATTATATCTGCCATCGGGCACATAAGCACATGAATTATAGATTAGCCATAAGATGCAGTAGGAGGAGCCGAGTCATTCTCACTACCGGCATTTATTCTCATAAGTAGTTCCCATTGTAAATGATATATCAGAGATCATTGATAAAAATGGGTGCAAAAATATCGTTGATTTCCTCCAACACCAACCGAATTTCTTGTAGTTTTTCATCATCACAACACAGTGAAATGAAACCTATAATTTGGATTGCTTACACGTCACTCATATGAATGATTACATTGGTTCTCATGAGACCTCCTCAAAGTATCTAACGATTAGGCGAGAGATTAGGCAACTCCAAGTGTAATGCATGCAGGTCAAATAGGTTGAAGCTCCACGATATATTATTCCATAAAGACCCGTGTATTTTATATTTCTACTTTTTAAAATGTTTTGAATTACATACTCATATATTTATTAGTATATTTAGTATTTTATTAATATATTAAAATCTTATTTATATATTTAATATTTCTGGTTTCTTTTTTGGTACATTTGGATTATTAGGATTGATAGGTTTTCATATCAACAACTCCACACAGAAAATATATATAAATTATGAGGTGCTAAGAAAATCAAAACATATAGAATTACTATCATCAACATGTTGTATAATCAACATCAAGAAGTATAAATCTCAAGTTGGGGAAGTTCACATCCATGTCTCAAGCTTGTGTACGGTTTCAAGGGGAAATATAATAGATGATATGTTAACAATTTACCCATGAAATCACTAGCATGTTGAACAATTAGTTATGCTTTTAAGGTGGAAATATTAATACAACATGTGTAAAATTTGTATCAGAGCCTGGTAGGCTTGGATTTTGTAATGGGTCTAGCCTCGGTGTACAGGAGCAATTCAATGGCATCATCACTGTACAAGTCCAAGGTTCATTGTAATTAATTATTTTTAGAATTAGTCCAAATTTTGAATTTTCTGATACTATAGAATCTCTTTTTTTTTTTTTAAGATGCTAAACATTTTCTTGAAGTTGCTGTAGTGCAACACTTCTTGTTAATAAAACTATTGTCACAACTTTATAGCTAATTATTTTTTCATGGTCTTTGATGCTTTTTTTTACCATATGTTTTACTTAGTTCGTTCTTGTTCTTTATAGTTTTGTTTAGCATTGATGATCCTTTTATAGTTATTTATCATTGGTATTTTTAAGTGTGGCAAATGTTAGTGTTGAGTTTAGATTGTTGTGAGTTATTATAATATATTTATTTTGTTTTTGCAAATATGTCAGAAGAAGAAGACAAAACTAAGTTATATCTTACTTGTACAAACTTGCTAATAATTTTGAAGGGTCCATAAGATTATAGTCTTAAAAATATGTCTCATCTTCCTTAAATGGTCTTTCATTTTGATGTTGATTTACTTGTTACTTCATCTTATTTCACCTTGATGGGTCCATAAGATTGTAGTCTCAGAAATATGCAATCATTATAGAAATTAATTGTAGATTCAATACTGCTCATGTAATTTTCTAAAAAATAAGACTCAAATATACTCTACTCATCCGCGAAAAGAAATTCACGATTGAGAACATATATCAAAAGCATGCATCATGATTTAACACACATACATGAGGATTTATATAGGAGAAAGAAACTTCTTAGAACCCCTTCCTATATGTATTGCATTAGTCATAAAATATAGAAGAAATAAAATGGTTTCTCAAGCCTGATCAAAATCTACACTCTTATGAAACCAACTCCAAAAATAGAAGAAAAGAGAGATCAACTCCTTAGAAATTAGCCACTTCGAGGGGGAAACCTCCTTTACATTACATAAATGAACAATTCTTGGATGACACAAATGAAAAAACCTCCTTTCTATATATAGGAGTCCATGGGGTCACAATATAATCCTAGCTTGCCTAACAATAATAATGTAAGGGCACAAAAATAACAATAGTGGCTTTTATGGGACACAATAATAACAATATGGGGGCTACAGGGGTACAACAATAACAATAAGGGGGCTACACTAACAACAATAAGGGACTACACTAGATAGGGACCTAACATGCCCCTCTCCTTCAAAAAAGTGTTGTCCTAAACACTTGAGTAGCTGTGGATGCTTTTGTATAAATTTCTCATCCTCCCATGTGGAATCTTTAGTGGGTAAGTTCTTCCACTTGATGAGATACTCTGAAATTGATTAATTTCATAGCTGTTGAGTTCTTGTTCCCATGACTCCTTCAGGTTCAAATATGATTTTTCCTTCTGCGTTAAGTTCTAGAAATATTGTTAGAACTGTAATTTTGTCTCCCATAACCTTCTTTAAGAATGAAACATGGAAAATTGGGTGCACTCGAGAAGAAGCAAGAAGCTCCAATTTGTATGCCATAGTACCAATCTTTTGCAACACCTTGTAAGGACAATATTACTTTGGCGATAACTTATTATCCTTCTTAGCTTGCTTGAGGGACATTTTTTTGTATGGTTGTAGCTGTAAAAATAACCAGTCTCTTACATCAAAAATTATCTCGTTGCGATGTTGATTTGTATGTTGTTTCAATCGAATTTGTGCCAAATTTAGGTTATCCTTTAAGAGTTGGAGAACCTTTTGTTGATACTCTATGTGATCTTCCACTGCTCGAACCTTAGAATTTTATTTTAAAGATGATGTGATGGACGGTGGATCATATCCACAAAGTGCCATAAATGGGGTCATTTTTGTTGCAGTATGGAAGGAAGTGTTATACCACCATTCACCTAGAGGTAACCACTTGACCCATTGTGTTTGTTTATCAGATACAAAACAACGAAGATATCCTTCCAAACATTTATTTACTATCTTAGTTTTCCAATTAGATTGATGATGATAAGATGAGCTATGAGCTAGTTGAGTACCCAAACAAGAAAATAATTCCATCAAAAAATTTAGAGTAAAAATGGGATTTCTATCGCCTACAATAATCTTTGGGTTTCCATGTAGATTTTGAACTATTTCCATAAATGCAGTAGCAACTGTGCTTGCTTTAAATGGATGAGATAATACACAAAAGCGTGCATATTTGGTAAGTATATCAACTACCACCATGGTGACACTCTTTCCTTCGAACTTACGTAAACCTGTGATAAAATCCATTGAAACCTCCTCCCAACATTTACTTAGAATGGATAAATATTGTAGCAGACCCAAGGTCTTAATTGTCTCAACTTTATTTTGCTGGAAAACCAAACATTCTACCACAAAATTTTGAATATCATATTTAAGTCCATCCCAAAAAAATTATTTCTTCACCCTGTTGTAAGTTTTTAAAAATCATGAGTGTCCTCCTAAGGGAGAGGTGTGCAATTCTGAAAGAATTATTTGTTTTAGTTGGGGACTCTTACAAAGATATAAGCGATATTTTTACCATAAGGAATGATTTTTCCAACTAAATGTATCAGATGTAATAGGATCTTGTTGCAAGTTTTGAATGAGTGTCCACACTTATTCATCGTTCTTCCATTCTTCCCTTGCTTCAGTTATCCAATCTAGTTGGATAATAGAAATGGCACAAAGCAATGATTCCACCTCTTCATCCTTTCTTGAGAGTGCATCTGCAACAAAATTTAGCTTCCATTTTTTAGATTATTTCAAAGTCATAACCCAACATATTTGTGACCCATTTTTGCTGCTCTTTTGAAGATAGTCTTTGTTCTAAAAATTATTTAAGACTATCATGACCAGTTTTTACCTTGAAGTGTCTACCCATTAGGTAAGGTCGTAGTTTCTTTAGTGAATGTAGTATTGCCAACATTTCCATTTCATAAATAGATTTCTATAAATAATTTCCTTTGATTGGATGAATTTCAAAAGCAATGGGTCTTCCTTCTTGCATTAAAACTGCACCAATTCCATTTCCTAAGGCATCACATTCCACAGTAAAGGTTTTTGTGAAGTTTGGTGTAGCTAAGACTGGTGCTAGGCACATTGCCTCTTTAATATGTTCAAAGGCCTTAGTTGCTTCAGGAGTCCATGAAAATGCATCTTTCTTCAATAATGTGGGTAGAGGTGCTACTACTCTCCCATAATTCTTAACAAACTTGTGATAATACCCTGTTAACCCGAGAAATCCTCGCAACTTCTTTATGGTTGTGGGGAATTTCCATTCCTTAATGGCTTTAATTTTTCTAGGGTCTACCTTAACACCCTCTTGAGATATAGTATGACCCAGATATTCCACCTCTTGTACTCCAAAGAAAAATTTATAGGTTTTTTCATATAATTTTTTCTCCTCGAATAGTTTGAGCACCCTGTCGACATGTTGAACATGTTCCTTCCAAGACCTTTTGTAGATTAGTATATCATCAAAAGATACTAACAAAAATTTTCTAAGGGTTTGAAAATGGAATTCATCAACCCTTGAAATGTAGAAGGTGCATTGGTAACCAAAATTCATAATGACCCTCATGAGTTCGAAATGTTGTTTTTTGAATATCTTGAGTCTTCATTCTAATTTGATGATATCCTGAACAAAGATCCAACTTGGTAAAATAAATTGCTCCATGTAATTCATCCAATAATTCATTAATCACATGAATGAGAAATTTATCTTTAACAATGAGCTTATTGAGCTCCCTATAATCTGGACACATGCGCCATGATCCATCCTTCATGTGCAGAAATACCACTGAAGAAGAGAAAGAAATTTGACTAGGTTGAATTATACTAGCCTCTAACATTTATGCAATCATATGTTCAATTTTTGTGATCAATCCTGTGTTCCTCTAAAATATCAGCTACCCTTATATTCAATTTTTGGAAGTCCTCAATGTGCTCCACCATTGAACCCTTTTGTTTTAGATTTATCAATTCGCTAAAGAAGGTGTTTCTCTTTGTATCCTCATAATGTGCTATCATTTCCTCTGTAAAAAAGTAACCAAGTGACAATTTTTTTATGGGAACAAAGCCATATATACCATACAAAAGTATTTTTTTTAAATATAAAGTTTAATTGTGTAACTTTGTGTGTTTTTCACATTATTAATATCAAAATATTTCTCCATATGTAGTATCCATGTTACGGGATCCTTGCCATCAAAATTCCTCATATCGATCTTTGGAATATGGCGGGTCTTTAATCCAACGTTAGAGTTTCTGAAATCATTATTAACGTTTATTTTGTTCTCATCATGAGTTTCCACTAAAACCTTTTCTCCATTAAGAATAATTTCTTGTAGCAACTTTGTCAAACCTTCCATGTTTGCTTTTAGTTTTTCTTTTATACCATCGATCTTAGCTTCCATGCCATCCATGCCATTCTGTAAACCATCCATCGTAGCTTCCATGCCATTCATCTTAGCTTCCATGCATTTCTTCAAAGCTTGAACTTTATCTTCCATGCCATTCATCTTAGCTTCCATGCCTTTCTCCAAACCATCCATTTCATTTTTGGTTACCTTTTGCGAGAGCGAAATTTTTTTCACTTGCTCTTGTAATTTTGATATATCATGTTACACTTCTTCCCCTTCATGGGTCATAGTGTAGCCTTATAAGGGATTAATGGGTGTTAAATTATTTTTAGGGGGAATTTCAGAACCAAATACTGATATATATGCTTCAATATGCCATTGGAATCACTTCAAACTGATTTTTCAAACAAGACTTATGCAATTTGAAAAAAATACACAACGTTTTCTTGATTTTGAGGAGCTCAGTATTGAAACTGATGTATATCTATAATTTCGGACCCCCAAGATGTTATCTTCATTCCGTCATTAGCCCTATGAATCTTCTTTCCAATTCCATAGGTCTGACCTGATTTGGATTCTTCAAGGCAAGGTTATGCCCAATCTCCCACAATGACTTAATTATGGACTGGTTCATTAGAGAAAACTTGTACGAAATGCCACATGTCATTGTTTCCTCCTTTGGCTCTGAAATTGATACACAGGAAACCACAGTTTGCGTACTTTCGACCTCTTTTTAGAGAATTCTAATCCGATGCTTAGAGATAAAGTTGTGATGATTTTCCCAAGGTCACCTCTTTGAGATGAAATTCGGCAGCCTCCAAAGAACCCTAAATTCCACAGATCATATCTCTGAATTTTTTTCTAAACAAGAACTAAAATTTTTACACAGCGTTCCTTAGGATTTCTTCACACATTGGTTTTTTTTATAGCTTCTGAACCTTCTTATAATTTTTTTTTATAGAGAAAATGCCACGATAACCTGTTTGAAGTAGTGAAACCCTAGAATCCAAAGCTTTGATACCAAATGTTATGAAACTAGCTCCAAAAATAGAATAAAAGAGAGATCAATGCCTTAGAAATCATCCACTTTGAGGCGAAAACCTCCTTTACATTACATAAATGAACAATTCTTGGATGACACAAATGAAAAAACCTCCTTTCTATATATAAGAGTCCATGGGGCCATAATACAACCCTAGTCGACCTAACAATAATAATGTAAGGGCAAAACAATAACAATAGTGGCTTTTATGGGGGACAAAAATAAAAATCTAAGGGCTACAAGGGTACAAAAATAACAATAAGGGGGATACACTAACAACAATAAGGGACTACACTAGTAATATAGGGACCTAACATGCACAAGTATAATCTATCTCGTTATCTCACAGACTGACTCTGGCCAACACTTAGCCAATTCTCCTGTCTGCCAAGATCATATTTCCTTGTGTTGTTTCTCAAGGAATTAGACTCCTATTAATTAGTGAAATCCCCATTTAGAACTGCACAATCCCTATAGGCCCTTCTTTGATTGCATGCACCACCTGTACAACTTAGATAATTATATAACTGATAGTACACTACCGTTGAACTCCAATCTCAACTGGGTATCTCGAATTTCATGCATGCATGAGTTACTTAAGGTTGGCTGATCAGTTAACTAGTTGAAAGCTGAAGTTTCACCTCACTGCTATACCTCCTACTAGTTCCTCCAACAGTTAGAACTGGTTTAAATAACCTTAACTCAATTTAACTTAATTAAATTGTTACAACTAAAAAATTAAACTCAACCTAGGCTTCTAAAATTTAGGAATCATTGTACACAACTCAAGTTAAGCCAACAAATCAAATTAACTAAGCTAACTAAGTGATAATAACTCAATTAACTCATTCAAGTTGTCTTGTGATGTGGAATTTCAATTTTCTCCTAATTTAATTGAAGGGAAGATTAAATTAGGAATTTCTTGTTGTATTTTTCAACACTCCCTCTTAGTAAGAAATGGATTATCAAATACCCCAATCCTTCCTCTATGGAACTCAAATTTTCCTCTTGACAAAGCCTTTGTAAAAATATCTGCATCATGTTCCTTTGTAGTAATGTATTCCAACAACATAATCCACTTATGCACACAATCTCGTAGATGGTGATATCAGATGTTGATATTCTTGGATCGATCAAGAAAAACTAGATTCTCAAAGAGTTTGATACAAGTCTGATTTTCATAGTAAATCATAGTGGGATACATCACCTTTCCAAATAACCCAATAATAATCTTTCTCATTCAGGTACCTTCACAAGCTTCTTGACTGACAGTCATGTACTATTCTTCTGTTAAATTGAGTGCAACTGATCTCTGCTTCTTGTTGTACTAAGAAAGTGTTGCTAACCCAATACTAAAAATTCTTCCTAAAGTGCTCTTCTGATTTGATGGAATTCCCACCCAATCTGCATATGTGAATCCTTGCAACTTCACTCCCTTTTTCCATTTGTGCCAAATAACATACTGAGTAGTGACTATGATGTATCTCAACACATGTTTTGTCGCCTTCCAATACCATTTGGTTGGATTAACCATTGTTTGACTAAGCTGGTTAACCGCATAACACATGTCTCGTCACATGTTCAGCAAATACATAAGTGAACCCATAAGATTCACGTAAATAGTGGAATCCACTTCCTCACCTAAATTGGCATCCTCCTTCCTCTAACTTCTTGCTAGAGGAGTGTCCATGGGTCTACTACTCTCCATGCGTAACTTCTTCAGTACCTCATTGGGATCCTTTCCCTGGGAGACAAACAATTCCCCATATCCTTGCCACACTTCCAAACTGAGGAAAAAATGCATGATTCCCATTTATTTCATCTTGAATTCTCTTGTAAGATCCTCTTTGCAATATTTGATCAACTTCTCATCATTAGTTAAAACGACATATAATACTATATTTAAAAATTTACTTTCAACAACAATATGGTAAAGGTTTGCATCTGCTTAACTTTTGGTGAAGCCCAACCTGGTGAAATAGTTTTCGATCCTAGTGTACCAAGCACAAGGTGCTTGTTTTAATCGATACAACAATCACTTGAATCTGCACACATGTGACTCTTTATCGAAGTTCTCAAATCCTTCCAGTTGTTCAATGTACACCTCCTCCTCAATCAATCCATTGAGGAATGGTGTCCTCACATCCATCTGATGGATCTTCCACCCCATCTACATTGCAAGTGCTAGAATGGATCTAATAGAAGAGTACCTTTCTACTAGAGAAAAGGTCTCCTCTCAATCAGTTCCCTCCACTTGAGATAACCCCTTGACCACAAATCTAGATTTTTATTTCTCAATGCTTTTGTCTGCTACTTGCTTCACCTTGTAAATCCACCTCGAACCTACCACTGAATTATTCTGTGGTATTGGGACCACTTCCCAAACACTGTTTCTGACTATGGAATCATATTCATCTACCATTGCATAAACCCATACTTCTTGCTACAAAATTTCCTTGAATGAGGATGATTTTATCTCAATTATCTCACTCATCAGAGCCATGTACCCAATGTATCAATTCGATGACCTCCTCTACCTACGCTAAGATGTGGGTGTTCCAAAATTTTCTCTAGAATCATGCAATAATTTTTCATCTCCCTTGGTGCACTTCCTTTCTTATCTAGATGTCTCTGCACGAGTGGGTGTCTCCACTCTTTTCTCTTATGCTTGTGGCTGCTCCACAACATCCCGAGGTTCTTCCTTTTGAGCCAAAATATCCTCAACTACATTCAACTGAAGCTCCCTCTAAATGGAACACTTTGTCATTGAAATTGACATCTCTTTGAACAACTGTCATCCTGAGAGATGACGGGTACACCCGATAGTTGTGAGGTGTATCAGTGTACCCAATAAATATGCCCAAATCTGTATTCAGCTCAATATTTTCCTTGATTCCTTGGAACATGATAGTAAACTGATGAACCAAAGATCTTTAAGTGAGACACATCTAGTTTCTTCATTGAAAAATATTCTTTTGGTGTACTCATCTTGAGAATCCGATGAAGACTCCTGTTCTTCACATATAATGTAATGTTTCATGCTTCGACCCACAAGTGTAGAGGTAGGCCCTGATCATGCAACATCGTCCATGCATCTCCCACTATACTTTTTTTCTTCCTCTCATCCACCCCATTTTTTTGTGGGTTATGGGGTGATATTAACTCCCTTCGAAAGCCTTCCTTTACATAGAAGTTCTAAAACTCATTTGACACATATTATCCATTGTTATCGCTCCTAAGATCCTGATCTAGACTTATGTAGGAACGCAATAACATACATAAATCCACATAAATGCAGATATGAAATAGAAATAACTCTTCATTTTATTAATATCAAATGACTGAAATATGCTTACAGACTGAATGGAAATAAACTAGCTAGGGCATTGTTACCTTATCTCTGAGAAGAGATGTGGTGGCTACAGGCCTCTGAATTATTTTAAAATGAGGCTCAGAGGCCTATTTATTATTTAGAAACAATGGAAAACCCTAAAAATCCAAAAACCTAACCCTAGGAGATGAAGCTCCAAAACTATGTGCCCCGTTTAGGTAAATTGGTACATCAACTTCCTGAGGACATAAATTTGGCATACGATCTCCATTTGATGTGCACAATACCTCGTTAGAAAGAGATATATGAGGAATGAAACTTTCAAGTGAACAACATCAAGCAAAATGCCACGTTAGTCCCAGGTTTCCCAAAAAATGTCATTTAGGGCCTGAAAATGGCTATGAAAGTTCAGGACCCGAAGAAATTCCAAAAATAGTAAATTGTTCTACAATTAAGGAAACTGAAAAGCTGAAAGAAACAATGGTGGTGGTCCAAGTGGAATATGTGGGTGGACACAAATATCCACCTATATCATTCCTCCCTCCTTAGGAAGCAACGGTCCCCATTGCGTTGAGTTCCTCCATGAGATGAGGGAACTTCTACTAAACTTGGTCCTTGGTGAGCCACTTGCCTTGGTGCAGGAGTTGGTCGGTTTTGACAACCCAATACAACTGGATATTTTGTTTTCGGGTGTTTTTGATATTTTTTTCCATGATACGATCAGTTGTGGCTTGTTCCATGCAGTCTGCGTTTAAATCTGTTGGTGTGAGCTATTCTACAATGTCGAATATGTCCAACAATGGCGGAAAGTAGGGCCGAAGGTAGTCCACATTGAACACTGGGTGCATACCAAGGAATGGTGGAATACTGAACTCGAAGGAATTTTCCCCTACAACCTTGGTGATGGTGTATTTTCCATATCAGAGTAGGCGAAGCTGGCAGTGAGGTTCAATGAGGTGCTCCTTGTAAAAATGTAGCCACACTTTGTTGCCCACCTAGAAGTTGTGTGGCACCTGATGTTCATCACGTTGTTTCTTGTACTTAACATTGGATCTGTCCAATATGTCATGAACCTATTGGTGAATGTGCTCAATGCGCTCAATGAATTTGTTCGCCTTGTCAGCTTCAGATTGGACATGAGCCAAATCTACATGAGTAGGCACAAATGGCATGGCTACGTCAATGGGACATATTGGCTGGAATCCCATGCCCACCTGAAATGGGTTGTGTCTAGTTGAGCTATGGACAACTCAATTATAGTTGTGTTATACATAGGGGAGGATCTCATCCCATGTGCGTGGATGATTTGAATTTTAAATGAGTAGAATGTGTACGATGATCCTATTGGTGACCTCTGTCTGTTCATCAGTTTGGAGATGGAAAATTGTGGAATTGGTGAGATTAGTGTCTAGCATCAACCAAAGGCTAGACAAAAATGTACTGAGGAACCTGTTTTCCCAATATCAGATGATAGACTATGGGACCCCAAAGTGTACCCACACCCGTTTAAAGAAGAGTTTAGTAGTGGCTTCTACTGTGATATTATTCTTACAATCCACCATAATGGCCATCTTCGAGAATCTATCGTTGACCACAAAAACACAGTCGTTTCGATGCTTAGTAGAAGGAATCCCCGACATGTAATCCATGGATATGGATTCCCAAGGTCAAATAGGGGTAGGCATCGGAGTATAGAGGCCTTGCTTCTTGATGGTCGGTTTGGAAATGATGCATGCAGTGGAGGATCTTATGTCCTTACCGACATCCTGTCGAAGGTTCAGCCAATAGAAATAATTTTGGAGTACTGCCACTATTTTCTCGACCTCAAAATGCCCAACGACCCGACTGTAATGCACTTCCAAAACCATCTTGGCACACTCACTTTAAGGAACACAACGGTTTCCCAGGTGACATGGAAGTGCATCATGGAGGTGAAAATTTGGAACTTGCTTACCCTTTAGGAACATCTTGTATGTGTGGTCGAATTATGGATCACTTTTGTAGAGAAGCTGTCAGTCGCTATTCTCGTGCCCACAAGAATTGAGCATGGTGGTTAGCGCCACGATCGCTGGTTGGTTGAGGCAGTCTGCAACATTATTGGTGCTTCCCTTCTTGTACTTGATGTTCAAATGAAACTGTTGCAGGTATGTGGACCACTTCTTATGGCGATGATTCTACAACTTCCCTTGTGTCTGTATGAATTGCAGGGGTCAGTGGTCTAAGTGGATGATCTTTACCTTCCCAAAAATGTAATGCTTTAATTGTCGGAAAGCCTCCATAATGGAATACATCTCTTTATCATAAATGGGATACTTCCAGATTATGTCAGAAAGTGTCTCACTGTGATATGCCACTAGATGCCCTTGTTGAGTAAGAACTGCCCCAATAGCACAGTGAGAGGCATAAGTCTCAATCTCAAATGATTGTTGCAAGTCTGGTAATGTAAGCACTGGTGGAGAGTAGAGGCAAAGTTTCATATCTATGAACACCTTCTGTTGAGATTCATACCAAATAAATTTATGTTTTTCTCCTCCCTTGGTGACTTTACTCAAGGTCCAAGTGATATGAGAGAACCCAACATGAACCTGTGATTGAAATTGGCAAGACCCAAAAAGTTGTGAAGCTTTTTTAGAGTGGTTGGGGATGGCCAATCCTAAATGACTTGGATCTTGGCTGGATTCACATGCACCCTCCGCTTATCAATAATGTATCCCAGATACTGAACCCATGTCATGCCAAAAGTGCACTTCTCTAAATTGGCACACAACTTGTGTTTTTGCAGTGTTTGGAGGACATGTCGGATGTGGTGGAGTTTCTCTTCCCAAGTCTGGTTGAAGATCAGTTTTTCATCCAAGTACACTGCCACAAATGAGTTGGTGAATGGCTGCAAGATTTCATCCATCAACCTCGTGGAGGTTGCGAGAGAATTTGTTATCTCAAAAGGCATGACCAGCCATTCAAAAAGGCCCTTCTTGGATTTGAAGGAAATATTCCACACATCGGAGCATTCGATTGGTACCTGGTGATACCCAGACTTCAAGTCGATCTTGCTGAAATATTTTCCCCCGTTGAGTTGGTCAAGAAGGTCATCAATCCATGGGATGGGGCACCTATTCTGGATAGTGATCTTGTTCAATGCCCGATAGTCAATGCAGAGTCTCCAAGTCCAAACCTTCTTCTACACCAACATGATTGGGCTTCCACGGGGTGATGATCTCCATCGGATGTGACCTTTCTGTAGTAGCTCTTGAATCTACCTCTTAATTTTGTTTTTCTCCATAACAGAGCACTAATAGATTGGTCCATTGGGCAACAGTGCACCTGGGGTCAGATCGATGGAGTGCTGGACCTCACAAGTGCAAAGGCACCCCTGAGGGTGAGGTAAAGGTGTCTCTGTACTCCTCCATGACTTTGTTCATCTATTTTTGTCATGCGGAGGAGACCTGTTTGGAGGTCATGGCCACAGTATTCTTCTTTCCCTCAGGGCAGATCATTTGGTATCATGTACAACTTATTTTTGAAAGTAACAATAACATTTCAGGGTCTCGAATCATACACATCATGTCACTTACACAAGTATGGTTGGCCTAATAATACATCACAAACATCAAGAGGAGAAATTTCACATAATACCTCATCTATGAAGGGATTGATGTTGTAGGGAAGGCGACACTTCTGGCTAGCATGAAGATCCCATCCTTGGTGAAGCCACCCGATGGTGTACGATTATGTGTGTGTTGTGGTTAGCAAGCTCAACTGCTTCATGATATTTGCTAAAATGAGGTTATTTTGGCTCCCGTTGTTGACAGTTAATTGCAGCGGAGAACCCTTTACCCACATCTAGGAATGGAAGAGGCGCTCCTTCTCCTCTGGATATTGCGGTTCCTCCTTTTGGATCTTCGTGGTGGCAATGGTGGCGTTGGGATCCACATCGATAATCTGCTTCCCTTTTTCATTTCCCTTATTTGGTTCTGATTCATATTCAGAGCATGCATCTGATTCAGAAGCCTTTAGCTCGACCATGAGTGACTGGTTGGCCTAACACTCACTTGTGTTATGAGTGGAGCTCTTATCAAGCTCACACCACTTTCCTATGTCCTTCTTTGACTTTGTGGTGTTGTTATTTGCTTGCGGATTTGGAGGGTTGTACTGGGTCTCCCTACCTTGGATTTTTCTTTTATTTTGTAGCTTGGGGGAACCTATCTCTTGTTTCTCATTCGCAGATCCAAAGTATTGCTTCTTCTGTTTGAATTTTTGTTCAATCTTGGCAGCATACCTGTATGCTATACTAAGCGAGGATATTTAGAGGAAATCCATTTCCCCTTGAATGTATCTGTGCATATAACTATGGTACTTCAGCACCAAATGTTTCTCTAAATATTTTATACCCAATTTTTTGCGCGGGGTATGGAATAAATTCGTCAGCTCAGGCACATCTTGATCCCTTTGCTACCGTAGCGTAGTCCATTGCATGTACTTGTTCTCATAGCTCTCCATGGGATAATATTGTTCCTTGATGGGATATTGGAATTAATTTCAAGTGGGTGCGACCAAGAACAGAGAGGGTTACCTCTCATCCTTTTGCTCACAGTAGGTTTCCCACTAATCCTTGACATGGGGGGCGACTTTGAGGGGTGAAAATGTAATATTTTCCTAGTTGGAAAAGTCATGAACTAAGAAATATCCTTCTAATAGATTCAACCATATATCTACTACATATGCATCTATTTGGCCCTCAAATATGGGAATTTAAAATTTTAATTGTACCTTAAAAGGAGTGGCGCCTCCAGATTGGTTGTTGGATGTAGATGTGCCATCGGTGGTTAGCCGTTGAAGGATCTGAGAAAATTTATCCATCATCGCGTTCTTTTGTTTCTCAAGAGCCTCTTCAAGAAATATTTTGATAGGATCTCCTACTCCCTCATCTTTATTGTCCTCCCCCATGGGGGGTCGTTGGGGTTTATGAGGTTGATCTGGCAAAGTTCAACCAGATCGAGCCCTAACTCTTTATACCCCGACCTCATTGGGGACATGCAAAGAAGGATCAAGAAAGAGTAGACCCCTTTGATACCATTGATCTAGACTTATGCAGGAACAAAATAACATACATAAATATAAATAAACGCATAAATGAAATAGAAATAACTCTTCATTTCATCAATATCAAATAGCTGAAATGTGCTTACAGATAGAATGGAAATAAACTAGCTAGGGCGTTTGTAGCTTATCTCTAAGAAGAGATGTGGTGGCTACAGGCCTATGAAATATGTTACAATGAGGCTCAAAGGCCTATTTATTATCGAAAAAAAATGGAAAACCCTAAACATCCAAAAACCTAACGCTAGGAGATGAAGCGCCACAACTATGGGTCCTATTTGGGTAAATTGGTATATCAACTTCCTGGGGACATAACTTTGGCATACGATCTCTATTTGACACACACAATACCTCGTTAGAAATATCTATCCAAGGACTACAACTTTCAAGTGAGAAATATCAATCAAAGTCCCATGTTGTTCCAAGGATTCCCAAAAAGCTGTGTTTATGGCCTTAAAATGTCTTTGTAAGTTTAGGACCCTAAAAAATGCCAAAAATAGTAAATTGTGCTACAATTAAGGAAACTAAAAAGATGGAAGAAACAATGGTGGTGGTGCAAGTGGAATAGGAGGGTGGCCACCAATATCCACCTAGATCATATCCTTCACTTTCCTGTTAGTTTCTTTCTTAACAAGTTCTTTAAATTCAAAAAATTTGAGAATTTCTGGTCTTTCCTCTGCATGAAGAAAAACTATCACTTATGTGAGAAATCATCAATAAATATAACATAATACCTGTGATTGGTCATGTTTTTGTTGGAACGGGGATCCCTAAACTGTGAATTTTGTATATTTTTGTATTAATTAGTCTAACGCAGGGGTTTTGGGGTGGGTAAAATCCCCGAACGCATTATAATGGGTCAAAGGGTAGACCTAGAGTCCGCAAACCATGGTCTGTAGACCACAGGATAGTGTAGGCTATATCGATATAAGTAGATGAATAGTTTGAGTCTAGAGGTAGGCAAGAATTAAGACTGATGTTGCGTGTGAATTATTAGATCTGTTTTGGGTTTTTTTTGGTAAGGAATCTTGCTGCTTGTGTGCATGGAGATCCTTAGTCTTGCTATGTGCGGACCCTGCTAGCCTGTGTGCGTAGGCTAGTTTTGGCTATAAGTGGATCTAGATGTTAACGAATGCGAAGTATTGTTAAAGTATCTATGTGTTATCTGTATCGGTGATGTTTACCACTGAAGTGTATCTGTTGTTAGTCATCAGTATTTTTCACCTGTTGTTGATGACTAGATTCCTTAGCTGAGTTTTCTAGAAGCTGATCTCCATATGTCAATTTGTCATCTAGAAAACCCCCAAACAACTTTTTGCTTTCCTATCCCTTCATGTCAGCCTATGATCAGAGAAATCTTCAGTTTTCAAAGTCATGTCTTGTTTCAAAAAAATATCCCTATTTATAGTTGTCTTGGTCTTGCTTGTCTACTATAATTTTCCCCTTGGTTCTCATGAAACTCACTGTCCAATATTTGAAAAAATGTCTCCCTTCCTATCCTTGATCTTCTTGTCAAACACAATCAGAATCAATGAAAACTACCCCTAAGTTAGATAGTGGTGTTTAGGAGTCATTTCCTTGGTGAAAACATCTTAAGCCAAAGAGCCTCTGTCTAGTACCAATTAGCCATAGATTGTCTTCCTTTTCTGAAAAAATAAAGTCTTGACACATCCATAGGTTGCACACCACTAAGAGGTCATTCTGTCTCTGTTCAAGAAGAAATTTTGCAAAGATCCAATATAGAAAAAGATAAGGGTGTAATTGAATGACAAAAAATATCCAATTAAGAGCAAAGAGACAAGTCCAAATAAGTCTCTCATGTTGAAGAAATTTTCCATCATTAAAGCAGATAGAGAGTTGAAATGAAAACAGAGGAGTGCATGTTTCAAAGGTCAAAAGTTGCCCAAAGAAGCTGATACCATCCTTCAAAGCCACATAAATACAAAGGAATGATATAATGTTGATCTACAGTGTTTCAATGTCTCTTTCAGAAGTAATGCTGCATAAGTTTTCCCAAGGAAATCATCATAATACACAAGAAGACAGTTGCTTCTTATGCTGCCTTGAGCCTAGGATAAAAATACTAGTCAAAGAAAAAATCCAATGTACCTCTACAAACCCAGTCAAATAAGGTTAGTAAATGATGACTAGCAAGCAAATACTCTACAAATACAATTCATGTAGCTTTTGGTTTAAAAGTTCATAAGGATATTTTGACAAAAAGATACATATCTCAGAACATTCCTCATATAGCAGATTGTTAAAATTTCATTTTATTACCTATTGTGATATACCAAGCAGAGATATATATTTCAAGGAAAGATGACATAGTTTTGGAAATAGATGAAATGTCATGACTCTGATGACCTCCTTCAAAAGAGCAGATGGTTAGAAGACATCATGATAGGAAACCTCCTCCAAGCAAGAGCATATGGTTAGAAAGGCATGTTGTGGCCTCCTTCATGAACAAGCAGAGGGCCAGCATATTTTTAAATGATTTCAGGGCTATTGTAGGCCACCTCCTTCCAAGGGATAAAACAAAGGTTGCATCAAAAGGTTTAGATTATGTTTAAGAAAGTTTTCAATTGGAAAGTCAAAGTTGAAAATCAGTGGGAAAAATTGAAAGTTTATAAGTTGAATTCTGGTGTTACATCATAAGCAAAGCGGAGATATTATGGTGTTGAAGAAACCTCTTGTTTCTATCTATAAAGACCTCCATCAGGAGATAATAAGATAGGCTTGAAAGGTCATTTGAAAGGGCTGCAAATAGTGTCTTTGTAAATCTCCCTTGAAAACAAACTAAAGAAAAACACAGTCTCTTTAGGACCTTTTTCGCTTCTTAAAAAAGGAACAAAGTCTTGGTAGACACGCAGTAAGATGGCATTAGAGTTCCAAAGGGTTACATTAGTGGTTTCAAAAGTGATGATATCCTTGATTCAAAAACAGAGGTTTTGATCATAGTTTAAAAAAATCCTATAGCACAAACTATGAATTACCATATGATTTTGAAAAACATTTTATTTTAGTGTGGCAGAGGTTTCAAGAGATTGTTTTAAAAGGGAAAAACAATGGTTAAAGTACTAACCCAGATTGCAGAACCCTATACTTTATATTCAAGAGGAAGTTTCTGTTTTAGGCAAGGATTTGGCAAAGAAAGTTCAATAGTAATTCTGGCTCTAAAATATGACATTGGTCGATTGAACCAAGGATATAGGCGAGGATTACATAAAAAGCTTAAGTGAGAATTTGTGTCCTTCCATACCAGTAAGCTTTCTTGCCCTAGGAAGCTTAAATAGTTCTACAATGGCCATGCAACAAGAAAGAATTTTTGTCCCATATCCCATTAAGGAATTTAATGTTTTAAAAACAGCTTCTCAAACTTTCACAAAAACAGAAGATGAAAAGGGATATCTAGTGGAGAAAATGTTATCTCTCATACCCCAGATGAAGTTTGTTTGGAGTAGGAAAACGAGTTATCTCCAACAGTGAGCACATATCAGCCTACATGCATGGAAATATTTTCAAAAGAGATTACAAATCAAGCAATGCCAGATCGAGGAGATTTGTTCGAAAATTGTGAAGAAGCAATGCCAGATAAGGGAGATTTGTTGGAAAGGTGTGAAAGGATCAAAATTAAGGTTTCCAAAGTGGATAATACAGTCCATTCCAGTTGTGCAGGTAAAGGGTTGCTATCTGGTAATTAGAGAAAATTCCTTATGGGGATAGGAAGCACGTTAAAACAGGTGATTTGGAAGGTGTTAGCTTAGTTGTTGAATATTCTGCAGTCCTTGAAAGGGGTAACTTGGAGAATAGTGCATCTATCCTTTCATCCAAAAGCAAAGAAAAAACTTTGGCTGTCAAAATTTATGGTGACTTTGATTGCATTGAAATCTTAAGAAAGGCTGTGCATAAAAGACAGTTCATTCTGACAGATGTTGCGAATCATATGGGCATGCCATCATATTTTCTAACATCTTTGATTAAAGGAAATAAACATGATATCCCTATTGATATACAAAAAAGTATTAGTGGTTGGTTGTGCAACTTCCTATCAAGTCAGATTAATACTTCTCAACCTATAACAGAATAGGACACCTTTTTAAGCACCAAAGCATATCATTAGGATGATTTGGCCAAAGATTATCAAGCAAAGACATCATCTCCAAAATTCAGCCTAAGGCATACAGGAGAGAAAGCTGACATAATGGCTGAAATCTAATTAGCAAAATGGTCGAATCAACAGAGCTGGAAAAGGTAAATGCCAATCAAAAAAAGGAGCATGATATCTTTCTAAATAGCTTTTCAACTGGAATAGAATATCAAAGGGAACTATAGCTGCAATAGAATATCATATGGTTCTTCTCATGGTGTGTTATTTATATACATTCTCTTATTTTTATTATATGTATGGTCTTCCATAGCTAGATTTACTTGCCTTATTTACTTCTCTTGCATGAGATGTAGAGTATGCTATGTGTAAAATTGACAATGAGAAAATTTTGTTGGAACCAACTCACCCGCTCTATTGGCAAAAGGAGATTCCAGCCAAAGTATTCTCTTTCTCTGTCTGCAATTCATTGACCATGTTGCCTCTCTATGTTTTGATAAATGGTGGAATAAGGACGTGGGCTTTAGACTCATTTTCCTGTGCTTACAGACAAGGAAAAGCAGTCAAATAAGTTCCCTCAAACTGCACTTGCTAACAAGTCTCATGCAGAAATTGGAAAGTGCTCCAATAAGCTCTATGGTCAAGCATTCATGTTCATAGAGAAAGGTCACGTATGTGTATGTATTCACCTAACTGTAAATTTGAATGTTGTAAGGGAGGAAACAACATTTAAACCCTCACAACCATGTAAAAGGGGCTCAAACATACCATTTGCCATTATGCAAACACCTCACGAGAAAGAAAGCAACAAGTTTTGGTCATCTTCTAGCTTGAATAAACACGTGGCATGCCTTAAACTTGGCACAGTGCACTTGTAAGAGGTCTTCAAAGGGCTTTCTTCACAAGCGTGACACGCCTGTAGAGTGGCGTGGCGTGCCTGTGCCTGGCGCCTGGGCCACCAGCAACCAAATTTTCCAAAGTGCCCAGAACGTTTTTCCCCACTATGATTTCACATCCAATGCATCAAGAATGTTTTAAAAAATGATACATCTAGTATACCACAGAGAGACAGAATTTGTTTAGGGAGTTTCAAAGTCATCTTAGAAAGGTCTTTCTGTGTTGAGAAGAGTTAAAATATACAAAGTTGCTAGAGGAAAAAGTAGACTTACATTGAAGGATCTCAAATTAGTGTGAAAGGTGTCTTAACAGTGTTTCAAAGGGAATTTTGTTTGGTAAAACTTAGAGAAAAATAGTGGCTAAAAGATAAGGTTTTGTTAATTGCAAAGAGTCTTTAAAGCATTGTTTTCAAATGTGCCATTTCCAAATAAAAAAGAGAGGCAGTGTTTGAGGGGAGGCCATTGCCAAAACAAAAAGAGATTCTTCTTCAACAAAAACCACAAACTTATCTTGTTTAAGATCTCTTGCCCAAACACAGTAATAAAAAGTAATTTTTGTTTTCATTTGACAAATGCTTGTTTGCTAGTATCCAAGAAACACAGTGAGTTACAAAGAAAAGAGAGATGGTTAATGAGAAAATCTGAAAGAGTTTTTATGATGTGAAAAGCTGAGGATATATACAGTCATCCAAAGGAAAAGTAGAGCTTGTTTGTAGAGGTCTCAAATCAGTTTAAAGAAAAATTTTAACAATGATTTCAAAGGAGCACCAAGTTTTCCAGATCAGGGAGAAAAGTGATGAAATGGATGAGGAATTTGTCAAATTAAAAGTGGTATCTTTTATGAATATTAAAGGAGAGAAACAGTGAAAGAAAGGATGATTGATGTACCAATTTGAAAGTCTTGTTTGTGCTATGAATTAGCCATGATTATACACAGTCTCTAGGAGAAAAAGCAGACTTAGTTTGAAGGGTCCCAAATATGTTTAAAGGGTGTCTTAACAGTGTTTGCAAAGGGAAATTTGTTTGCTAGATCAGAGAAGAAACAATGGCTAGGAGATGAAGTTTTTTTCAATTGAAAGGAGTCTTTAAACACTAATTTCAATGGTGCCATGGTCATCTAAAAACAAAGAGAGACATTGATTGGAGATGGGGCTTTTTGTCAAAATTATAGATATCTTCTTGCTGTGAGTATTGAAAGAAAATTCTTGGCTGAATCAGGGATCAAACAGAGATTAGGGAAGAGGTTGTATCAGTTTTAAAGGAATCTTGTTTACTTTTCAAAAAACAGTGATACCAAAAAGAGAGGCAGTGTTTGAAGGGAGGGTCTTTGTGCCAAAACAGAAAGAGATTCTTCTTCAACAAAAACCACAAACATATCATTTTTGAAGATCTTTTGCCCAAACACAGTAATAAAAAGTGATTTTTGTTCTCATTTGACACATGCTTGTTTGCTTGCATCCAAGAACATAGTGAATTACAAAGAGGAAAGAGTTTTGTGTGGAGAAGATTTTTCAAGAGATCATTTGAATAAGATTATCTTGGTGAATTAGTAAAGAGTATTAGAAACAACGGGCGCTACAAAAATCCAAATTAGTTTTCCCGAAGAAATTTGAAGTATGCACAAGAAAAACTCAAAATCGCCCAAAGAGGGCGCCCGGTGAGAAAAAAAGGAGAAAGACACCTCTAGGCTTGGAATTTTGGCCCAAAATTATAAACATGTTTCTATGAAGCCTTGAGGTATTTTCTCACCAAAATTAAGCGAATTTTGACATGTTCTTGTTTTTTGACATTTTTGGGCCTAATTGCATAAAATCATGGGAGCCGCCGTTTTTGCTTGGAGCATCCTCAACTGTTGAGAGTGGTACCATTGGATGTATTAAATTTAGGGGCATCTCCTTAAAAAAATTTAGAGTAATTGAAGTTGTTTTGGTCCCCCAAAGAGGCGTAAAACAATCACTTTTTCAACACTCTGCCCACATATCAGCAAGGCCTAATTTTGGGTTTTTCACTCAATTCAGTATTTTACAGACTTTCATGCATCATTTTGGGAAAATTCAAGTTTTTTCCAGAAAGTAGACATCAATAGATTTCTAACGAGCCATCACAGGCTTTGTTTAGACATCGGGAAGGCCTTCAAACGTCATTTGAAAGACAAGCAATTTTCTGCTAGTGCACCCTTAGTGCTTTTTGGCCAAAAAGGGAAATTTTTTGAAGTGGCCTCTCCAAATGTGCGTTAAGCTATTTTGGGACATTGTCAGTCATAAAAAGTCAAATTTATTCCCTTTTTTAGCATTTTGAGATATTTTATTGGATATTTTGTGCCTTGGGCTTTGCCAAGCCTCAAGGACAAGATAAGATATTTGTTTTTGAGCCAATGGCTAGCTAGTTTCCTTGGTTGGGTTTCCTCCTCTTTGGTCTATATATTCCAAGAGGATTCATTGTAATAGGAGGCTGAAATTGATGATATAGAGCAATATATGGTTATAAAAGCTTGGAAAAAATACTTGTCTCGTGCATTGGATAGTTTCTTGAATGTTTTGGATGATGAAAGAGGACTTCTGTTGGATTCCTTGACTTGGTAAAATGGTATAGTGTCCCTCTCTATTATGTTTCTTAGTTTTCATACATATTTCATGTTTTTTCTTGTTGTAAGACAATAGAGAATAGATTTGAGACATGCCCTTGGAGGCACCTCAGATTTCCTGTTTCATTATAGCTTCTATGTTTTCTTCCTTCTTAGTCATATCAAAGAATTCTTAATTGCTCTTTGATCACTGAAGAAATTTTTTTCTTGTTTCATTTATGGTTGTTATGCATGCTAAGTATGATTCACGGTACACCCTGCGTACTCATGACTAGTAAAAGCTTCCACCTCTGAAACCTTTCTTTGAATGTTTGATTATCCTAGTTGAACCAAGGAGGTCTTGTATTGATCTTGCCCTTTGCCTAAAACTCTGCAATCTTAGTTCAAAGTGCCCGATAACCCAAAATACTATGTCTAGGAGTTCCCTCTTAGTAGTTTGAGTTATTTGTTTGTCTTAATTGTTTTTCCCCAAAGTCTGATAGCGATTTTCCTAAAGTTAGTGAGTCATATATCTTTATGTATCGCTTGAATGTTTATTTCTATGCACCTATTTGTTTGACGTTACATTTATCATGACTAAATTGTTAGCCCTACCATATAAATGTCTGCTATTGAACTGTTTATGTTTGAAAGCCTTTTTCCTTCACAAACTTAGTGTCCATCCCAATTCATTTTACCTAAAGATCCATTTTACCTTGATCAAATCGGCCCTTCAACATACCTTGTATCACCATCTGAGGCTCTCTCGACCTTTTTGACCCCATAGCCCAGTTGATCTAACAATATTTTTATCTATCTTAGTCTTTGATCAGTTCCTCCCTCAAAAACCTAAAAACAAAACCAAAAACCTACTTCATAACTAGTCTAAAATCAGAAACATAAGAAGCAAAACACATAGATATCCCTTACACAAATAGAGAGAGCCCTCTCTAAGTCCAGGAAGGCTAGGTCCCTAGGCTCCAAATATTGGTTTGATGTTACCCTTTCACTTGGCTTTCCAGTCAACCAAATCACGGGACCCTAACATCTGTGATGGTTATTTAGCTGCGAATATATCTGTGTTTTTGCATAAGTGTATCTATGTAATATCCCAAAGGGAGAATGCAGTAATACTTAAACACAATATAAGGACTGCAACTAAGTAAACAATAAATCATAAGACAACATCAAAATTTACAGAGAAGCTGAGCCATTATATTGGAGAAGATTCAATTACACAATGTACAAAATGTGAGGAGATCTAGCCAAAGAGATGGCCTAGAATCACCTAGAAAGCATGCCACCATTAGGGGAATTTTAAGGTCTAAAATGGGCCTCCTAAGAAAAATGTACAACTAAAATAAAATTTATAAGAACCAATAAGATTCAAGATGATGATGTCAACCATGGGGGATGATTAACCATTTTTGGAGTAAAAAAGTAAAAATATTAAAAAATAATAAAATAATAAAACTACTTTTTCAACTCATTTTTTCAACTTATCTCCTTAACGGTTTACTCAAATTTCGAGTGGGAATACTCGTTGGATGCAAAATTTAATTCCTCTTCGAAGGAGTACCCATGTTGCATACTTTTGATGGACCCTGTTGCACAAAAAATAGGAAAAACATTAAAAAACGTGATTGTAATCACGTTTTTATGTATTTCTCATTTTTCGTGTAGCAAAGTGCATCAAAAGTATTCAACATGGGTACTCCTTGGATGAGAAATTAAATTTTGCATCCAACGAGTATTCCTGCTTGATATTTGAGTAAAAACTTAGGGAGATAAGTTCCAAATACGAGTTGAAAAAGTAGTTTTTTCTTTTTTCCCTCTAAAATTTGATGATGTAATCAAATCTTATTTTATTATTTCCACTATTATTTTATAATTTCCTTAGGAGGCCCATTTTAGACCTCAAAATTCCCCTAATGAATAGGCACTACGTAACCGAAGAGCCACTAAAGCAAATACTACACTTTCCCTTCAGTAGAATATGAACATATGACTGCAGGCTGAAAAGGAAAATGCAGATCTACTCAAATATGGAGCTCAGATGATGCCAAGATTCAAGATCTAGCCAATGTGATGGATTCCCAAGATAACCCAGAAAGGATTTTCCAGATCTACAACTTTGGAAAATCACCCTCCTAGGATTTGATCCTTGATCTGCTGGGAAATATAGATCTGAAGCTAGATCTGACAAATAGATGGCTGAAATATGTCATAAGATTAGATCTAAGCTTGAAGGGATTATCCCTTCTTCAGATCTACAAGCTAGAAGCTCTAGATCTAGCTTCTCAATCCTCCAATAATGATTACATTTGCTGCAACACAACTGCCTATAGAAACTGCACTGTGAGGGAAAGAGAGGCCTTCTGCCTACTGAAAAATGCTACAATAAACTCCAAGATGATGGTAATACTGATGTAAATTGATGCAGGCTGACCCTGCAAACCCATAATCTTTTCCAACACTGTACGTCTCAACTCAATTGCCCAATAACTCTCCTGAAAGATTCAATTCTGGCAATTACATACACCATCATTGCGGAAGCACTTAAACATATGTTTCAAGTTTTGCAACCATAAATACACAAGGTTCTTTTATAAAACCCAACCTTCAATTACTCATGCGAAAGAAACCATAACCCAACCATCACCTCTTCATGTGATTAAACCCCCCCAATGCCTATCATGGAAGGAGAATATTTCAACCTTGTGAATTACATTCAATAACCATGGATTCTCAATTTATACATATCCACCATCTGTTTAAGAGTTCGATTTGAAAAAATTATACCAATGCATATCATTTGAAATAACATCGCCACACAACATTTCACGTCGATCATTGGACTAACTATGCCACATCACCATTTTCAGTCAACGCAATAAGAGATATGCCACGGTATTAATGCAAGTGTGCTTACCTCATGAACGTCACACAATTAAATTGCACCCTCACATTATTCAAAATTCTTCTATACATCGATCCATTGCGCTTCCATTATTAATCGAACCCAAGGTTCCAAACATATATGTATACGCTTTTGACTATTTACTTACCAAGCCAGATCAACGTATGCACTTTGGCTTCTGCCATTGACACATCAGCATTCATTGTCTGTTGATACTTAGATTAAACGATTGATGTGGTGAACGCTGCTTGCTGCGCATTTACACAAGCTTCTTCCATATTCGATCAGCATCTTTCGAGACTCTGATGCAAACTCAAACTCAATGCCTCAAATCGAACTTAATAACACCAGTTTAATGCTATATATCACAAATCGATTCCACAACTCAACAAAAATTTGAGGTGCCACGTTAACCATGCGACTCCCATTTAATTTACAACGCAATACTGATTGTTCTATTGGTTCCTCGCAGCGCTCCTGCCTTCGACAACTTCCACCATCTGTGTCTTTGATTCAACTCCGTTCTCCTTTGCTGATACACATTCAATCAACCAGAAAAATGCGTTCACACTGCTACGTTTTCCGTAACAAGGTCGTACTTCATCGAATCCTCAATATCGACTTATATAAATCGAATTATTTCGTTTCCCAAACTTCAGTCTTCTTAAATCAGAAACTGTGTCTAAATTTGAAGCTCCTGAACCTACAATTTTAATTCATACCAACCACCAGTAGTTAAGCCCACAAAAAAACAATTTCAAATATTGATTCTACACCCTTACACAACAGTTCAGTCAGATTCTCCTTAAAGCAATGGTGCCCTTAATGAAATCGACTCACCAAGCTGATATTCTAACACTGATTCAAATTGAACTTTCAATTCAATCCTTTTTTTAGAAGGATCGATACATATGCAGATTAAAAAAATTGACATTAACTGAAATCATTTTCTTTGTTTATTCCACAAACATAATTTAACTCAATTTTTCCATATGTTAAATTTCCATCAACCTCATCGATTGCAAAACCTTTGTTTCTACTTAGAACTGCACCTTCCAAACCAGAATTATATCACTGCTCATTAATATGAATCGATCTTAGACGGAGCTTAAAACAACTCTGCACCCTTTTCATTCCATCAATTCGGTAAACAGAGATTTAAATCAACATTCATCCATCGCTCCTTGATTTCTCATTCGGTTCACATGGATTTACCATTCAAGCCCAGTTACAGAAATTAAATACACAATTTCTAAATCAACCAATGTAGTTCTAAAAACACATTTTTTCATATTAATAATGAAAGTACTTACAAACTTTATCTTTAGCCAGATATTCAATATTCATGGCCTTCTAATTGCCCGGAGGCTTATAAACTTTGGCTGTCTAAGCCTCACCTCTCCTCTCTATTCTATTCTACTTGCTCTATTTTGCCTTTGAGGCATGTCAATTTATACAAATTTAAAATGATCTAATTTGAGTTCAATCCCTTTAATATCTCAACAAATCCCCAAATATCTCAACACCCCTAAAGTCTAGATCTTTATCCCTAAAACCTTGCAACTAAATCTATCTTAGGCTTCCTAATTATCTCTTAGATATCTCTCATCTAATTTCTCTCATTTTTTCCAGTTGTTTGGAAACATTTACAAATTCTCACAAATAATCAAATAAAAATATAATTAATCACTCAAAATAATATTAATATTTACATGAAATTAATAAATTCTCAAAAACATGAGACCCCTAGTTAAAATAAAATACAAGGTATTTTCCCGAGCTAATGCTCCTACATCAGACTCCCAAGGTTGAAAATGATCATGATCTCCTGATCATGTGTTTTAAATATTTGTCCGCCTGGATCCCACATTTTTTTTTTCAAGTCATCATCAATTTCTGTTGTTTGCTGCTTTTCTCCAGGTCTCCATATCTTATGCTACCTTGCTCCACTAGCTTCACTTTCACAATTTGTCTCTATCTTCAATTTGCTGCTGCTACTTCTCCTTCTTATTGATGTCTTCCTTTGAGATACTTTCAACATGATTCTTCTGATTAGTTCAATTTCTCGGTCCAATAAATCTCCAGGCTGCTGATTTCTAGCTTCCTGTTGAGCTAAGATGGCTTGCTTAGTTCTTACTCGTTCAATTTTTACTTCTATGTTTTCTTCTATTCTTACTTGCTCCGTCTGTACTGCCACCCAATCATCCATGCCCTCTTGTCTTCTACAATGGAAAACTTCTTCTCTGCCTTCTCCTATCAGCAACTTACTGGACTGGTACATTGTGTACTCCTTTCTGCTATCTTCATCTCTCTGTATCTGCAATTCCCAATTTTGAAATTGAGATTCTTTCTGCACTGAATTCTGATCATTCAACATCTTTTCCAGCAACATGACTTCTTCATCCCATTGATTAGATGTTTCCACAAAATTCTCGTCTTTCTCCTTCATTTGACTGCTTAACTGAGTCAAATGTCCTTTAGCACCTGCAAAAATACTTGCATTCACAAAACACTTGTTAAAATAAAAATCATAAGGCCTCAGTGCCTTACTTCCTTCTGCTAGCACCTCAGTATGTTGTTCTAAGTTTTCCTACACTATCAGCACATCAGTATGTTTATCCAAAATTTCCAAAGAATTCTCTGTAGAAGTTTCAAGAATATCAACCAGTCTTTCTCTCACACCATCTGTCTCCATGATGTCTTTCTACTCTCGTTCACTGTACTAAACTCTTTCGTTTGCTGCAATCTCTCTGTCATACTCTGAATTCTCCAAAAATATTCCAGCAACGCAATTTCTCTATGGCATTTATGAAGCATATCATCATCATGTATCATCCCTGCATTCACACACAAGCTTTCAGTTTGAAAATCACAAAGTTCAACAGTCTCAACTGTCGGTTCATATACTAGCTCTTCCAACTGATCCTCTTCTTCATTCACATGAACTTCTTCTTGTACTATAACATCTTCAAGTACAAACACATCACTGCTTCCTTCTTCAGAGTATTTATCTCCTGAAAGATTCTTTTCCACACTTGTGACAGCTTCACAAGATTGCACATCATCCTCAACAAAACCTGTAATCACATCATAATTGTCAGCTACAAAAATACAAGAGTTCACATTATCCAGCTGATCTGGATCTGCCCAATAGTTCAAGAAATCATCAATGATCTCCTCTTCTATTTCACCAATGGAAACCTTCACTTTCAACTCAGCTGCTCTGAGTTCTTCACGTCTCAACTGTATACTCATCATCTACTCGAGCTTCCTCAGCTCCTTTGTTAACTGCATGTTTATTTGTCGATCTCTTTTCTATTGTAGCCTCTGCCACTTCACTATATTTCTCATGGTCCAACCATGTCTCTGGTTTCTCACATTTTCCTGTAACAATTCCATCAATAACTCGAGATGAACCGTGATCTCAAATTTCTCTCTCTCATACTTTTCATCAGCTAACTGCTTCCATATGCCATTTGCCTTGGCATCTTCTTTCTCCTTCTTTCTACTGTGGCCTCTCTCTGAACCTATGCTCTCTCCTTTATGAATTTCTGTAGTCATCTTCCTCGCCATGAGTTTCTCACCCATGACTTGCATCAAGCCTCTGCAACAGCAAACTCTTCTGCTGCCACTTACCTCACCAACCCCTTCCTCCGGATCTGGTCTTTCGGTAATCACTGGTCCTCTGCTAGAACCTTTTGAGAATTTCTCTTCTGCTCCTTTAGGCTTCACTCATCTGCAACTTTCAAGAACACACTTGTCCTTTTCATTCAACCTCTGTTGAATCTCTAGGTTCTGTCACACTCCCTTATAATCCATGTCAGACTCTTTCATTACTGCACTCCAGCTATGATCTACATCTTCCTGTTGAGATTTCTTCACTATGCCTACAACCAAATTCTGCAAAAAGTCTTCAAACCAGAGTTAAATATCAACTGCAAACTCACCTTTCATGATCCTGTTGATATCGACTTCACTTCTTCAACTGCACTTGCATATTTGTGCTGCAATCTTCATTAGCTTCAAAATCAGATATTCATTCATCGCATGCAATTAACTCAATTCAATTTAAAAAAACTTAAACCTTCACACAGAGCTATTCCAGCTCTGATACCAAAATGATGTAGGCTGACCCTGCAAACCTAGAATCTTTGCCAACACTATATGTCTCAACTCAACTGCCCAATAACTCTCCTGAAAGATTCGATTCCGGCAATTACATACACCATCATTGCGGAAGCACTTAAACATATGTTTCAAATTTTGAAACCATAAATACACAAGGTTATTTAATAAAACCCAACCTTCAATTACTCATGCGAAAGAAACCATAACCCAACCATCACCTCTTCATGTGATTAAACCCCCCCAATGCCTATCATGGAAGGAGAATATTTCAACCTTGTGAATTACATTCAATAACCATGGATTCTCAATTTATACATATCCACCATCTGTTTAAGAGTTAGATTTGAACAAATTATACCAATGCATATCATTTGAAATAACATCGCCACACAACATTTCATGTCGATCATTGGACTAACTATGCCACATCATTATTTTCAGTCAACGTAATAAGAGATATGCCACAGTATTAATGCAAGTGTGCTTACCTCATGAATGCCACGCAATTCAATTGCGCCCTCACCTTATTCACAATGCTTCTATACATCGATCCATTGCGCTTCCATTATTAATCGAACCCAAGGTTCCAAACATATATGTATACGCTTTTGACTATTTAATTACCAAGCCAGATCAACGTATGCACTTTGGCTTCTACCATTGACACATTAGCATTCATTTTCCGTTGATACTTGGATTAAACGGTTGCTGTGGTGAACGCTGCTTGCTGCGCATTTACACAAGCTTCTTCCATATTCGATCAGCATCTTTCGAGACTCTTATGCAAACTCAAAATCAACGCCTCAAATCGAACTTAATAATGCCGGTTTAATGTTGTATATCACAAATCGATTCCACAACTCAACAGAAATTTGAGGTGCCACGTTAACCATGCGACTCCCATTTAATTTACAACGCAATGCTGATTGTTCTATTGGTTCCTCGCAGCGCTCCTACCTTCGACAACTTCCACCATCTGTGTCTTTGATTCAACTCTGTTCTCCTTTGCCGATACAGATTCAATCAACCAGAAAAATGCATTCACACTACTATGTTTTCCGTAACAAGGCCACACTTCACCGAATCCTCAATATCGACTTATATAAATCGAATTATTTCGTTTCCCAAACTTCATTCTTCTTAAATCAGAAACTGTCTAAATTTGAAGCTCCTGAACCTGCAATTTTAATTCATACCAACCACCAGTAGTTAAACCCACAAAAACACAATTTCAAATATTGATTCTACACCCTTACAAAACAGTTCAGTTAGATTCTCCTTAAAGCAATGGTGCCCTCCATGAAATCGACTCACCAAGCTGATATTCTAACACTGATTCGAATTAAACTTTCAATTCAATCCTTTTTTTAGAAGGATCGATACATATGCAGATTGAACAAATTGACATTAAATGAAATCGTTTTCTTTGTTTATTCCACAAACAAAATTTAATTCAGTTTCGCCATATGTTAAATTTCCATCAACCTCATCAATTGCAAAACCTCTGTTTCTACTTAGAACTGCACCTTCCAAACCAGAATTATATCACTGCTCATTAATATGAATCGATCTTAGACAGAGCTTAAAAAAACTCTGCGCCCTTTTCATTCCATCAATTCGGTAAACAGAGATTTAAATCAACATTCACCCATCGCTCCTTGATCTCTCATTCGATTCACATGGATTTACCATTCAAGCCTAGTTACAGAAATTAAAAACACAATTTCTAAATCAACCAATGTAGTTCTAAAAACACATTTTTTCATATTAATAATGAAAGTACTTACAAACTTTATCTTTAGCCAGATATTCAACATTCATGGCCTTCAATTTCCCGGAGGCTTATAAACTTTGGCTGTCCAAGCCTCACCTCTCCTCTCTATTCTATTCTACCTGCTCTATTTTTCCTTTGAGGCATATCAATTTATACAAATTTAAAATGATCTAATTTGAGTTCAATCCCTTTAATATCTCAACAAATCCCCAAATATCTCAACACCCCTAAAGTCTAGATCTTTATCCCCAAAACCTTGCAACTAAATCTATATTAGGCTTTCTAATTATCTCTTAGATATCTCTCATCTAATTTCTCTCATGTTTTCCAGTTGTTTGGAAACATTTACAAATTCTCACAAATAATCAAATAAAAATATAATTAATCACTCAAAATAATATTAATATTTACATGAAATTAATAAATTCTCAAAAACATGAGACCCCTAGTTAAAATTTAATACAAGGTATTTTCCCGAGCTAATTCTCCTGCATCATAAATTTGAGGGGATGACCCGTCACAGGATTAATAGCTGAAATGCTAGTAACTTCCTTCTTCCTTTTGGATCTGCAAATTGGACAGTGTAATTCCCTAAGGAAATACTGCTAGGAGGTCAATAAATTTTGGCTTGATGCCAGATCTGAAATGAAGCTCTAGGAATGCTGATCTATAAGCCCAAGGTGATAGGAATAAACCCTCACCATTTCTCCAACTGAAGTACTGAAGACAACTTCCACCCTCCAAATTGATCTTCATAAATCTGAAATTTTTGAAAATGAGTGTTCTGCAGAAAGTAGGAAAGGAGATGTGGCACCAATTCCTGATGTAGAATGAAGTACAATACTTTTTCTAGAGCTTCTCTAATAAAGAGGTGGGATTCCCGACTAGGAACACCCTGTGCTAAACAACACTTGCAATCTCTGCTAAACAACCCAAGAAACCAATGGAATGTCACATGACAATTCCAGTTCTAAAAATATCCCTACATAAATATTATTCAGCATGCCTCTATCCTTTCCTTCATCTTCTTTATATAATGTTTGATGCTTACCATGCCTTAGCCCTCATCTAGACTGCACTGTGCATGTGGACAAGATCCTCCAAGTTTGACTATGATGTTTGACCAAATCAACCATCATGTCTAGGTGAAATGTACACCCTCTCCATCATGTGTGCTTTAATTGCACAACATCCTCCATCACTTTATCATGAATGTTATATGATCTTATGTTTGACATCTTCAAGATCTTAGTTGACTTATCAACCTCCATGATCTATCTCAATTAATGAAACATAATCTCCAATTCCATTCACACTAGTAGTTTCTCAACTACCTCATTATGTAGATCTAGGTTTAATTAGTCCACATTCACACACAAAAAGTGGATATTTCTTCATATTGAGGATTATGGGTCCCTCCACCCTTTTATTTACTTAATTCATCATGAAAGTTAAGAACTATAATATTCCAAATATAAGGTGAAAATTTGGGAATACTACAGTCCTCCCCGACAAAATGTTGCTTGTCCTCAGCAACTCAAAAGGTAGATGCAAAGCCATCTATTCCCCTCCAAATGGCATCCACATAAGGAAGGCTTCTTCCATTTGCTACAATGTGTTATGTATGTTTGATTCCAAAGTTGTCTTTCAAAAACATATAGAATGACTTCTAACTGTATGGTTAGATGCCCTCCTTCTATCATGAAGTACCAAGTGACAACTATATAATGTCCAACATCATCATCAATACACGAGACACATAAAATAAAGTATCTCTTTCCACATAGGAAAAGCTTCACCACACAATACATCTCTCCATCCCATGTTTCATGAATTTGATTGAGCATTGTTATGCTCTCATCCTTAGCCCTGTTGGCCTTGTTGGATCCAAGCATCATTCCAAAGTTATGCAAAAGAATAAGGAGAGGAGCTATATGCGTAGACAAAGATGTCAAACCATATTCTCCTAGTAGTAACCACTGGAGTAAGGCCCCTTTCTGCCATCCTCCATCTCCTCCATGTAAGATGGACAAGCCAAACTCCCCCAAAACCAAGCAAAGCAACAAGAGATCTTACTGCTTTCTCTCCTCCTTATGTGCATTATGAAGCAAAAACATACTTATAGACATGTGGAATGTCACATTAGCCTGATACAAATGAACTCCATCAATACACATCATGAGAGCATCATGCCAAGCTTTACCCAATAAAAAACACATAGACATAGGAAATGTCATGTGGTGGCCAAACTCTCTCAAGGGAAACCAAAATGAACATGCCTTGTCTTGCTGCATTTTATCATTGATACACAAGGCATGAATCAGAAAATTATGAGCTATTGGCTCGCAACCATACTCACCCAAGAGCAGCCAGCGCATCCATGCCTCCTTCTTAATTTTATAATTGTTCCTCAAGGCATGGATCAAAGAAATAGGAGCCTTTGGGAAGTGACAAAAATCTCCCAAGGGAAACCAACGTAACCAAGCTTGCTGGCCCATGTCATAAATATGCAAGTGGTCATGAAACCCCTTGCTTATCATCCTCACCCACTCACCCCAATATAGAAGATGAATGATGTGCTACATAATCATGATATCCTCCCTTTGTAGAATACCATCTTCCCCAAACTGATGAAGAACTTTGCACTTCATGAAATGTTGAAGTGCACCTCCGTTGAGATCTATTAATGAGGTTCTGGATCTACTATAGGTAGAAGTTTCTCTTTGAGCTGTGAGATGCTCATTGAGAAAGTGTCACCAAGAAATGAGAAAAGATTTCTCATATCTAGTTGTCTACCATTCATCACCTTGTCCTCCATTGCTTCATGAGTGAATCTACCTTCAGAATGCTCCAAGAATAATGGGGCCTCATCATTATCACTGCTACTAAGTGACAACGTTGTAGATCTGCAAGGTGATACATCTACTGTCTCAAAGCAAGGTACAATACTAATCTCATAACCATTCATTGTACATAGGATCATGCTCATCCATTCTTATGAAACTCTACACTTCAACTCAAGAGGTTGAATTTATCCCACCCATGACAAACTGGGATAGCTTTTCATCTCCTCCTTGACTAGATCAAGAGTCCTCTGCATTGTGATATGTTGTTGCTTCAAATCAGCATTTAGATCTAACCCTTGGTTATGCATTGGCCTTGATGGCATGTCACCATAAGTTTCAATATGATCTACTAAAAAAATAGGTGATGAATGTGTATGCATACCTTGGATCAACTAATATGTGGGAACCTCTTGACAGAACACAAGAGTTCCTCCAACTGGGACAATGGTGTCTCCAATTGATGGTAAGAGAGATGGTTTCTCTTCTTCTAATGTACCAGCGCTGGAATCTTCTTTCTCTTCCTAATTCATCTCCTGAATCATGCATGGGAATCTATGTGTCAAGAGCTCAAGATTATCTTGCAAAGATGCAAGTATCTCTTCTCCGGATGCAAGTACTTCTGCAGCTGGTGGTGAATGTAGCGACTTCTTGTCCAGAGTGACAAGAATGACATTCTCCTTTGTTTCCTTAGGAAATTTCTCTTTTTGGCACATCTCTATCTTCTTAACATCAAAATTCTTCCTCAACTTGTGAAAGAAATTTGAATATTTAGTCACCTTTACATGCTCCATGTGACCAAACCACCAATCATTGGCTTCATCTAAAAGATGAAGTGCTGCAATTTGAACAACCTCTTCTTCAGCTACAGGATGTAGCCTGAAAAATTCATCTAACTCCCTCCTCCAAGCCTTAACAGTGCTTGAGGAAGATCCATCAAATGTAGACAAATAGAATCTATTATCCCTCTTTCTTCTATTGCTGCTATAGGATCCTCTTTCTTCTTTTATTTTTAAGAATTGTTGGAGAGTTAGCTTCTCCTTGAATTCTCTAGAATGTGCTTTGTACTCTTCAAGATATATAATGAGAGTCTCATGAGTCTTAGGTTCATTCCTTTCTTCATTTCTACACCTTTCACCATCTCCAAATAAAGTGGGCATAGTGGATCTATGAGGAGATCTATGATTCTCCGGTTTTCTTCTTTGTTGATAGGAAGTGCTTGGACCTTCTTTATCAAATCTTCTTCTTGGATCTTCTTTCTATCCTTCCTTCTTCATTTGATTGACCTCCTTGGAGAGATCATGCATGGATATAAAGAAAGGTGTGGCAGATTTATCATCCTCCATGATAGATCTTATCTATCTACTTCTTCTTTTGATGAAAAAGATGAAGTGTCCACAAGCTGAGCTAAATATCATGCTCTGATACCACTGTAATATCCCAAAAGGGAGAATGTAGTAATGCTTAAACAAAATATAAGGACTGCAACTAAGTAAACAATAAATCTTAATACAACATCAGAATTTATAGAGAAGCTGAGCCATTTTATTATATTGGAGAATATTCAGTTACACAATGTACAAAATATGAGGAGATCTAGCCAAAGAGATGGCCTAGAATCACCCAGAAAGCATGCCACAATAGGCACTGCGTAACTGAAGAGCCACTGAAGCAAATACTACACTGTCCCTTCAGAAAAATATGAACATATGACTACAGGCTAAAAATGAAAATGCAGATCTACTCAAATCTAGAGCTCAGATGATGCCAAGATTCAAGATTTGGCCAATGTGATGGATTCCCAAGATAACCCAGAAAGGATTTTCCATATCTACAACTTTGGAAAATCACCCTCCTAGGATTTGATCCTTGATCTGCTGGGAAATATAGATCTGAAGCTAGATCTGACAAATAGATGGCTTAAATATGTCACAATATCATATCTAAGCTTGAAGGGTTGATCCCTTCTTCAAATCTACAAGCTAGAAGCTCTAGATCTAGCTTCTCAATCCTCCAATAATGATTACAGCCGCTGCAACACAATTGCTAATAGAAACTGCACTATGAGGGAAAGAGAGGCCTTCTGCCCGCTGAAAAATGCTGCAATAAAATCCAGGCTGATGGTAATACTGATGGCAATGTGAGGGGATGACCCCTCACAGGATTACTAGCTGAAATGCTAGTAACTTCCTTCCTCCGTTTGGATCTGCAAATTGGACAGCGTAATTCCTGAAGGAAATACTGATGCTAGGAGGTAAATAAATTTTGGCTTGATGCCAGATCTGAAATGAAGCTCTGGGAATTCTGATCTATAAGCCCAAGGTGATAGGAATAAACCCTCGCTAGTTCTCCAGTTGAAGTACTGAAGACAACTTCCACCTTCCAAACTGATCTTCAGAAATCTGCAATTTTTGAATATGAGTGTTCTGTAGAAAGTAGGAAAAGAGATGTGGCACCAATGCCTGATGTAGAATGAAGTAAAATACTCTTTCTATATCTGATATAAGAAAGAGGTGGGATTCCCAACCAGGAACACCCTATGCTAAACAGAACTTGCAATCTCTGCTAAACAGCCCAAGAAAGCAATGGAATGTCACATGACAATTCCTGATCTGAAAAGATCCTTTCATCAAGAATATCCAACATGCCTCTAGCTTGCCTTCATCTTCTTTATATAATTTTTGAGCCTTCCCATGCCTTTGCCCTCATCTAGACTACGTTGTGCATGTGGACAAGATCCTCCAAGTTTGACTGCGTTGTTTGACCAAATCAACCATAATGTCTAGGTGCAATGTACACCCTCCCCATCATGTGTGCTTTAATTGCACAACATCCTCCATCACTTTATCATGAATGTTCTATGATCTTCTGTTTGAAATCTTCAAGATCTTAGTTGATTGTATCAACCTCCATCATCTATCTCAATTAATGAGAAATAATCTCCAATTCCATTCACACTAGTAGTTGCTCAACCACCTCATTATGTAGATCTAGGTTTAATTAGTCCACATTCACGCACAAAAAGTGGATATTTATTAATATTGAGGATTATGGGTCCCTCCACCCTTTTATTTACTTAATTCATCAACAAAGTTAAGAACTCTAATATTCCAAATATCAGGTAAAAATTTGGGAATACTACAATCTGTAAATGCTCTGCGATGGTATCTGTTTAATCTGTCAATACTTCTATGCTATATATTTATGATGTGAATGTATCTATAATTGTTTTTATGATATTATGTGCTGGTAATTGTTGATATGCACATGTATGCGAAGGTATTGATTAGATATATGAAAGATAATAGCTCTGTTATGGTTAATAACTGATCATACTGATAAAATCCTGCGAATAGACTTACTCTGTGCAAATCTGATAAGTTGCGAACACAGATCTACCTTGACTTACCTACTCTCTCTTAGGGTGTAGAAACCTTGTTCCAATACCCTCCAATACTGCTTCGGGTGAGACATTGGCCTGCGTAAGTAGGTCATTGCTGAAAGGGCTAGTAGTATAGGGGTTTGTTGGAAAACCTTAACCTTTGAACCTAGGTTAGGACCCCTCAAGCCAAAAATTGGTTCCATTGCCGGGACTGGGAAAATTTTGAGAGAGAGATCAACTAATGCCAAGGGAACACTGGATAACTAAGAAGCTATAAATCAAAGATTGGTCTAAAAGATAGATTCTGTTGAGATTGCAACAAGATGGTGAGCTTAGTGAAAAGAAGTCACCTTCACTAAGTGGGCCCGCAGGCTATTTTTGGCGCAAAGTCTACTTTTAGACATGTCGATCATATTCTATGAGTTGCAAGATGCTATTTGTGGATGGTTGGTCAAGTTGGAAAAATAGATGGAGTTCTATTTTTAGACATATTGGGCGGAATCTATTTTTATATTTCCAGTCTAAAAATAGATATGTTGAATATTATTAGCTCTTAATAATATTTGGACTCTAAACATTATATTATTCTCTTGGAGCACTTCAGTTAAGTGCACAAATGTGGCACATGAACTGACATAAGGAATTACGCTATTCCTGTTAAGTCCGGATTATAGGGAGTGTTGTGTCTCAATCTAGTCTCCTAAACTGAGCTCATTTAATTGTCAACCAGGATTTGTAAACTGCTGAAGTGAAGTGTACCATATGTACCTAGGTGCTTGTTTCCTAATGCGTTGTGTGTAGTGTTTTGTGATGTTTTTGGTCTTTTATGTTAATTTATGACGTTTTTGGTCTTTTGGTGTTTTATGTTTACAATGAAAGTGCCTAGAAAACTAATGGAAAGAAATTGGTGGTCAAAAACACAGTTGAGCCTAATGTATGGATTGGAAAATGCAGTTGGATACAAAATCTGAACTATGACTAAATAGAAACAAAAGCTTGATAATGACTTTTTAGGCAGATGACACAAACTAAACTTGAGAAATGATCATTAAATATGCAAATCCTCTAACTAAACAATTAAACACTAATGATGCAATACTCTGTCCTAAGCTCTTTTATTCTATGATTAATTCCTAGTTCTATTTAGCAATTTAATTGAATGTCACAGAACTTATACTCAAGAAGTTATTGGATTCCAGTTCAAAGTAGTTCTTTTGAGGAAGAGCTCTGTTTATAAAAATGATGAGGAAATTGCAGAGAGGTTTCAGACCTTATAGTGATTTTGTCTTCTGTTCCTATGGCTATGGATCTCTTGTAGTTTTTAGAACAAGAAGGTGTTTTGTGAATAATGAAGGCTGTCTTGTTAATCTATTGTGCAAAGGATGACAATGTGAATATGAGATGCAAGTGCAATGAGTTAATCTAAGAATGAACCTAAGATGCTACTAAACTAGAACAATGTTGAACTATAAGTCATCATCAAACTTGAAATGAAGTAACTGATCATGAATTAAATGCAAATGAAACTCCGGAGCATTCTAACTAACATGCATTATTCTATGAAGTTACACAATCTGTTTGTTCATCATTAGTGATATTTTGGAAGAGTTCCTTCTTTTGGAAGGGATAGAACAATTCTAACTGTGTAATTGTATGCAATTGAAAGCAAATGAATAGAAAGAAAATGAAAAACTAAGTTACCACATCCATATCCTACTCGTCATTATGATGTCTTGGGCAAGCGTTTAAGAGTAAGAACAGAGATGATACTTAGTACAAACAAACAACTAAATCTTTCATTATCACGGTCATGTCTTGAACTTCTTAAGGATGTATTGGAAGAATTTCTTCTTGTGAAAGAGTGATTAGAACAAGTGTAACTGTGATAGTGAATAGCAAAAACTACAACTAATTCCTACAATACTATAGCTATTCATCATTCATTGTTATGATCTGTTGGAAGAATGTCTTCTTGTGGAAGAACTGGAATGAATATAACTACAGTATCTAGTTAAAAACAAATACAAATTCAACTCCTATCCTACAATACCATAGTCATTAATCATTCATCATTTTGGTCTGTTGGAAGAGTGTCTTCTTGTGGAAGAGCTGGAACGAATATGATTACAGTAGCTAGTTAAAACAAATACAAATTTAACTCCTATCCTACAATACCATAGTCATTAAACATTCATCATTTTAGTCTGTTGGAAGAGTGTCTTCTTGTGGAAGAGCTAGAATGAATACGACTACAGTAGATAAAACAAAACAACTACAAATTCAAATGCAAAACGTAAAGGCAGCTAGGAAAACTTATCTAATTTACGCAAAAGAAATCCGTGCAAGAGGCAGGGGCCCTCTACCACTTGACGGCATTCAACTCCAAATTAAATCACGCCTTCAAAATAATTGTTTCTGCTCCATTAACGATGCAATAGTTTGAACATAACACTCTGTGTCTTCAAGGACGTAACACAGAGTTTAAACAAAATCTAGCAACAAATCTAACATAAAATCTCTAACTAAGCTCTCGGTCTACTCAAGAGTTTATAAAGCAAATGCAAGTAACAATAATTACAACAATTTAGGAATAATGTCTCTCCTTATCCGAATCATCTTAGGAGTCTTTGAGGTGGCTACGTGAAGAAGAAAAGACATCTGGACTGAGACAGTCCTAGTAGGAGTCTTCCTTCACAAATGTGTTCCCACGTGCATAATCGTACCCAGAATTCATTTCCTCTTCCATGATGAGCAACAAACCATGTAGACACGACGTGGATCATGCCCATATACAGTTTTCCTCAAGAGGCCACCTGGAACATACTCAAACATAAAGGTAGCTGCAGAATCGCCGGTTAGCTACGGAATGTCTGCATTCTGCAGCTAGTTCCGGTCAAAATGCTTAACAATGGTAACAATCACAAAATTCAACAAGTCAGTCATGTAAACCATTCTAGAAGTAATTTTAAATATTTTTATTGATCAATTGGGTTTAAAATAGAAATGGACAAGGGAGAATGAGGTAAAATGAGGTGAAGGAAAACACAAATTTGAGGCTCAACAGGGAGCTCAATAAGCTCACCATTAAAGACATATCAAAATTACAAGAGCAAATTTCGCTCTTGCAAAGAACAACAAAAAATGAAATGGAAGTTTTGAAGAAAGGCGTGGAAACTAAGATGGATGGCGTGGAAGCTAAGATGATTGGTTTGGAAGCTAAGATGGATGGCATGAAAGTGGGCATGGAAGCTAAGATTGATGACATGGAAGCTAAGATCGATGAGAAAATGGAAAACATGAAGAATTTTCTAAAAGCAGACATGGAAGGTTTGACAAAGTTTATACAAGAAAGGTTTCCTAATGGTGAAAAGATAGTAGAAGAACCTCATGATGAGAACAAAATAAATGTTAATTGTGATTTAATAAACTCTAATGTTGGCGGGAAGAACCACCATATTCCAAAGATGGATATGAGGAAGTTTGATGGAAAGGATCCTGTAACATGGATACTACAGATGGAGCAATATTTTGATCTCCATAATGTGCAAAACACACAAAAGGTACGCATTGCAACTTTACATTTAGAACAAAATACGTTTGTATGGTATCGATGGCTTTGCTCCCGTAAAAAAATTGTCACTTGGTCAATTTTTACGGAAGAAATGATAGCACATTATGAGGATACAAAGAGCAACACCTTCTTTAGCCAATTGATAAATCTCAAACAAAAGGGTTTAGTGGGGCAGCACATTGAGGACTTCCAAAAATTGAATATATGGGTAACTAATATTCCAGAGGAACACAGGATTGATCTCTTCTTAGGTACTCTAAAGGATAACATCCAACATGAAGTTCGTGTTTTGGAACCTGATTCATTGGAGAAGGCATTCAGGTTGGCAAGAAAAGTTGAATGTAAAATTATGGCGACAAGGAAGCCTACCACTCAATTCTATAAAGAAGGAAGTGTTTCTACGCCTAGATTTCCACAACCTACAAGGTTGACACACAACAATTGGAAGAAAAAAGAGCAAAAGGGATTTGCTACAGTTGTGATAGCAAATACACTAAATGTCATAAGTGTGCTGAAAAGAAATTATTTTACATAGATTGTGAAGATGAAGAATGGCAACATTTGGTATCAGAGCTTTGGATTCTAGGGTTTCGCTTCTCCAAACAGGTCATCGTGGAATGTTTGCTATAAATTTTTTTCTACGAAGCTTTAGAATCTGAAATTTTTAGGGTGCGAAGCTGAAAGCATGAGGAAGCTTGTCTAAAAATTTCAGAGCTTGGTTCGCAATATTTTCGGAGATATGATCTGTGGAAGTTAGGTCTTGTTTTAGGCTCCTAAACAGGTCATTGTGGCATTTGCGCTATAAAAACGTTTCTACGAAGGTTCAAAATCTGAAATTCATATGGTCAAAATCTGAAATCCTAAGGAAATTCGTCAAAAAATTTCAAAGCTTGGTTCGCAATATTTTTGGAGATATGATCTGTGGAAGGTAGTGCTTTTTCAGGCTCCTGAATTTCATCTCAAAGAGGTGATCGTGGGAAAAGTTCAATAACTCTCTCTCTGGGCAGTGGATTTGAGTGCCGTTAAAAGTGGTCGCAAGTACACGGACTGTAGTTTCTTGGCTATCAATTTCAGAGACAAAGGACGAAACAGTGACATGTGGCAAGTCCTACAAGTTTGCTCTACTGAACCAGTCCAGAATTAGGTCATTGTGGGAGATTGGACACAACTTTGTCTTGGAGAATCCAAATTAGATCAGACCTGTGGAATTTTAAAGAAGCTTCAGAGGGCTACTACAGGGCTGAATTTCAGATATTGAAGATTTTCAATTACATAGATAATTCAATTTCAATATCGAGCTCCTCAAAGCAAGTAAAAGGTGTGTATTGTTTTTCCCGAATTGCATAAATCTTGTTTGAAAAATCAGTTTGAAGTGATTCCAAGGGCCTATTGAGCATATATTTCAGTATTTCATTCTGAAATGCCTCCTAAAAATAATTCAACACCCATTAGTCCCTCAGAAATCTATACTATGATGCATGAAGTGGAAGAATTGCAATATGAGATATCAAAATTACGGTACCAAGTGCAACAAATTTCGATCTTACGAAGAGCAACCGAAGCTGACATAGATGGTTTAAAAGAAGAAATGGAGGCTAAGTTGGATGGTTTGAAGGATAAAATAATAGCTAATATGGATGATAAATTAGTGGAAGATGACATCGAGCATCAAAAACAAGTTCTCCAACTCTCAAAGGATAACCTAACTTTGGTGCAGAATCTAATAAAAGAACATGAATATCAACATCACATCGAAAGAAGTTTTGAAGCGGTCACAAAAACAAGAACTCAACAAGTACGATCAATTTCAGAGTATCTAAGCAAGTGGAATAACTTTCCTGTAAAATATTCCACATGGGATGATGAGAATTTTATACAGAAGCATCAAGAAATAATCAATCGTTGAGGACAACACTTGTTGAAGGAGAGGGGAATGTTAAGTCCCTATATTAATAGTATAGCCCCTTATTATGTTAGTGCAGCCCCCCTTATTGTTATTATTGTACCCCTGTAACCCCATATTGTTATTATTGTGCCCTTAAATTATTATTGTTAGGTCGGCTAGGATTACAATGTGGCCCACTAGGATTACATTATGGCCCCATGGACTCCTATATATAGAAAGGAGGTTTTGTAAATTGTATCATCCAAGAATTGTTCATTCATGTAATTTATTGGAGGTTGCCCCCTCGAAGTGGCTTATTTCTAAGGCATTGATATCTCATTTCTTCTATTTTTGGAGCTAGTTACACAACAATTCCCAAGGGTTTACTAGAGCTATTGCATGGAAGACTTCATTTAGAACTCATGTGATAGAGTTTGGTGGAGTTGTAGAAGTAGTTGGTGGAGTTGTGTTCAGTTTAACTCAGTTAGACACAGTTGAGCTAGTTGTATCTAGTCTAACTGATTGATACACTAGTGAGAATGGTGTGAATTAATTAATAATTAATTCAATAATTATTAACTCATTAATTAGCTGAAGAATACATCAGTTAACTACAGTGCATGGACAGTTTCAGTGGAGACCAGTGGAGAGATAGGTGAAAGGGCAAGATGACTATCAGTTGTGACTATAGTGATGCATTGATTGCATCCAAAACTTAGTGGAGATGCTAATGAGGATTGCGCAGTACAAGCCAGGTGGATTCGAGTTCATTCAGAGCCATTCTTCAGCAGGGATTGTGCAGTATAGGTAGGCTAGTAGGTGGCAGAGATCAGTGCATGGATTTGCTAGATCGGACCTGATTAGTGTGTAGCAATTGTATTGTACTGAGAGCTTGTGATAAGCTTTTTATGAGGATTGTTACATGATCTCTATGAAATATATTATATATAGATAGTTGGGGTTTTTAGCTTTATGCTTTCCCGTTAAAACACTATGTTAATGTTTGTGAATTTTTATGGTTTCATGTGTGCATTGCAATTGATTTAATTTCCACATGTGATGATCAATGGTGGAATAGATTCTATATTGTGCATGAAGTCAAATAGTGTATGATCAGGAGAATATTAGACATATAACACATTTGTTATATAATTTCTACATGGTATCAGAGGATTTGATCATTGGAGGAGATTGCAATTATTGAAGCGGTTGAGCTTTGTGCTGGTGGAATTCGAATTTGCTGCAGTGTTTTCTTGGTGTCGAAGTTGAGCATTCATTGAAATGTATTTCAAAGGATTGCGATTGGAGTATGCCCTTGAGGGAAACTCAAATTATATTGCATGGAAGGATAGGATGGAGGTAGTGCTGGAGGATAATGGGTTGAAGGAGTTCATAGATGTAGAAATTCCAAAACCTGCTTCTAGCAACGCAGCCGCACTTGATGCATGGAAAAAGAAGACAGCAAAATGTCAAAGAATTCTGTTGGAAGGTGTGAAGGATCACATAGTGTCTAGCCTTCATGGTAAATCTTCTCCATTCTTGATGTAGAAAGCTTTGACAGACTTGTTCCAAAGCAAAAGCGACTAGAGGAAGTTGGCGCTTAAAGACAAGCTTAGAAAAATAAAAATGGAGAAGGGTGAAAGTATACCCAAGTACCTCACGAAGTTCGTCTAGTGCATGGATGAGATGGAAAGTGTGGGGGTTAAAATATATGAAGAGGAATTGGTGAGCTTGGATCTCCTTGGGCTTCTGAAGAGTTGGCATTCCTACGAGGACTCTGTCAATGGTCGAGAGAAACTGCCAGGATGGGAGCGACTTTGGTCGGATCTTGTGCAGGAGGAGATAAGGCGGAGTACCAAGGATGGATATTCATTTAAGAATGAAGATGAAGAAAAATTCACTTTGGCTGCCAAATAAAGGAAAGGGAAGGGAAATAAAAATCCTTCTCAATCCGGTGCGAAAGGCAAGAAGTAGGACATGTCCAAGGCGAAGTGCTTTCACTGTCACTAACATGGACATTATGCCACTAATTGTCTGCAGAAGAAGAAAAATAAGCAGGATGCTAGATCTGCAGCTGGAGAGGCCTTAGCCTTGTAGTTTGAGCTGGATTTTTTGCTGATCGCATGCTTGGTTTCAAGTGTGATGGGGTCAGTGTGGTTTCTTGACAGTGATGTGTCTTTTCATATGACCGGAGACAAAGATTTTTTAAGTGATCTGGACGAGAAGGATCTTGGAGTGCACATCAAAATGGGCGATGATGGTAGATACAGTGCAACTGGTATCGGGACCATTTATTTTTAGAGGAAATCTGGTAAAACTTTGATATTGAAGGATGTCATGCATGTTCCAAGATTGAAGAAGAATCTGATCTCTATGGCTATGTTGGAAGACAAGGGATATGATGTTGTCTTTAGCGAGGGAAAGGCTTTCCTGCAAAGTAAGGCAACTGGTGAAACCAGGAGGATAGGGGTTTGAGTTAAGAATCTTTATCAATTGCAGGTAGATGGCTGCGTAGCAATGGCAGGCATAGCGGAAGCAGTGGTGAACCGGGATGAGGGTGAATTGTGGCACAGGAGATTAGGTCATCTTCACCATGTTGCTTTGAAAAGTTTGCAGCAGATTTCTACTGGGCTTCCCAAGGGTACACTTGCGTAGTCAGATCAGTGCAAGGGATGTACTTTGGGAAAATTTGTGAAAGCCACCTTTCATGAGAAGGATAGTTGCGCCACGACGATCCTTGAGAGAATTCACATAGATGTGTGTGGACCTTTCTCAGTAGCTTTGACAGTAAAGCACAGGTATTATGTGATATTTGTTGATGACTTTTCTCGTAAGTGCTGGATCTTCTTCATGCAGAAGAAGAGCGAGACATACTCAAAGTTCTGTGAGTTCAAGGCACTGGTTCAGAAAGAGTCGGGGAATTAGGTGAAGGCTCTAAGGAGCAATAATGGTGGTGAATTCATCTCTGGAAAATTCAAGGACTTTTGTAGCGCAGAAGGAATTCAAAGAGAGCTCATAGCGCCTCATAACCCATAGAAGAATGGGGTCGCGGAGCGAATGAACAGAACAATCATGGGTGCTGCACGGGCGATGTTGCATGATCAGGGCCTTCCCATACACTTGTAGGCTGAGGCATGCAACACTGCGGTTTATGTGCAAAATCGTTGTTCTCATAGAGTACTATGCATGAGTACACCTGAAGAGGCATTTTCTGGTAAGAAGCCTGATATTTCTCATTTGAAGATTTTTGGCTCACCTGTTTACATTCATGTGACGAAGGATGCTAGGAAGAAGCTGGAGCCGACCACAGAGGTTGGGATATTTTTGGGGTACATAGAAACACCCTACAACTATCGTTTGTATTTTCCAGATAGTCGGAAGACTGTTCTGCGACGAGATATCAAATTTCATGAGGAGAAAGCCATGAAGGTGTCGCTTGAGAGGGAGCTACACTTGCATGAAAATGAGGAGCTACTAGTTCCTAAGGATGAGCCTCAGGATGTGGATCAGCCAAAAGAGGAGGTTCATGGAGTGGAAGAAACCACTCATGCAGCGCCAAACATCAGAGGGCGGAAGCGCACTACAGAAGCTGAGCGACTAGATCTTGATGCAGAGCAGAATGTAGGAGCACCTACATCACAGCGCAGATAGAGAAAATCACCTGACCGATATACTGGATACATGGCTCTGATGAGCAAGTGTATCGTGACAGAGGCATCCTCTTTCGAGGAAGCTGTGGAGGACCCTACATGGGTAGATGCCATGGTGGAAGAGTATGATTCGATTGTCAGAAAAAGTGCATGGGAGATTGTCCCAAGGCCGGAAGGGAAATTAGTGGTAGGTTCGAGATGGATCTACAAAGTGAAGCAAGCATCTAATGGGAGCGTCGAGAAGTACAAGGCAAGATTTGTGGCCTGGGGCTTCTCACAGATTGAGGGGATCGACTATGAAGAAACCTTTGCACCTGTCGCAAGGTATTCTTCCATACGGATCATCCTTACTCTCTCAGCGCAGATGGTTTGGCACATTCATCAGATGGATGTGAAGACTGCGTTCCTCAACAGAATCATTGAGGAGGAGGTGTACATAGAGCAGCTAGAAGGTTTCAAAATCTTCAGCAGTGAGTCGCATGTGTGCAAGCTCAAAAGAGCGTTGTATGGGCTTAAACAAGCACCTCGTGCTTGGTACACACGGATAGACAGTTATTTCACCGGACTTCGTTTTAGCAAGAGTGAGGCGGATCCTAACCCGTACCAGATTTTGGTTGAGGGTAAGTTGCTGATCATTGTACTTTATGTAGATGATTTGATACTGATCAGTGATGAACATTTGATACTCTCATGCAAGGCTGATCTTGCAAAGGAGTTTGAGATGAAGGACTTGGGCCTCCTTCATTATTTCCTGGGATTGGAAATTTGGTAGTGGAAGGGTGGACTGTTTGTGTCTCAAGGAAATTATGCCCAGGAGATACTAGAGAATTTCAACATGCAAGGCTACAATCCTGTCGACACTCCTCTTCCTGGTGGTTGGAGGAAAGAGGATGCTACATCGGTAGAGGTAGTGGATGCCACTATTTATCGACAGTTGGTTGGTTCACTCATGTATTTGGTCAATACACGACCGGACATATGCTATGCTGTTAACCAGCTTTCACAAGCTATGGTTAAGCCTACCAAGCTCTTTTGGAAGGAAGGTAAGCATGTTCTGAGGTATCTCAGAGGCACATCAAGATATGGACTGTGGTACAGACAGTCGGATGAGTTGAGGCTGCATGGCTTCACGGATGCAGATTGGGCAGGGAGCCCAACGGACAGAAAGAGAACATCTCGAGGGATTTTCAGTATCGAGTCTACAGCATTTTCTTGGTACAACAGGAAACAGAGATCCTTGGCACTCAGTTCAGCGGAGGCCAAGTACATGGTAGCAAGTTTGGATGCATGCGAGGCTATATGGATGAGGAAGATCTTGGTCAGGTTGTTCGGTTTACACTTAGATCCTACTGTGATATATTGTGATAATCAAAGTTGCATTAACCTCTTGATTAATCCAGTATTTCATGATAGATCTAAACATATTGACATCTAGTACCATCATATCAGAGATTGTGTGCAGCGGAAGATCATGTTACTTTCTTACATTCCTATGGAGGATCAGGATGCTGATATCTTGATGAAGGTGCTCACCAGGAGAAAATTAAAATACCATAGAGACAGGATCGGGGTGGAAGATAATCTCTATCTTGTTGAGAGGGAGTGTTGAGATTGCAACAAGATGATGAGCTTAGTGAAAAGAAGTCGCCTTCACTAAGTGGGTCCGCAATATATTTTTGGCGCAAAGTCTATTTTTAGAATATGTCTATTTTCAGACATGTCGATCATATTCTATGAGTTGCAGGAATATTTTTGGATGGTTGGTCAAGTTGGAAAGATAGATGGACTTCTATTTTTAGACATATTCGGCGGAATCTATTTTTAGATTGTCAGTCTAAAAATAGATATGTCGAATATTATTAGCTCTTAATAATATTTGAACTCTAAACATTATCTTATTCTCTTGGAGAACTTCAGTTAAGTGCAAAGATGTGGCACAGGAGCTCAAAGAAGGAATTATGCTATTCCTGAGGGTTTAATAGAGCTATTGCATGGAGGACTTCAGTTAGAACTCATGTGACAGAGTTTGGTGGAGTTGTGTTGAGTTTAACTCAGTTAGACACAATTGAGCTAGTTGTATCTAGTCTAACTGATTGATACACTAGTGAGAGTGGTGTGAATTAATTACATATATGTCAAATATTATTAGCTCTTAATAATATTTGGACTCTAAACATTATATTATTCTCTTGGAGCACTTCATTTAAGTGCACAGATGTGGCACATGAGCTGACAGAAGGAATTATGTTATTCCTGAGGGTTTAATGGAGCTATTGCATGGAGGACTTTAGTTAGAACTCATGTGACAGAGTTTGGTGGAGTTGTAGAAGTAGTTAGTGGAGTTGTGTTCAGTTTAACTCAATTAGACATAGTTGAGATAGTTGTATCTAGTATAACTGATTGGTACAGTAGTGAGAGTGGTGTGAATTAATAAATAATTAATTCACTAATTATTAACTCATTAATCAATTGAAGAATACATCAGTTAACTAAAATGCATGGACAGTTTCAGTGGAGACCAGTGGAGAGATAGGTGAAAGGGAAAGATGACTATCAGTTGTGACTATAGTGATGCATTGATTGCATCCAAGACTCTGCGGAGATGCCAATGAGGATTGCGTAGTGCAAGCTAGGTGGATTCGAGTTCATTCAGAGCCATTCTTCAGTAGGGATTGCGCAGTAGAGGCATGCTAGTAGGTGGTAGAGATCAGTGCATGGATTTGCTAGATCGGACCTGATTAGTGTGTATAAATTGTATTTTACTGAGAGCTTGTGATAAGCTTTGTATGAGGATTTTTACATGATATATATGACATATATTATATACAGATAGTTGGGGATTTTAGCTTCAGGTTTTCCCGTTAAAACACTGTGTTAATGTGTGTGAATTTTTATGGTTTCATGTGTGCATTGCAATTGATTTAATTTCCGCATGTGATGATCAATGGTGGAATAGATTCTGTATTGTGCATGAAGTCAAATAGTGTATGATTAGGAGAATATTAGACATATAACACATTAGTTATATAATTTCTACATATTCAAGAATTTTCTGTAAAAGAGAATCGTTGCGCGAAGCTGACAGCTGAGAAGTGGAAAAATAAGTACATTTTTATTGAAGTATATGAAATTTTCTTTTTAACCTTTGCACATGAGATGTAGGAGTGGCTAACTAGGCTCGTAGATTTCCAAACGTGTTGGAAGGACGAGTGGGTCATGCAGTGGACTCCAGAGTCGATCCAGTAGTTGGAAAGGAATGAAAATACCATCATTTTTACAATAGATCACTAGGTGGATAGTGTGTTGGGAGGATTTGTGACAGAATTAGCAGTTGATCAGTTCATATCTTATTCTGAAGCAGAGCGAAGGTTCTTCAAAGGTTTCCAGGGTAATTTTTCGAAAACATTGCTATTATTAATCAAGATATTATTGTATGAAAAGAGCATTCTGTGTAGCCACACCAAGTGAATGACCTCTGATCTAGGGGAGAGTACCACATGAAGTGGTAAGTACTATTAAACTAATCAAGAAGGAGATAGATCCGTCTACAGCCTAGTAAGAGAAGCGGCTACGCATAGCCCTCTAGCTACACCACCTTCAAGTTAGCATAGGGGTAAGAACTCACCATACCTCCACCACCACCAGAAGACAATATGGCCGTGTTCATGAAGCTACCTACCTTCAAGGGTGTAGGGGATGAAGATATGGACCGATTTTGGTTTTTCGCGGAATCAATATGGGCTGTGCAGAATGTGGCTATCGATGTTGTAAAGAGAGCGCAGCTATCACTCACCTTTGAAGGTAGGGCCTTGGATTGGTATATGGGGTATGTAGGACAACATACAGATCCATGTTTTCAGGAGATTAATATAGCGTTAAAACAACAGTTTCAAAATCCTAAGTCCTACTCTCAAATCGTGGTCGACTTGAAAGACTTTAGACATGGACCCACTGAATCGGTATGGGAAGCTGATCAGTGGCTGAAAAAGGTTATCAGAGATGGGGAATTCCAGTATGATGATAGGCATCACAAGGAATGGTTTATCGCTATGGTGCTACCTCACCTACGTGGACCTATGGGTCAACAGTCGATTGCAATGCAAGATAAGGCTTTATAGATTGTTATGAAACTAGAAGCTATGCCGAGGGATGATGCTCAGTTTGGGATGCAGCAGATACAGGGATAGTTGGAGGAAATGCACATAGAAATACAAAATCTGCGAAAGGAATGAGGGAAAGAAGCTAGTCCAGACATATGGTGCATAATATGTAGGGTATCTAGCCATACCAAGGATCAGTGTCCTCTATTGGTAGACTAAATGTAAGTTGGGGGACCCAGCCCACTCTGCCCTAAGGGGGTTGCAAGGCCGAGTAGCCCGATGCTATGATGTGTTGATTTTCATGTTGTTGGGCTACATGATACTAACCACTATCCCCGTCTCGGTGCTTATGTCCCAGAATTGAAGCAACAATGGTGTCGATTCTGCTCCTCGGTGGGAGATGACAAGCATAATTTCCGGAGCTACGACTTGATGATAGATCGAGGAAACCTATACAGGGTATAGGATAACCCTTCTTCACCACTGTCTCCCTCAAGTAGAGGAAGCTCCCCAGCAAGGAGCAGGGGAGGGGGAAGAGGTGGAGGCGTAGGTCGAGGAAGAGGAAAATTGATCTGTTACAACTATAGGGAAATAGGGCACTTTGCAAGGGACTGTCTAAAACCTCCGAGAAAATCTTGCCATTATTTTAGAAAAATGGACCATGTGATTGAAGACTATCCAATTCTGATAGCAAAAATGTAGAAAAAACAGTAGACACCTACGCCGAATGTGCAAAGGGTTAAAGCGGAACCGTGTGATGAAGGACCAAGTGTAAATGACATAACACGCAGTAGCATGGCTACGGTTGGAGCTAAAGAGAAAGCCAAAGCTGAATCTATTATCCACAAAGAAGTTGTCAAACAAGAAAGCCTAGAGCTACAGAAGGAAAAGGAGACCTTTGTCGTAGCTCGTAGAGACTTTACTAAGGATGAGGCAAAAGCCCCAGCAAACCTGAGAACAAACGACGAAGTTAAACCATTTCTACAAGCCTGTATGAAGCTACTATGCAACCAAAAGGTAGTAGAAAATTTTTAAGCACTAATAGACAGCTACGCAGAGAGAAATAACCTTCCCCCAGAAGTCAGGGATGTGCACAAAATTTATAAGCATAAAAAACACACTAGCCGGGAGATGTGGCTAACAACGCAGATTGGTGATTATGAAATGGATTAGGTTTTCTTGGACTTGGGGTCATATGTGAACGTATTTCCCAAGAAAACTTGGCAGCGGATGGGAGAACCTAAGTTGGAATGGTCTACTATGTAGTTGTGCATGGATAACCAACAGAAGATCATACCATTAGGGAGGTTGTAAAAAATTATGGTAGATATTGTAGGATTTAAGGTCTGAGCGAACTTTGAGGTAATTCAGATTGTGGAAGATGCAGACCCCTATCATGCATTCCTAGGACTGGATTGGGCTATAGATATGGGAGGCACCATCAAAATAAAGTAAAGAAGCATGGTGTTTGAGAATCAGGGTACACGAGTGATAGTCCCACTGGATCCTGCGAAAGGACAATAGTATATAGAACTAGTGTATGAAGAAGAGGATGTGGATCACATCTATAAATTAACCGCTCGGGAAGAAGATTGGATCAATCCTACATTTGATGTTGTGCTTTGCTGGGAGAAGGACAAAAATTGCTTCTCTGACTCCGATGGGGAGATCGAAAATTGGTATAATCAGTTACATGATGTATCTATGTTGCGATGTCTCAGAATTACAAAGGACTTATGGTCTATCTCCTTAGAGGTAAGAGAATTGCCCTATTTTTATGGTTCTGGTAGTGTTAGAGAATTTTTGCAAACATTTGAAGCTAAATTCCCAAGGAACGAAGGCTATGGGCCCTTAATATAGCTATGAATGGAACCCCTGTGAGGTGGTGGGACATGCATAAGGGGGCATTCTAGGATTGGGAGGAAAGTCGGGACATGATGGTCTTATGGTTTGAACCTCTAGCTCACCTGCACATAAATAATTTCTTGGGGCTAGGGGACCCACGCGAACACTTGTTAGCATGGATGGAAGAATTGGGCGAAAAAACTACAGAGGAATGGGTCCATCTGTTCATTGATGCCTTGGGGCCAATCTCGACTGCATGGTATTTAGACGCAGAACTACACCAGTGCACCCACCATTGGGAAACCCTAAAGGACAAGTTTTTAGGGACATTCGGATTGATAGGATGAATGGAGGCACTCGATGATGCTCTGTAGGATATTGATGCCTTAGTATTTGATGAATCATGCCCCTACATAGCACATGGGGTACCAACATGGGAAACGAAGATGCAAGATATTTTCAACAACCACAATTTATCAATAGAGGAGTGCGATGAAGACTCACGAAATGTCTCTATCTTGGAGTCGAAGGTAGAACGACCAATTGCTAGACCCCCACTGCAAACCATCGATGTCACTAAGCCTCTGAAGCTACGAGAAGTCAACATTGGAACATAGGCGCAACCTAAGTTAGCTAAGATTGGGGACTACTGGGATGATGATATGGTGGGAAAAGTTGCAAAACTCCTCACGGAATACCAGGACTTATTCCCGACCAAATTTTTAGAGCTCAAAGGGATTACAGGGGACCTAGGAGTCATGTGCATCACTTTAAAACCAGATGTGTGCCCTGTAAAGAAACACCCTTATTAGTTGAACCCCAAGTATAAACAAAAAGTCAAGGAAGAAATTGACAAAATGCTCACTGTAGGTATCATCGAACTAGTTGAACAGACAGATTGAGTAAGTCCTATGGTGGTTTAGGAGAAAAATACTAAGGGATAAATCTGGATCTATGTTGACCTGTGCAAATTGAATGATGCTTGCGTACATGATCCCTTTCCTACGCCATTCTCAGGTGAAATCCTTGATAGCGTAGGGGGGTAGGAAGCATACTCATTCACGGATGGGTTCTCAAGCTACCATAAAATCAGAATCGCACTTGAGGATCACAAAAAAACTATGTTCGCCACCGAATGGGGATACTTCCAGTATACGGTCATGCCGTTTGGGCTTAAGAGTGCCCCTGCCATCTTCTCGTGAGTGGTGGTCGCAGTATTCAAAGATTTCATCCACAAGTTTTTGGAGGTATATTTTGATGACTGGATTATCTTTGGGTTGGTAAATAAGCATCTCTCAGACCTGCGTGTGATGTTGGACGCCTGTAGAAAAGCCCCAGATTTCCCCAAATATCAAGAAGTGAATATTTTGTGTACCCTTCAGAATATTTCTTGGCCACATAGTTTGTCGACAAGGATTGATGGTTGATCCTGCCAAAATAGCAGTTATCATCAAATTGGCAGTGCCTACAACTGAGAAACAGCTGCACTCTATCCTCAGACATACATGCTACTACATGAAGTTCATTCAAGGATACACGCTGATCACAACACCTATGGAAAAATTTCTAAATAAGGATGTTTCATTTTTTTGGGATGACAAGTGTTAGAAGAGGTTCGAGCTACTCAAGGAAAAGATGGTCTTTGCGCCTATTCTCATCTTTCCTGACTGGGTGAATATTTTCCATGTTCATGTAGATGCGTCAGGAATTTCCCTGGTAATTTTCCTTATGCAGCCTAGAGACGAAGACATTGACCATCCAATTGCATTTGCGAGTAGGAAAATTTTTGGTGCGGAGCGCAACTACTCCACTACTGAACGTGAAGGGTTGGCCATGGTCTATGCACTACAAAAATACTGGCATTATCTATTAGGAGGGCACTTCAAGATGTTTATGGACCACTTGGCTTTGAAGTACCTAGTGAATAGGCCTGTGTTGGGGGGGGGGGAATCTTTCGATCGGTGCTACTATTCCAAGAATATGACTATGAGATCATTGTCAAGCCAGGAAGGTTGAACGTTGGGCCAGACCACTTATCCCGAATCGAGAGCAGTGAGGAACCCACCAACCTAGAAGAAGGATTTCCTGATGTGAATATGTTCGCGATTAATGTGGTTGATGCGCACTTCACTGACATCATTCAGTTCCTGACTACAGGGAGGGCACCCGTAGAGTATTCGGTACAACAGAAGAAAGAATTGGTAACCCGTGTGGTGGATTTTACCATCATCACATACCATTTGTATAAGGTGGGAGCTGACGAAGTAGTGCGAAGAAATGTATTGGAGCATGAATGACATGCCATCTTAGTAGAAGCTCATGAGAGCGTAGCAGGAGGACACTACACAGGGAAAGTGACGGTAGAGAATATCTTGAGAGCTAGGCTATGGTGGCCTACACTTCATAGTGACTCTCATGACTATTGAAAGGCTTGCATTACATGTCAAAGGATGGGAAGGTCATCGTGTAGAGACAAAACGTTTGAAAAATGGATCATCAACTTCGTTGGGCCCATCCACTTGCCAGGGAAAAAGACAGGTGTGCGCTACATCATCACCACAATTGATTATGTAACCAGATGGGCTGAGGCACACACTGTGAAGGATTGCACTACAGACACCATTGAACACTTCATTTTTTAACAGATTCTCACTGGGTTTAGTTGTCCGAAAATCTTAATGAGCGATAGAGGTACGCATTTCGTTAATGAAACAATACAGGCCTTGAATTAATAATTTTAGATCCACCACACGAAAAGCACCCTGTATCATCCTCAGGAAAATGGAGTTTTAGAAGCTTTTAATAAGATCTTGGAGTAGGCACTGACCAAGTTCTACAATGTTGATCGAAATGATTGGGACGTGCGCATCCCGTTAGTTCTTTGGGCCTATCGAACCACCTGCAAGAAGTTGACGGGGAAGACACCATTTAGGATGGTCTATGGCAAGGAGGCCATTATGCCCATGGAGTATATTTTTCCTAGCCTGCGCATCGTAGCCTTTATGAACATGGTGGAGCCTGATATCACGGAGGAGCATTTAGCACAGCTTGTGGCATTAGAGGAAGATATTTTTGTTGCTAATTTCCATCAGCAGGTTCATAAGGTTCGGGATAAGACATGGCATGATCGACATATTCGGAAAAATAAATTTGCGAAGGGTGAATTGGTCCTATTTTATGACAACATGTTTTCGAAACACGCAGGGAAGTTCCGACAACACTAGCTAGGTCCCTATATGGTAAAAGAAATCACTGATGGGGGAGTTGTTTGGCTAGCTACCCTGCACTGTGATATGGTACCAGGATATGTCAATGGAAACCGACTCAAGCCATATCGGATCAAATTGCTATGTGGCTGGAGTAGCTATATGGGGCGGCATACGTGCACAAAGGAAGGCTATTGCAGGCAGGACCATGGTACGGGCAAGGATCGATCGAATGATTGGAGGCCCGGGGAGGTGCGCTAGGAGTGCAGGGGTGTGTTCAGAGCGCACGAGGTATGTTGGGAGCACAGGGGTGCGATGGGCACACAAGAGGTGCAAAAACTAGCCATTGGAATAGTAAGTTTGGGTAAAAAGAAAATTTTACCATTGAAAGGAGTGGGCGACCGACACTTAATGAGGTAATTTCTAAATATTTTTACCGTTTACTTGATGGTAAGTTCCTGATAAGTTTCACCCAACCGTTGGTTGATATCCAAGGCTATAAAAGAACAAGGATAGCTCAAAAGAGGGTTATGTGTATCTTGAGCAGTTTGTGTTTTGCACGAATCCGTGACTATTGCGCCTTGTTCATGTCTAAGCAGGATTCCCCCTCAGATAATAGCCACTCAGAGTTCATTTTTCATGCCAGAATGACTACATCTAATCCCGTCAAATCTTCCCATCCTGTGACCTCGACGGAGAGAGAATATAACGAAGTGTTGGAAGTTGACCCTAAAGTGGAGGAGGTTATGTCCACACCAAGCCATAGGAAGCATAAGGGGAAAGAAAAGGCACAAGAGTTGAGAAAACCTGCAAAATGGGTTGGGGTGAAGCCCCACACCTCTCCTCAAAATGTGAAGTCCTCGTGAGTAGTGCCCCAGGCACATTCTCCTAACCCATTGAAGAGACCTCTGTCTACTCAGGAAGAGGCCCAGATTGTTGAACTGATCAACTGGCTACCGCCCCATGTTCGGCCTTGCAGGCCCTCGACACGCATGCCTAAGAATATCGATGCCCTACGCACCTATCTGAAAATGCCACTGACTCTGGATGAGGTCCCCATCATCAAAGAACCCTTTGGAAAACTTCATGAGGTAAAATTTTACGACTATGACCTGGCTAATTTGGAGGCCTTCCCTGAATTAGCACTGAAACTCTATCTCGAAAGGGTCTTGGAAGATGACAGAATAAAAATAGTCCCCATGCCATGGGTGCATGGATTGGCTAGTTTTGGGGTCTTAAACCTGCTGAGGATGCCTCATTTTGGCCACTACAATATCACAGAATGCCTTGTGTTCCAGTTTCTTGCCCTGGTCCATGATGACAGCTTTTGGATCAAAGATCGAATCCCCATTGATGCAACACTTATTCACCATATTACCGGTCTCCCCATGGAAGGGCCAAACACTATGCTTCGTGTCAGAAACAATTATGAGAAAAATATCGCCGACAAGGTGCACGATGATTACCATGTGGAGCGGAACACTCGGGGGATTCATGATTAGCAGCATAAACGACCCCAGTACATAGATGGGTACCTTATTGCTGGCATGAAAAATGATGCACAAATGACAGGTTGCCACCGTCCCTGCATATGTGATTCAGTTGCAAGGCCGATGCGAAAAGGGGGTCTACTTCAATTGGTCCCAATACCTATGCAATGAATTTCTGGCAAATTTCTGCGAATCCCATGATCAGGGACAAGCATTCTGTTACACCTCGCTACTTCTTCTCATTGTGTTGGTTGCATGGGAAGCCCTGATGAATTGGTCCTCTGTGAGCTCACCCCAGATATGTGCGAGGTGGCGTGATAAGTGAATTTGTGGGACTCAAAGGACGTGCAACGTATTGAGGACAATCAAGTCTTCTGGGTCATATTTCAGAGTGGGCTCGTAGCAGCAATAAACTCCCGATTGCGCTTGTCTCTATATTTTTATGATAAATAGAAAAGCATTGAAGTGTTTCAAGTTACCATGCATAACGTACAGATCAGAGGCCGCAAGGATCCAGCATGGGTTTCACTACATTGATTGCTTAATTGCGACTTGGCCTCCACACTGGAAGCTCGGCTTCAAATCAGGTACAAAGGACACTGCAAGGATGAGCACCATGTAGGTCACCTTACCTTTCATCACCAAAGAGACCCGAGGATAGGGTAAAGATACTGGGAAGGAAGCAGACCTGGGATCGCAGAAGGGTTCGCAGTAGGGCAAGAGTACTAGGAAAGGCGCGGAACTGGCATCACAGAAGGATTCACAGTAGGATCTGGGTACAAAAGGTTTGGATGTGAGAGGTGTTGACTCACCTCGAGGTATAAAGAAAACTGGTGACCCTTTGAAATGGCCACGAAGGAATCAATGAGAGGAACAACTAAAACGTGACACAAGAGTTACACTGACAGAAGAGGATATAGAGCAGATCATAGATGCAGTTAACTTGGATAAAGAAGACAAATGGCTGGCCCTGGAAGAGCAGTAGAAAGCCATAGTCGATACACTCCAAGCTAAGCTCTGGGCTCTACATCTCAAGACTGATACCTTGCAAACCAATATGATTTAGGCAAGTTCAACCCCAGTGACAAGTACCACAATAATCAATACGCTGGACAACCGCCTCTGTCCTTTATCGGGCACAGCCATCATACTGAGTCCACCCAACTTAGGAGCGCACATCCAGGCCTGCACAAAGGTACAGTGTGATCTTTCCCACCTGCAACATGAACCGTTGCAGGTCCTTCACGCCTCCCTGTTTGACGAGATTCAACATAGAGACCGTCAAGTGCACCAGCAAATCAGTACAACTAAGAAAATAATTCAAGAAAAAAATACTGAAGTATGTTAGGCACAAGCTGCATATACCCTTGTCATCGCACATCACACAGATTTGGAGCAGCTCATTAGTAGGCTCCGCGTGGACGTCACCGAAGATATCCTGGCTTCTGCCACCCCCCAAGCTAAGATTGATGGCCTGGTCACCATGCTAAAGTCCTCAAGGACCGAGATTTGGGTAGTCAAGACGGAGATGGAACAGTAGATTACAGCCTTTCAAGGCAAGTTACAGCCAAAAATGCCACCTGAGATAAGGGCCTAGTGAGCTGCACTGGTTACAGAGGCCACCAATCCCATTATAGGTCAATTTTCTTAGGGTGAAGAACTGTTGGAAACTGCTATGCAGCTATTGACCAAGGTGTATCGCGACCCTCTCCTGTGAAAAATCAACCAAGCACTATGCCAGAAAGAAGAAGAGTTTGACCAAATGGAGGCTACCCTGACTACTCTGGCCCCCGCTCAACAATTGGCCCGACTGCACACTAGCCATGAAATTAGGGATGACATGGAAGCTATTCATAAATGCAAGAAGAATTTGTGTGATCACCTCAAGCTGTGGGCTGATGAGGCCCTTAAGTTGTCTCAAGATGTCGATATCGCAGTCAAGCAACTGAACCAGACGTTGGAGAGCGTCACTGCTACTACATAAGGCCAAACTTCATAGAAGATGGTGGAGATAGCGTAGAATGTTGCTAATAAAAGTGAAGGAGTGCTCCCCCTGCTGGTGGATGCAATCAGGAAGCTGTAGGCAAAGATGGAGAACCCACAGCCTCAGTGATTCGGGACGAGTCACAAGATTGTGTTGGGGGCCTGTGGGAACGGGGATCCCTAAGCTGCGAATTTTGTATATTTTTGTATTAATTAATCTAACTCAGGGGTTTTGGGATGGTTCAAAGCTCCGAACACATTTTAATGGGTCAAAGGGTAGACCTAGAGTCACAGGATAGTGTAGGCTATATCGATATAAGTAGATGAATAGTTTGAGTTTAGAGGTAGGCAAGAATTAAGACTAATGCTACATGCGAATTGTTAGATCTATTTTGGGTTTTTTTGGGTAAGGAATCCTACTAGTTGTGTGCACGGATATCCTCAGTCCTGCTGTGTGCAGATCCCTCTAGGTTATGTTCGCAAGCTAGTTTTGGTTGTAAGTGGATCTGAAAGTTAATGAATGCAAAGTATTGTTAAAGTATCTATGTGTTATCTGGATCAGTGATTTTTACTGCTGAAGCGTATCTGTGATGGTTATTTATCTACGAATATATTTGTGCTTTTGTATAAGTGTATCTATAAATGCTCTGTGATGGTATCTTTTTAAGATACGAATACTTCTGTGCTATCTGTTTATGCTGGGAATGTATCTATAACTGCATTTATGATATTATGTGCTGGTAATTGCTGATACGCACGTGGATGCGAAGGTATTGATTAGATCTGTGAATGGTAATAGCTCTGTTATGGTTAATAACTGATTATACTAATAAAATTCTGTGAATAGACTTACCTTGTATGAATCTGATAGGTTGTGAACACATATCTGCCTCAACTTACCTACTCTCTCTCAGAGGGTGTGAAAACCTGGTTCCAACACCCTCCCATACTGCCTCGGGTGAGACTTTGGCCTGCACAAGTAGGTCATTTCCGAAAGGGCCAATAGTATAGGGGTTTGTTGGCAAACCTTAACCTGCGATTCTAGGTCAAGACCCCTCAAGACAATAGTTTTATAGAAATTTACACACACATCAGAGTGAATACTTTCAAGGAATTCTTGTGCTCTACTGTCCCGATAATGAAAGGTGGATTTGGTGTAATTTCCCAATGTACACCCTTTTTATGTATCTCACTACTCTAATGTACTCTTGGGAAGTCTTGTAGAAATATACTATATTACCTTCAAGGCTCCATGGTGAAAATTACTAAGTCTCATATGCCATAATTCACCGATGTCTCGGCTTTGCACCTTGTTTGCTTTCATGTTCAATTATACACAATTTTCTACATCCAATTTGAAGAGGCTCTTCACTCAAACCCAAATCTGCTTCATTTGTCATGTGGAGATGTGTCTAAGGAAAGCCTTCCCTTTTCTAACTATCACATCGTAGCCATAGCCTTCCAACATACCAACTGAAACGAGATTATTATTCATACCAGGAACATACATAACATATTTTAATTTGAGAGGGGAGCCAGAGTCCGTCTAAAAAGTAACTCTACCAATACTATTCATGCTATACCTTCCATCATCTCCCATATCAATGTGCATTTGTAGGTCTTTATCATCCAATTCACTGAAAAATTTGAGGTTTCTTGTCATATGGAATGAGGCTCAACTATCCAAATACCACACACTACCTGTTAGCCACCTATATTTTTCAATTATATCAGCTGGTGGCTAAATTTTCTTTGCAACCTTCAAGAAAAAAATTCAGGCCTAAAATTGTTGGTACTTGAAGTCTGTTGGTAAGATTCTAAACTACTGGCTGGTTCTACATACTCTTCCTCCTCTCTGCCTCTGATGTTCCATGAAAATCCTAATCAAATATTGTTGCATCCTCCTCCTTTTTCCTCTCCCCTTCTTCCATCTTTTCTTCATTTCTTCAAGTCTCCTTTCATCCATAAAAACCCCATCAAACCCTTTTATATTCCTTATTCCTCCATTAATTTCTTTTTCCCAAGGTTAAAAACCCACTTTTTGACCTATCGGAACCTTTCTCCTTTTTCAAAAATCAGTTAAAAACCATAGAAAAACATACGTTTCTATGCATTAGGATTTAGCCCCTCAGGCTAAGCTCCTGCTTTCTCTCCATCCATATGTCCCCACGCCAGAACCGTGTGCTAAGTCCGCTGGGTGCTTAACTCTTGGAATTGATTTACTACCTGAAAACATTGAAAAACCTTTGTAAAACGCAAAATCGGGTTTTATTTTATTTTTCGTAAAGTTCTCCGCCAAAGAAATTACATTAAAACTCGACCGTCGATCCATCCCACGGATCAACGGTGCGGAGTGTACCCCATACCCTGGTGGACCCCCCCCCTTTTTTTCCCCGTGCTCGTTTTCAAAACCATGGTATGTATCCCGCACCGCTTTCCGCGTTAAATGGTTTTCTCCCGTCGGCCAGCGATTCCACACGCTGGCTGACACGTATCCTCCACCTCACTCCAAAACCGCCGTGCAAATTCCATCGCCCGTGCGTTAACCCTCATCCCGTGGCCCCGCAGCGGGATTCCCCCTCACCGTCGGATCTGGGCCCTCCCATCCGACAGTTGGTAATCGCCACTTCCGCTCGATATTTAATGAAATTACCCGTTGATTAAATCTTCCCCGGCGCATTCAAGAGCCGATCCCCACCGTCGATCTCCACAGATCGACGGCTCCCAGTCGTTCTCCCGATTCCGTCGCCTAGACCACCTTTTTCTCCGTTGACCGTCCGAAGCGCCCCCAACCGTTGATCGCAATACGATCAACGGCTCTGATCGCCCTATTTTCCCGCACGCCCTCCGATGCAGTCTATCCATATAACGCAGGATTTCCTCATTTTTCTTGTATTTTGCAGGTTTTAAGGTTTTTTCTTCGTATTCTATGAAAATCTAAAGGATGAGAGTGACGACTCCAGTCCTTCCGATTAATCCAGGGAATCGATCATACGGTGAAGAACAATGATATCAACAAGGTTTCATGAGCCTTGGTTGCCGCACATCCCTGTAAAGCTTGAAGAATGCCGTCGATATCAGAGCAGAGAAAGAGTATCAGATTTTGAAGACGGAGTGAACCAGAGCAGCAGTTTTATGAGTAAATTGACGGGGATTATGGCCAAGACGGTTATCAAAATGCCTAATCCCCGGATTAGAACAAAGATTAAAGAAAAACCTAAAAGTGTTCATCAGGCAGATCGCCTCCACCGCCATACTTTGAGGCGAATTGATTCCTCAACCACCACGGTGCCACCTATTGCCTCAGAATGCTCAATCAGAGGATGAATTTATTGAACAAGATCAGATATTATGCCTCGGAACAACCAAAGAAGTTATTACTGCACCAGATTTAAATGACAGAATGTTTGCAGATTAACCCTAACAGTACGCAGAGCCTCAAAGGTCAACACAAGCTCCCTTCGAGCTTACTTCATCAGTGTAAACACATTAATGCAATGTAACACCTGTAGAATTTCTTCATCGAGCCTCACGGGGTCAGGAAGACATTAATTCTGCATTGATTGTATTTGAGATCTTTTTATCAGATCTCACCTCCTCATCCTTCTATAAATACTCCAGAAGAAGATGAGTGAGGGGTTGGATTAGTTGGTTGTGAACGTAATTGCTGAAGCGCTGTAGCTGTTTCTGAGTGGAAAACTCTTGACTGTAAATAGTGGTTTCATGGGCCCTTGGAGCTCTGCTTGTAACAGATAGATTAGGTTGTGAAGAGAGGTGAATTAAAACATTGGATTTGAAGATTGTAACCGGTTTGAAGCAATCAATACAAGCTGATTTATGGGATCCTGGTCTATGCCGATGGTGATGTTATTCTCACTGTAACTTGTCATTTTATTTCTGTTTTCAATTTGTTTCGTTTTCCACTATAAAGAGCAGTTTAAACAGTGTTAGAGTTTGCTGTGCATCAGTGACTTTCTCTGGCTGAAAAATCTTTATCCCAATGTTTTCTTCTTATTGTGTTATTTAGAAATGATTTAATTCGGTCTAAGCACAGAGATGTTGGCGTTCCCTCATCTTTTCGTCACTGCTGAATGTTATTTTTAAATGTTACTTTCATATATGTTGTGTAAGGAATGAATTGAGGAAATCAGAGGTTAGCCCCGAGTCCCTTTCTTGTTTGCTCAACTATTTGTCTGTTTCCCTTAGGATGTGTCAAAAGCTGACTAGTTTCAAAGTACTTATCAGATCTTGGGCTATCCTGTGTTATCTTGGTGATTGTCTTGGAAGTAACTAAGTAAAGAAGAACTAAGATGAGGAGAAAGGTGAGCCCTGCCCGCTAGTTTCTGCTCCAAAGGTTGCCTTCAAGCTTCCCTTTGTTTTTAATCTGTGTTCTATCAGAAGTGTATCAAAGGCTGGATAGTTTCAAAGTACTTACCAGATCCTAGTTTGCTTCTATGTTTTTCTTAAGTGCCTGGTCAAAGGCTGGCTAGTTTCAAAGTACTTACCAGATCCTGGGCTGCTCTTTGTTCTGCATCTGTTATTTCCCTTTCTTTTTGTATCACCCCATTCCATAAATCAAACTTCAAAGAGATCCTTAGGCCTAGATGACTTGCCCCATAGATTACTCTTGAACTTGGATGTTTCAATTAAATTCTCTTATGAATCCATAGCCCAATGGATTGAAAACTTGTCATCATCTTTCTTTAGAATCAAAGCTTATTTTGTTCACTTGCAACTTCTCACCTTTGAACCTATTTGCATATAGATCTTTCCGTCTCAGACAGCAACTATGTTCAACCATCTGAGAAAACCAAAAAAAATCCTTGGCCTTCATAACTAGCCTAATACCATCACCCTAAACTTCAAAGACAATATCCATCTTTGTACATATTGGAGAGATCCCTCTCCGGATTCAGGAGGGCTAGATCCTAGAATCCCAAAGTTGGTTGAAATGATGTTAACTCTGTGATCGGACTTTGCCAATCTTGCTTGTTACAGAGACCTAACATTTCTGGCGACTCCGCTGGGGAACAAACTCAGAGTCTTTTGCATCTAAATCTATTTCAAATCTATTCATAAAAAGCTTGCGTTGGGGTTCATAGAGCACTTGCTTTATTAGCCAGCTTGAGCCACGAGAACCTAACATTTCTGGCGACTCCGCTGGGGACTCAAACCCATAAACTTCCTAACACCTTGAGAGTCATAAGCAGCCTTTTCAAGCACTACCAAGAAAATGGTAATTAAGATAAAGATCAATTGAATCAGTGACAAACTAGGTCAACCCTAGGATTCTTTTAAGTTTTCATCTAACCTTGGAAAATCAGCTAGCTTATCCATAAGGATAGACTATCTTTGTTTCATGACCGTAGCTAAGTTTCGAGGCAAAGTTAGGACATTCTTTTAAAAAACCACAAATATAAACAATTCAGAAAATACCAAAAACATTTCAGATTGGTAGTAAAACACTACTTTTGATATCTTGTATACGTCTTTGATGTGTTTTACCCTATACTCTTAGACAGAGTCTGGAAAGGGCCAGGTAGCCTCTGGATCTCATCCTCTTTTGGGGGTGACATATCTGGTGAATGCCCTCCCAGTCAACCTCTGGTTAGAGTTTGTTGTGTTTTGAGATATCCTTGAAAAGGAATGTTTCACGAACACTGTGGTGGACAGTGTACTCCTTTGAAAACTCTCTGAACCTTCCACCTGGCGACTCCACCATCTTGAACAGACCTTAAGACTCCACTGGGAAGAACCTTTATTATTATAAAATCATTCAAACTCAGTTAGAAGACTGTAGGATCTGAATTGAGAAAACAGATTAGTTAACCATCTAAAGATTGTCATGTCTGGTTGAACTTTTCTTGTTTAGTTGGGTCTAAACATATAAAAACTGTGGCTCCTAAAAAGATTCAAACTAGAGCCCACCCTGACCCAGATCCTCCTGAAATAGTTGATAACCCAGAAAGAATTCTTAGGAAGTCTCCTAGGATACAATCTTCAACTATTTTCAGACCACCCCTAAGAGCTAATTCAGTCCCTGAAAACCTTTCAGCTCTTCATGAATCACAAATTGACTTATTAAACCCATTCAGAACTAGGTCATTTGGTGATTTAGATCAATTAGATTCTGAGCCTACACTTTCATCTCCCGAAACAAGTGAGACCCTTGGGAATAGAGAAACAACACCTCCTGATTTACATGTCTTACGGAATCTAGGTGTCTCTCATCCGAGATCAGCTCAGAGATCTATTGCTGTTCCATCCATTTCTGCTCACCTTTCATCCACTGTTCAAACCCCTCCACTTCTACCCACACCTCCTCTTGTAAATCCACCCCCACCACATATCATGGCAGCATGGTATGCTCCCTTAGTCCTTCCTGTACCATTAGTCAATCTTCCACAAGATTATCAGTCCAAAATTCCATTATATGATGCTAATAATACCATATCAGCATCTCAGCATGTGGACAAGATGAATGACTACTTTGACAGAAATGAAATTGATAATGAATCTGTCAAAATCAGATTGTTTGCTCAAAGTTTGGGGGGAGATGTGAGAAAATGGTTTAAAGGTTTAACCCCCCATAGTATTAACGACCTTCAAGCCTTCCATCAAACGTTTTTAAACAAATGGGAAGTAAGGAAAAACCCTCTCCAAGTCCTTGCCGACTATAAAAATCTCCATAGGAACCCAGGGGAAAGTGTACAAGCTTATTGTAACAGGTTTAACAGTGTGTATAATGCACTTTCCCCTGAACTGAAACCCCCTCAGGGATCAGCCTTAAACAAATTCCCTGAAGGGTTTGATCTAGACATGACATATTCACTCAGAGAAAGAGTCTTTGTAACCCTTGAAGATATGCAAAGAGGTGCTCTTTCTGTGGAAGTGAACCTTATGGAGAAGAGAGCGAGGATGAAAGCTGAAAAGAGAGTATCTTTTAGAGAGGAATCCACCCCTTCTACTTCAAACTCAAATATGGAAAGAATGATGGAAGAAATGATGAAGAAAATGAGCATTCTAGAGAGAGCACAAGCAAGTCTAAATCAAAACGCTCCTTAAAACAGAAACCAAAACCAGAATCAGAATCTTAGAAGAAATCAACCTCCAAACAGACCCAGGGAAGATGATCAACAGGTCATTCCTCCCTTTCATCAGAACTTTTTAAGTGAGGTTGAACAAACAGATCAAATGACAGAGGAAGATGATATAAACTTGTTTGGGGTAGATGATGATGACTTTGAGGTTCATTATGATGAAAAACAAGGTCTTTATACACCTTACGATGACAAAAGGGATGATAATCAGAATTACTATCAAAATATGGAAAGCGCTGTCATAGAGCCTCTAAGGGAATATGAACTCAGAAGTAGATCTAATCAACAAATCCTCAACAATAAGACCTCTGACAAACCTTCTCAAAACAGCACTGCAACCAAGTCTAAAACGATCAGACAAAAGGACAAAACGGTGGCTGTTGATTAGTAGTACTAGCACATCAGTTAGTACTCCTAGAAAAACAACTGTTTTAACTGTAGATAAACCAAATCAGCAAGCTGTTATTGCTGATAAAGTGGTAGTAAACAAGGCCGAAACCAATGTTTTAAAGAGTCAAAACCTTTTTAGCCTAGAACAGGAAATCTCAAAGATCAAAATCTCTGTTCCTTTGACTGAGTTAGCTGCCCAACATGTATATAGGTCCAAAATTTTGAAGGCTTTAAACTTAGAAGATAACGAAGATACTCTCAATCTTAGTGATGACCAACCAGAGCTTATTTTTGGTCCAAAGATTGAAGGAAAGTTCCAAGAAGGTCCTGTCCCTCCCTTTTATGTAAGCTTAAACATTCATGACAAAATTCTCCATAATTCTATGCATGACTCAGGTGCTTCCCATAATTTAATGCCAAAAGCTGTAATGGAAGGCCTGGGTCTTGAAATTACCAGACCTTACAAAGATCTGTACTCTTTTGACTCAAGCAGAGTTAAGTGTCTAGGATTGATTAAAGACCTCTGTGTTAATTTAGCCCAAATTCCAGACAAATGTTTAGTCATGGATGTTGTTGTGGCTGATGTCCCCCCAAAGTATGGAATGCTTTTATCACGATCTTGGGGGGCTAAGTTACAGGGGACCATGCAAATGGACATGACCTATGCAACTATCCCTGTCTTCAATCAAACTAGGAGGCTTTATAGGGAATCCCACATGCAGTACACAGTGACAAGTCAGGATCGGCCTCAAAACTCCCCTCTCTATGCTATAAACACTAGCCTCGATTCTTTTATCATGTTTAATAATGAAGCACTCACAGAACAAATTATTTCAACAGAATCCATGGCTGAGACGAAAGAGGAGGAAAACAACGCTGAAGTGCCGAAAGAGTCTATTGTGTCTGAAGATCCTAGCAAACTTAACACAGGTCTCGAACTGCAAGTCATGAATCCTCTGAACTTAAAATTTGGCAGTCAGAAAGACAGTCCTCAACCCGATGAGAAACTTGAGGAATCAAATGATACAACGTTCATTCACCAAACTGAAAATCTGCCTCTCTGGACTATGTATTTTGATGGGTCATGCACCAAAACAAATGCTGGTGCAGGTGTCTGGATCACTAACACTGAAAATAATCATACAGAATGTATCTCATGCAAATTAAAATTTCAGTGTTCCAACAACATAGCAGAATATGAATCCCTCCTCTTAGGCTTGCATCTTTTGAAAAAACTAGGTGCCAAGAGAATCGATGTATATGGGGATTCTGAATTAATCATTAGGCAAGTCAATGGGGAGTACAACGCAAATCACCCCAGACTTAGGGCCTACAGGAATGATGTCATTGATCTTTTGAAAACATTTGAGGAGTAAACCTTATCTTTTGTCCCAAGAAAAAGAAACATTGCAGCCCACAATTTAGCCTTTGCTGCTAGAACCTGTCCAATGCTGTATGATGACACCTCTCAGATAAAATTCAGACCAGCTATCCCAGATAACAAGAAATATTGGCAGGTATTTGATGGAGATAAACAAATAGAAGACTTCATGCAATTTAGAAATGAGTTTGAACCCCATAGTTCAGATTCAGACTATGACACAGACTGCAGTGAAGAAAATTTTCTTGGTGAAGAAGAACCATCTCCACAGCTGGTAGATATAAACCTTCAGACTATCTCATCTAGAAGCCAAACAGAATTAAGTGCAAAATATGAAACAGAAGAAATGGAAACTCTGCATTCTAGTACTGATAGTCTGCCCAAGGGTTTGGCCCCTCTAGAAGAACTGTTTGATTTTGATGATGTGGCCAACAAACCAAAACTGGAACCTGTGGAAACTGAAGTGGAGGAATGTAATATAGGCAGTGAGGAAAAATCGAGATTGATTAAACTGTCTAAAACTTTACCAGCTCATATTAAACTCAAATATTTAGAGCTGTTTAAAGAATTTTCTGATGTTTTTGCATGGAGTTACGAAGATCTTAAATCCTATGACACTGAAATAATACAGCACAAAATCCCTCTTAAAGAAAACCAAAAACCATTCAAACAAAAAATGCGCAGAATCAACCCTGTCCAGTTGCCATTGGTTAAGAAGGAAATTATGAAAATGCATGATGCTGGTATTATTGTCCCTATTAGATATTCTGAGTGGGTATCTAATCTGGTGTTAGTTAGGAAAAAGACTGGAGAAATCAGGCTTTGTATAGACTTCAGGAATTTAAACAAAGCTTCATTGAAAGACAACTACCCTTTACCCAAGATGGATCATATTTTGCAAAGGGTGGTGGGGTCTAAAATAATTTCTTTGCTGGATGGCTATTCAAGGTATAATCAAGTCCTAGTCCACCCTGATGATCAATTAAAGATAACTTTTACTACACCTTGGGGCACTTTCATGTATGTGAAAATGCCTTTTGGTTTAATGAATGCTGGAGCAACCTTTCAGAGAGCCATGGACATAGCATTCTCGGAAGAATTAGGTTTCTTCATCATTATCTATCTTGATGATGTAACTGTGTTTTCAAAAACAGATGAAGAACACTTAGAACATTTGAGGAAAGTTTTCGAGAAGTGCAGAAGGTTTGGGATTTCTTTGAACCCCAAGAAGACTCTATTTGGCCTCCAAGAAGGTAAGCTCCTTGGACATATCATTTCCGAGCAGGGCATAAAGATAGATCCCATGAGGATTGAGGCCATATTGCAAATCTCTCATCCTCGAAATATCAAAGAGTTGCAGTCTTTCATAGGGAAGATTAACTTTTTGAGAAGGTTCATCCCCAACTTGGCTGAGCTCCTTAAAAATATCACAAACATGTTGAAGAAGGAGCAAGGGGTAAAATGGACCGCAGAAGCAAAGACATCCTTTGAACTGGTGAAACAAGCATTAACCAAAACACCGGTTCTCATAAGTCCTGATTTCTCAAAAGATTTTTATATCTTCTCATTTGCATCAGAACATACTATAGCTGCTGTCCTTTTACAGAAAAATCCACAAGGGCAAGAGCAGCCCATTGCATTCTTTAGCAAGGCATTGAGGGATGCCCCTTTGAGGTATAAAATTATGTAGAAACAGGCTTTTGCTTTGGTAAAAGCTTTAAAAGACTTCAGGGTATACATCCTTCACTCACACATCATTGACTTTGTCCCAAATTCGGTTGTAAAAGACATTCTAACCCAGGATCCAGATGGTAAGAGAGGTAAGTGGATTGCTGTTATTCTTGAATATGATTTAGAGATTAAACCCACTAAGCTCATCAAAGGTCAGGGTCTAGCTAAATTAATGGCTGAATCAAATTGTGAAGTTCTTGATATTAATATGATTAATGCTTTGGACGACCAAGAAGAATTCTCAACTCCCATTGTTGAAGATCATTTTGCGAATTCTCCTTGGTATACTGATATTGTTTTTGTTTTACTTAATCTGAACACACCTCCTGGTTTATCCAAAACGAAGGCAAGATTCCTAAAGTCAAAAGCTGTAAACTATTGCATTGTTGATAAATATCTTTATTGGAAAAATGCTAGTGGTCTATTTCTTAAATGTTTGCCTGATTTTGATGCAGAAAAGATTAAACAGGAATTCCATGAAGGAGAGTGTGGAGGCCATTTGTACTGGAAGTCAACAGCCAACAAAATTTTGAGGGCTGGTTTCTATTGGCCTACTCTTTTTCCTGATATACACAAAATGACAACCACTTGCCATAAATGCCAATTGTTCGAGGGCAAGAGAAAATTACTACCCCTTCTTCTGCATCCAATTACTGTTGAAGCCCCTTTTCAACAGTGGGGACTTGACTTCATAGGAGAAATCCACCCACCATCCTCTGCCCAGCATAGATGGATCCTTACTACCACAGACTATTTCACTAAGTGGATAGAAGCCATTCCATGTAGACAGGCCAATGACTCAGTTATCATTAAATTCATAGAAACCAACATCCTCTCCAGATTTGGCTATCCTACCAAGATCATTACAGATAATGCAGCAGCATTTGGGTCAAAGAGAATGGTGGAATTCTGTCACAAGTACCAGATAACATTGGGGCACTCCACAACCTATTATCCTCAGGGTAATGGACTTGCAGAGTCTTCTAACAAAAGCTTAGTGAACATAATAAAGAAATTGTTGGAAGGCAACAAGAAGTCTTGGCACACAAAGCTGATCCATGCACTTTGGGCTGACAGATTAACATTGAAGAAGTCCATTGGTATGTCACCCTTCCAGCTTGTGTATGGTACAGATGCAATTTTTCCTAACAGCCTTGGTGTACCAGTTATGAAGTTAATTCAAGAGTTACAGACTGAAGAGAATGACATAATCAGAAGAATAAATCAGACCATTCATCTTCAACAAACCAGGGAGGAGGTGTACAACAAAGCATTACAGAAGCAAGATAATATCAAGAGGATATTTGACAGAAGAACAAAGGCCAGCAATTTCAAGATTGGAGACAAAGTTTTAAAGTGGGACTCAAAGAGGGAAGACAAGGGAAAGCATGGTAAATTTGACAATCTGTGGCTTGGCCCTTACTCCATTCATTCAGTTGCTGGGAACAATGCATTCTTCTTACAAGAACTGAATGGAACAGAATTGTTTGGGGGTCCTGTCAGTGGCAGGATGCTTAAGCATTACCCGTCTTAAATTATTTCATGTTTGAAGCCTTTTTACCTTTTTTCCGCTGTAAATGTTTCATCCACCATTGCATTTAAAGTTATGAAAAATCAAAAAATACAAAAACAAAGAAAGAACGAAAAGAGGGCAGAAATGAAAAACAAGAAAGGAAAGGCCCCATGCCAAAAAAGAGAAATGAATCTGAAAGTGTGCAAGCTTAAATGCCACTCCTTGAAACACACCTCTAATTGGTCAAACTGTTTAATCTTGACTAATTAGCTTTCAATTTTCTGCTGATAGGGTAGCAAATTTAATTTTCCAAACTGTTTAATCTTGGCTTATCAGTAGATAGAATAGGATAGAAATTAAGGTTCAAACCAACTCAAAATCTGAACCAAATTTTCCAAAGAAATGACTCAAAACTACTCCAATTCTTGAGTCATAAGAGAGAAGACCTGGTTCTAATTCGCTCAAAACTTGAACCAGAAGAGAAGAAAAGATAGCTCACCAAAAAGAAAAAGCAAGAACAAAGCTATGAAAATAAGAAAAGGCCATGATAAGAAACTTTCAGATCTTAAGCCTTCTGTTTTGATTTTCATTTTTCTGCAAATAATAATCTATGTGCAAATTGTTCTTATGCCATAGATCATAGCAAGTCAAACAGGCCAATCTTGGCTTGGCTATTTTTAAATTTCTGTTGTAGAATTTAGAGAATGAAAGTTTGTTGGACTGTTTAATCCCAACAAACAGTAGAATAGGTAGAGAAACATCTGAGCTCAACTGTTTAATCTGAGTTCAGGGAGAAATAAGGAGTAGAAGTAGATTAGATTTCCTGTTTTCAAAAGAATAAAATGTTGTGTAAAGAGTTTGCCAATCCAAGTGCACTCTGATGAAGAAAAAATGTTAGATCAGTAGGATTGGGGTAGGTAGAAGTTGTATTGATGAAATTCATCTCTCTTTAATGACTGACATTATTTTATCCAGAAGTAAAGCAAGAGCAAGTGATGGGTCGGACACCAGTCAACGTCCCAGAGAAATCAAGTCTGAATTCTTGATGCCTTCAAGAAGGCACCATCCCCAAGTGGAGCCACTGTTAGCCACCTATATTTTTCAATTATATCAGCTGGTGGCTAAATTTTCTTTGCAGCCTTCAAGAAACAAATTCAGGCCTAAAATTTTTGGTACTTGAAGTCTGTTGGTAAGATTCTAAACTACCGGCTGGTTCTACATACTCTTCCTCCTCTCTGCCTCTGATGTTCCATGAAAATCCTAATCAAATATTGCTGCATCCTCCTCCTTTTTCCTCTCCCCTTCTTCCATCTTTCCTTCATTTCTTCAAGTCTCCTTTCATCCATAAAAACCCCATCAAACCCTTTTATAGTCCTTACCCCTCCAATAATCTCATATCCTAAGGTTAAAAACTCACTTTTTGACCTATCGGAACCTTTCTCCTTTTGCAAAAATCATTCAAAAACCATAGAAAAACATACGTTTCTATGCGTTAGGCTTTAGCCCCTCAGGCTAAGCTCCTGCTTTCTCTCCATCCATATGTCCCCACGCCAGAACCGTGTGCTAAGTCCGCTGGGCGCTTAACTCTTGGAATTGATTTATTACCCGAAAACATTGAAAAACCTTTGTTAAATGCAAAATCGGGTTTTATTTTATTTTTCATAAAGTTCCCCACCGAAGAAATTACATTAAAACTCGACAGTCGATCTGTCCCACGGATCAACGGTGCGGATTGTACCGCATACCCTGGTGGACCCCCCCTTTTTCCCCCGCGCTCGTTTTCAAAACCGTGGTATGTATCCCGCACCGCTTTTCACGTTTAATGGTTTTCCCCCCGTCGGCCAGCGATTCCACACGCTGGCCGACGCGTGTCCGCCACTTCTTTCAAAAACCGCCATGCAATGGCCATCGCCTGCGCGTTAAACCTCGTCCCTTGACCCTGGGCCCTCCCATCCGACGGTCCCTGATCACCTTTCCCACTCACTCTTTAACGAACTTACCCGTTGATTAAATCTTCCCCGACGCATTCAAGAGCCGATCCCCACCGTCGATCTCCGCAGATCGACGGCTCTCATTTGTTCTCTCGATTCCGTCGCACGGTCCATATTTTCCTCCGTTGACTGTTCAAAACACCCCCGACCGTTGATCGCCATACGATCAACGGATCTGACCGCTCCTTTCTCTCGCACGCCTTCCGATGCAGTCTATCCATATAACGCAGGATTTTCTCATTTTTCTCGTATTTTGCAGGGAAAAGTCATTTGTTCGTGTTTTAAACAGGGTTCTCAGACCAGGAGGGTGACGATCCTCTATGTCTAAATTTCTCTGTAGAAATCACCAGCAAGGTCATTTTTCACGTTTCATCGGTGTTCCTAACGGCACTGACGCCTTTTTCTACCTACACAGCCCTGCTCAGCGAAGAATACCCACAAAAACAACGCAGAGGAAGAGTATCGGGCTTTGAAGAAAGAATGAACCAGAGCAATAGTTTTGTGAATAGATTAACGGGGATTACGGCCAAGACGGTTATCAAAATGCCTAATCCCTGGCTTAGAACAAAGATTAAAGAAAAACCTAAAAGTGTTCATCAGGCAGATCGCCTCCACCGCCATACTTTGAGGCGAATTGATTCCTCAACCACCATGGTGCCACCTATTGCCTCAGAATGCTCAATCAGAGGATGAATTTATTGAACAAGATCAGATATTATGCCTCGGAACAACCAAAGAAGTTATTACTGCACCAGATGTAATGACAGAATGTTTGCAGAATAACCCTAACAGTACGCAGAGCCTCAAAGGTCAACACAAGCTCCTTTCGAGCTTACTTCATCAGTGTAAATGCATTAATGCAATGTAACACCTGTATAATTTCTTCATCAAGCCTCACGGGGTCAGGAAGACATTAATTCTGCATTGATTGTGTTTGAGATCTTTTTATCAGATCTCACCTCCTCATCCTTCTATAAATACTCCAGAAGAAGATGAGTGAGGGGTTGGATTTTTTGGTTGTCAATGTAATTGCTGAAGCACTGTAGTTGTTTCTGAGTAGAAAACTCTTGACTGTAAATAGTGGTTTCATGGGCCCTTGGAGCTCTGCTTCTAATAGATAGGTTAGGTTGTGAAGAGAGGTGAATTAAAACATTGGATTTGAAGATTGTAACCGGTTTGAAGCAATCAATACAAGCTGATTTATGGGATCCTGGTCTATGCTGATGGTGATGTTATTCTCACTGTAACTTGTCATTTTATTTTTGTTTTCAATTTGTTTCATTTTCCACTGTAAAGAACAGTTTAAACAGTGTTAGAGTTTGTTGTATATCAGTGACCTTCTCTGGCTGAAAAATCTTTATCCCAATGTTTTCTTCTAATTGTGTTATTTAGAAATGATTTAATTCAGTCTAAGCACAGAGATGCTGGCGTTCCCTCATCTTTTCGTCACTGTTGAATGTTATTTTTAAATGTTACTTTCATATATGTTGTGTAAGGAATGAATTGAGGAAATCAAATGTTAGCCCTGAGTCCCTTTCTTGTTTGCTCAACTATTTGTCTGTTTCCCTTAGGATGTGTCAAAAGCTGACTAGTTTCAAAGTACTTATCAGATCTTGGGCCATTCTGTGTTATCTTGGTGATTGTCTTGGAAGTAACTAAGTAAAGGAGAACTAAGATGAGGAGAAAGGTGAGCCCTGCCCGCTAGTTTCTGCTCCAAAGGTTGCCTTCAAGTTTCCCTTAGTTTTAATCTGTTTTCTATAAGAAGTGTATCAAAGGCTGGATAGTTTCAAAGTACTTACCAGATCCTAGTTTGCTTCTATGTTTTTCTTAAGTGCCTGGTCAAAGGCTGGCTAGTTTCAAAGTACTTACCAGATCCTGGGCTGCTCTTTGTTCCGCATCTGTTAATTCCCTTTCTTTTTGTATCACCCCATTCCATAAATCAAACTTCAAAGAGATCCTTAGGCCTAGATGACTTGCCCCATAGATTACTCTTGAACTTGGATGTTTCAATTAAATTCTCTTATGACTCCATAGCCCAATGTATTGAAAACTTGCCATCATCTTTCTTTAGAATCAAAGCTTATTTTGTTCACTTGCAACTTCTCACCTTTGAACCTATTTTCATATAGATCTTTCCGTCTCAGACAACAACTATGTTCAACCATCTGAGAAAACCAAACAAAACCCTTGGTCTTCATAACTAGCCTAATATCATCCCCCTAAACTTCAAAGACAATATCCATCTTTGTACATATTGGAGAGATCCCTCTCCGGATTCAGGAGGGCTAGATCCTAGAATCCCAAAGTTGGTTGAAATGATGTTAACTCTGTGATCGGACTTTGCCAATCTTGCTTGTTATAGAGACCTAACACTACCCATCACCGATCTTACCATAGAAGTGATGAGGGTGAAATCAAGTTCAAACTATGAAGCCAAAGCTTCACCTACCTCTCCTCCTGAGGGATTCTTACTTGCCTTCTTGTGTGGAAACTTCATGGCATAGTGTCCCAGCTCATGATAATGAAAGCACTTGATTTTCGACAAGTATTTCTTCTTTCCTTCTTGACCATATTCTGCTTTGGATTGGGATTTATTCCCTTTCCCTATCATTTCCTTTATAGCCAAGGCACAGTTTTCCTCATCCTCAACTTTAGATGAAGTCGTGTCTTTATTTCTCCACCTTATTTTTCATGCACTAGATCAGACCATAACCACTCCCAACTTGGTATTTTATCTCTACCGTTTACATAATCTTTACAATTGTGCCAGCTCTTACCCAAAAGAGCTAGAGATACCAAATATTATTTTGGGACAGTCACACTGACCCCACCAAGTTCATCATGACACTATGTAAAATTTCTCAGGTACTGCAGAATTAATTCATTATTTTGCATCTTGATACTTTGAAGCTTGTCCTTGAGTGCCAGTTTATTGTGGTCACTAATTTTCTCATACAAATCTGTGAGTGTTTTCCACATCATGAAATAAGTTTCTTTCCTATGGATATTCAAGAAAATATGACCTCTAACTCTCTCCAATATGATCCTGCTTGCTTTAGCCACATCCTTCTTCCACTGAGCAAGATCTTAGGCATCAGATGCTGGGGGTTTTTATACATATGTCTTGATGTATTCTAGAATCCCATTGTCATCCAATACTGCCTCCATGCGGATCTTCCATGCCAAAAAATGTGTGGTTCATTCCAAAGCATACTTGAGCATGAGTCCATTGGAAACCATATTCTTAGTCCTGGAGAAAACCTGCAACATTTATGTTGAAATTAAAACCTCCTACAAAGACAAATCATAATTCTCTTCTCTACTTTGAATCTATCTCTAATACCATATAGAAATTAATTGTAGATTCAATACTATTCATGTAATGTTCTAAAACATAATACTAAAATATACTCTACTCATATGTGGAAAGAAATTCACGATTGAGAACATATATCAAAAGCATCCATCATGATTTATCACACACGTACAAGGATTAATATAGGGGAAAGCAACTTCTCAAAATCCATTCTCACTTGTATTACATTATTCAGAAAATAGAGAAGAAATACAATGGTTCCTCAAGCCTAAGAAACCTCTACACAAGTATAATATATCTCACTTCCTCACAGAGTGACTCTAGCCAACACTTAGCCAAATTTACTTCCTTCCAAGCTCTTATTTCCTTGCATTGTTTCTCAAGGAATTAACCCCCTATTAATTAGGTAAATCCCCATCCAAAACTGCACAAACACTATAGGCCCTTCTTTGATTGCAAGCACCACCTGTACAACTTGGATAATTATACAACTGATAGTACATTGTCCTTGAACTCCAATCTCAACTAGGTAACTCTAATTTCATGCATGCATGAGTTAATTAAGGTCGGTTGAATAGTTAACTGGTTGAACACTAAAGCTGCACCCCACTATTAGACCTCCTACTAGTTCCTCCAATAGTTAAAACTAGTTTAACTGACCTTAACTCAATTTAACTGAATTAAATTGTTATAACTGGAATTAATCTCAACCTAGGCTCCTAAAATCTAGGAATCACTATATACATCTCAAGTTAATCCCACAACTTGAATTAAATAAGCTAAGTGAGTGATAACAACTCAGTTAACTTATTCAAGTTGTCTTGTGATGTGGGATTTCGATTTTATCCTAATTTAATTCAAGGGAAAATTAAATTAGGATTTTATTGCTACATTTTTCAACAATAAATCCTTAACTTGTCTTTAGCTTTGATGTTGGTTTACTTGTTACCTCATCCTATTTTCACCATTTGAAGGATTTCCTTAATTATTTTTTTTAGGCTTCTCCATATATGACTCTATTTCTTATACTTTGAACTTATGCTACAAAAAAAGTATGAGATAATGGGAACCAAATATATATAAAGGGCCTCAAATTAGGAAATTTTAGTAGTTGTGTGACAAGTGGTATTATTACGTAATTCAGCTAGAAGAAGACCATTTATCCATTGAGATTTATTGTCTAAAGAATAAGAACGTAGATTACCCTCTAAACATTTCTTAACTATTTTTGTATAACTATCAGTTTATCACTGATAAGTTGAAATCATAGTTGTGTTGTTACACTAATATTCCATATTCCTTTCCAAAAATTTATTTTGAATTTTGGATCTTTGTCACTTACTATTATTTATTTGTAAATTTTTGTGGATATTCCACCAGAGAATTTGTCACAACACATATGATAAAAATAGAGTTAAAAGGAATAATACTATGAGGATTAATATCCTTAGATTCTAGGGTTATTAATTATTATTTTCTACTTATGTATGTAATAGAAAAATGTGTAAAATAGAGAACAATAGAATGCAATCACACATCAACCACAATGAATAAAATATATGCTATGGGAAATCCTTACAAGATAAAACCCAACTAGAAGGAGAAGTTATTGTGCTCTCATTTGTTTGGAATGGAAATAATGCAAGTGCAAAGGAGAAGCCACTCTTTGTGGAGTTACCTGAGATATATGGCTTGATAGGATTCTAGATACACTAAACACCCTCTATCACGATATTTCACTCCCAGTCCCAAGTTGTTATTCTCTTTTGTGGAACACAATAGAATCAAAATGAATGGAAACTCTTTCCCTCCCAATGGCTAAATTATAAAACATATTGATATCTAAATAGGGGTCAGGTTCCACGTCTTCAAATTTCAACCAAAGTTACAAATTTAACCCCACGATATTATTTATGGTCCCCATATGGGTATCCCATTTTGCATGAGTGGTCAGGGCTTAGGTGGCATCCTCTCTAACCATGGTGATAAAATAGGAAGGTCAATTTCCAAGTGGCATAACTTTTGAACATAGACTTTTATTGACAGCTTTCTTACACTGTTCGAATTGTATCTAAGTGTAGAATAGTGCTAAAAGGTTTGGCTCTTAAAAGAGAATTTTTTACCAACAAAAAATTATTTAAGGTTTGAAAATGGATCAAGAATATTTTAGAACCCAATTCTACTATGGTCCCCATGGATAAAATATGCTTATAAGTTGATTCCTCCAAATTTTTTTTCTCTAAAGCATAAAGATGAAAAATTTAGATCATACTTGCCTATTTGAGAGGATTTGTTTCCCTAAAGTATTTTTCTAAAAATTTTCCTCTACATTCTCACTAGAGTACCACTATATTTTTCCTCTAATTCTTCTTTTCAACCCAACCTGCCAAAGGTAATGTTTCCTATGACTTGTAGTTACAAACCTCTTCTACTAAATTGTATCCTCCCTCAACTCTGCCTAAGAATTTGGAGCTAAATCCTCTATGAAAGGTAGGACCTAGTCCTCTTCCTAATCCAACATGGAAGGACCACCAAGTTTGAAAATTTTCACATTCACCATTGAGTAAATGTGCACATATGGGGGTAGATTAACACCATAGGAATTATCACACACCTTTTCTAGTATCTCAAAAGGACCAGATAAAAAATACTTTATTTTATCACCAAGACCTTGTAGCCTCTCTTTGTTCAACTACAACCATACTCTATCTCCTCGTTTGAATGGATTCTTTGTTATGTCTTGATCATGCCTAACATTTATTTATCCAATGACTTATTCATTGTCTCCTATACTTGTAAATGGACCGACTTAATTTTTCAAAAATTGTTTATGCCCTTAAACCATTTCTTTTAAGATACTCCCACACTCCTCCTTCTCTCCCATATGAAATATCCAAATTTTAAGGTGAAAATTATCTAAAATAAGTTTTAAATGGGAACATACCAACATAATTATTCAATGTGGTGTTATAAGAGTGTTTTATATATATCATATTTGTATCCTAGGTGTTTAGATGTTACTAATTATAACACCTCAAATTTATATTGAATAATTCTATTTTCTCATCTATCTATGGACGGAATGATATAGGCCTCTTCAACATTTCTTTTGATCCATGTGGATATCGTTGGTCACCCGTCTATTCCATTGGCTCAAAACACAATTATCCATTTTAGTAATTTTTCTATAGTTTTTAAGGTCCTAAAATTTTGGGGCCATTTTTAGGCCTTAAAATATGTTTTATTGACATGGAATGGGTCCAAATGATTTCCACGGGCCCTATTCTAGGCCCTAGTTTGAATGTGTAATTCTTGGCTAGAAATTTCCAATGGGCTAATAAGTGTGCCAAATGGAGATCATATACAAAGTAATGGTCCAAGAAATTTTATGTACCAACTAACCCCATTGGGGCTCATAATCCTTCTAGTGTTTCATCTCCTTGGGTTATATTTTTGGTTGTTTAGGGTTCCCTCATTACCTCTTATGTTAAGAAGGGCCTTTAAGCCTCATTGTAATACACTCTAGCAAATGCACATAGTCATCACATCTGTTCTCAAAGATAAGTTACCATTGTTTGAGTGAATTTTGTTTCATTCCACATTTTTATAATTTCAACACCTTCCATTTGTTAATAGGAGCCAAGTTTCAATGTATTTTTTTGATATTGTTATAAATATATATTTCATTTTGTTCCCTTCATAAATCCAAATCAATGGTAGAAAAGTGGCCTACTCTTTATATGCCTCACTATGCATATCCCCAACAAGGTCATGGTATAAGGAGTTGGGACTCAAACTACTTGATCCTTTGTAGGACCATCCTTGTCGACTCTGCCCATTGCCGATGGTGGAAGAAAATAAAGATGAGGGAGCAAGAGATCCTATTAAATTATTGCTTGAGGAAGACCTCGTGTGACAAAGGAATGAGATGATGAATAATTTTACCCAAATCCTTCAATGGTTTCCAAAAAATGATGCAACTTCAACAAGACACCACTTTTGAGGTGTCGCCCCCTTCAAGGTACAAGTTAATTTTCATATCCCTGTATTTGAAGTTCAGATAGATGTAGATGCTCTATAAAAATGGTTAAATATATTAGAAGCATATTTTCATGTCCACATTTTTTCTAATAGAGAAAATATTTCCTTTGCGATCCGTAAGGTCGTCCCCCATATCAAGGATTGGTGGGAGACTTACTATGAGCAAAGGGCCATAAATGAATCTATAACGTTTGTGGTCATACACAGTTAAGGATTTTTCATTTATTCTATTAAGGAACAATATTACCCTATTGGAAGTTATGATGAACAATACATGGTATGGATGACACCACGATAGGATAGGGACCAAACAATGTTAGAATTCACAAACATATTCCATAACTTGCGAACCAGGCTAGGCATTAGAGATTCCAAGTGACATTTGGTTCTCAAGTACCATGAAGGTTTGCATAAATACATCTAGAAATAAATGATTTTTTCTATATATCATCACATTAGGCACAATAAGGTTGATATTTTTTCAAAATTGAACACAAATTTGAACTAGAGAAGTAATAGTTTGGATCTTTGAATTCCTAATAGCAGAAGTAGGGAAAAGGCAACCCCAAATCATAGAAAAAATCATAGAGCCAAGATGGACTACCCTAGGACAACACATCTAAGCTACAAAAAAATAAGGCTTAATGGGAATACAATGAAATACATATGAAAGTGGTGCAAGTTTCGTAAGATCCCCTAGAATAACACCAATGAATATTAATCAAGGTAGTCATTGGAGGCCATGCTGAAAGACTTAGAGTTAAATGTAGTTCATGAATTTGAATCATACTTATATAGGGTGAATTGAATCATTGATGTAGAACCTAGTGCCATTGTTTCTACTACTAAGATCCAACAAAGTGATCTCGAAGAACTAGAGGAAGGTGAGCACATTTTCACTCATAGATCTTGGTGAAGGGTTCTCTATTGCATTTCATTGTCGGAAAAAAATTTAAAAATAACATCATATTAGGGGAGTCCATCAATCAATTTTACTTTCTAGCAACACCACATGTTTATCCATACAACATTGGGTGGCTCTTCCTAGGGTGAGATCTCTACATCAACCAATAATAATGCCTACCCTAGAGCATAAAGGCTTTCATGGATGAGGTATTTTATGATATTTTTCCCCTTGAAGTGTGTTACATTATTTTAGTCCAACCATACTTGTAGAACTATCATGTAGTATATGACTCTAGAACTCACAATCTATTATTACTTTAGGTAAACAACTGTTTAGGGGATACTAAAGCTAGCACCACCTACTATCATTTGTTTGATCTCTGCTAAGAAATCTAGCAAAGTAATCTCCTAGAATGGAAATCTATTCTTATTCTCGATTAACTCTTAAAGTGAGTAGAAGATAATGGACATATCCATTGGCTTCACATAGGGCCTTATCATGAAACACAAGTAAGGGGACAAGGTTTTTGAAGAATATAAAGACATATTCTTGTCACCCATTGGGATGCCTCTACATTGTCAAATCAAGCATTCAATCAATTTGACCCCTAGTGCACCTCTACCTAATGGACCAATATAACATTATTTTCCTATGGATAATGAAGAAATCAAGTGCGTGATCCAAGAGCTACTCCAAAAATGTAAAATCTGACTAAGCTCCTCACCATGCAAAAACCCAATTGTACTTTTGTTAAATAAATATGAGACATGGTGACTCTACATTGATTACAGGGCCCTAAAAAATATTATAATAAGGAACCAATACCCAATTACTTGAATTTAGAACCATCTTGACCAACTCAAGTCACCCAAGTAATTTATCAAGATTGATCTAAATTTCAACTACCACCAAGTCCCAAAAGAACCAACTGTTTTATGGAATATTTCCTTCAAGTTAAAAGAAGGTATTTTTGAATGGTTTTTCATGCACATTGGTTTGAAAAATGTCCCAACAACTTTCATGAGGATGTTCGATGACATATTGGGGGGTTTCACCAATTCTTTTGTGGTGATATATTTGAATGATATTCTCATATTCAACAAGAGTTGGGAAAAACACTTGCAACATATTCAATAAGTCTTTCACACACTACTATAGTATAAGTTATCTGCTAACTTGGAAACATTATCCTCTAGGATGAACAAGGTACAATACCTAGGATACATTATTGATGAGCATGTTTTTCATGTGGATCTAAGCAATATTTAGGTCATTTGTGACTAGAAAGCCTCAACTATGCTAACTTATATTTGAAGTTTCTTACACCTTGAAAAGTTATATTGCATGTTCCTGTTGTGTTTCTCTCACATTGCATGGGTACTTAGCCAAGAGACTAAGGGTGACAGAAAATAAAAATTTGTTTGGGAAGTTCACAATAAAAAGATTTCAATGATCTAAAACACTACTTGTGCTCAACCCAAATTATAATTTTGACCTTATTTTCAACAAAATTTTTATACTAAGATTGGTATTTTAGACTATGCCTTAGGAAAAATTTTCACTCAACTTGGTCATCCAATGACCTACCATAGTGAGACATTATCAGATGTTGTTCGTAAGTACCTCACCCATGACAAAGAAATGTATAATTTCCATTGTACAAGCTTGCCACCAATGGAAGAATTACATTCTTTTGAGGAAAATAGTCATCCACATTGATCATGGGCCATTGGAGTTCATGCAGAAACAAGGAAAATTGTAGAACGACTACGATACAAAATGGTTGACATACTTGTAGCAGATTCATCTCAATATAAAATATAATATAGGGAGCATCAATTGCATTGATGAATTCTTCAATCAACCTTCAATTGTAACACTAACCATATTGGTCCACTCATATGCACATGAGGCCTTGAGGTGGCCCCAACACTTTGAGCATGTGATCCCAATTTTTCTACCACCTACCAGATGTTGAGTACAAACACATTTGTCATTGGTTTTTATCTTCAAGATGGAATTTTATTCCACCTAGATTATGTTTGTAATCCTTCAAGCGATCATGAAACTATGATTTGGAAATCTCATTGCAGTAAGATGATATGAAACTTTGGTGTGGAAAATATAGTGGTCATGCTACAAAAGTATGTCTATTAGTTGGAACTTTGACAAGGTTTCAACAAGTATATTATGTCCTAAATCTCCTGTGCCATTCCAAAACCAACCATTAAGAAAGCCTTGTACACCCCTCTTCCTACTCCCAATAGGCCCTAGGAATACATCTTAATGTACTACAAGTCTCATCTTCATTCAACCAAGTAGGAAAATTATTGTGTCTTCTTGGTTATACATCATTCTAAGCTTTCCACTCTAATAGCTTGCAAGAAGAATATCTCAATGAAGGCCACTACGAATCTCTTCTTTGAACAAGCATGGGTATATTTTGGGATAATGTAGGCCATCAAATTATATCATGAAAATAGGTTCCTAAGATAATTCTAGTCAATCCTATGGTCACTATTGGATAGCAAGCTCACCAAATCCATTTCCTTCCACCCCCAAACTGATGTCCAAATAGAGGTTTTCAACATGATGATTGTGCATATCTTATGCATATAGAAATACATGCATCCATGCACATGAAATGAAATTCTCCCCTATGTTCAACATAGCTGCAAAAGAACTCTCCATAGGTAAACTGACCATAGGCCTTCTCAGGTGGGCATGGATTTAAACCACTAGTTCTTATTGCTATAGCACTACCTCTTGCTTCCACATAGGAAAAATACTTTCATGCTCACTGTGAGGTTGAAAAGGCCTCCAAATTCATTACGTGGATTCAAAATATATATCAATATGTCAATGATATTTTACAGAATTCCAACACTAAGTACAAATAACACCATGATCAACACCATGTGCCACACAAATTTCAGGTGGAGAGAAGTTTTATATACATTTGTAGAAAGAGTGCCTTACAAGACCCCATCAAAATATTCATCCACTTCACTATGGAACTTACACTATGACCAATGCTGTGCATGAATTTTATTTTGAGCTAAGTATTCCCCCTTCATTGGCTTACACCTAGTGTTCAATATGGACCTCCTTCGCCCATACGTTCCATCATGATTAGACACATCAAAGATAGTATAACAGTTGAAATAGAAAAAAAATAAATCCCAAATACATGGATCAGGAAACCATTAATCATATTGTGGACACATAGGTTAATGAAACTTTCCAATATAGGATCTAAATTTATCGATATTTCGAAGCAGTCATCTCCTGCATGAAGTCAAGTGGCTCAACTTGTGCCAATTTCAGCAAAATGTTTCCCATTTAATGGGGAAATCAATGCAATGGATACCATCGCTTCCTATGGGGGGAGGACCGATCTAGGAGGATATTATTGGCCACCCACCTATTCCAATTTCTCAAAGAATACTTTTCCATTTTCGTAGTTTTCTATAGTTTTTCAAGTCCTAAACTTTAAGGATTGTTTCAGGGCCCTAAAAAATTATTTTTGATGTAGCCTGGTCTTAGGTGATAACCATATATTATAGCATAGGAATTGGTTAGAATGTTTACATATAGCATATGAAAAATTTACCATCATGGGGAGTTGATGTACCAACTAAACCCATTGGGACCCATAAGCATTTTTTGTTTCATCTCCCAATGTTAGGTTTTTATATGTGTATGGTTTTCCCATTGCTTATTATGTTAAGAAGGGAATTCCAATATCATTTTAATGTTCTTTAGTGAATGCATGCATCCATCACATCTCTTATCAGAGATAATCTACCACCATTCAAGTGAGTTTGTTTCATTCCACTGTTTTATCATTTCAACACTTTCTATTGATGAATAGAATTCAAGTTTAATTATATTGTTGTGTTCTTCTTATAAATCTATATTTCATTTTATTCCATTCATAAATCTAAATCAATATCAATCTTCCCTCACAATACTGTTCAAAGTGCATTGAGAGATCTGGTGTCTTTATCTGGAATGATGCTCATTTTTTTGTCAAAGTACACCCAAATCTATTCAAAGAACAAAATTTCTACTTCTTCTCCTGTGATGGTATTATTATAGGGCACTAGGATGCACGTCTTCATAAACTTATCAACTATCATAAATATAAAATCATTTCCCTTCCTGGTTGTTAGTAAACCTCCCAAAATTCCATGGAAATGCTTTCCCAAGGATGAGTGAGTATAGGTAATGGATGGTAGAAACCTTGTTTCTCGTTACTATGCTTGTTGTTAAAAATTTAATACATCCTCTAACAAACCTAGCTACAAATTATTTCATTATAGGCTAGTACACATACCTCTTTAAGTTTCCCCCTATCACCCTACAAACAATGTGTTTCAAACCTAGTGGTTTGAGCCTCTATAATTAGTTTTAATTGCTCACCTTTAGGAACAAATAACTTTTCCAACCTATATACTAACCCATTATCTAGATGATAACCAATTGTTCTATATCCATTTTTTACATGAAATGTTTCTACATTTTCTAAATCACCTCCTTGAATTTCTCATCCTTTGTACATGCCTCTATGTTTGCATAATGGGTGAAAGGTTTCATGTGCACCATATTTTCCAGATCTATGGTTTTTTTAGTGTGGGTGGCCTTGAAAGCATGTTGGCCAACTTATTTATGCTACCCTTATTATAATTTATCACTAAATGTAATTTATATAAGAACAATTTCCACTTTTTTTTTCTAGTTTAATATAACTTAGAATGGACATGTAGATATTTTAGTGAGTGGAAATTTGAGTGGATGGTCTTCACCTTACCCATTAGATTTTATTTCCACTTTTTTATAGCTTTCATGATATCATGGAGATCATTGTCATAGGTAGAGGATTTGGGAACCACCCATTGAAATGCATCATAATTTTAGCATACATGTCTTCCTTCCTACATCAAGACTACTCCCATAGTATACCAACTCACATCCATCTCCACTTCAAAGGAATTCTACAATTTTGGTAACTACAGGAACAGTTCTTGACTAATTTTCTTCTTCAAATCTATAATTGATGGAAATCGTCTAGGTAACATCCTTCTTTCTGCATAATTATGAAGTAAAACCTAGAAGGTGAAGTGATTGGTTGAATCACACAATGCTTGAGTATCTTCAACAATTACTTCTTACTTTTATTTCTTCCAGAATGGAATTTCGATATATCCCAATATTTGGCAATGTATAATTTGGAAATAATTTGATCTTGTGCTCCTTTAGGTTGCTAGAACACTCCCATATATGTTTGCAATCACACTTTCAATCGTTTTATCTGATGAGCTCTGGTATTTCAACAAGAATTTTGCAACTCCCAGGGATACCAACTTTAATTTATCAATATGGGATTCATAAGAACTTAAGAGGTGATAGTGTTGTATGAAAAATAATCCTAGTTTGACTTAAGCTACTCTAAGGAAGTATATCAACCAAAGGTATACAAAGACCATTTTGCAAATTAAATCTAGATTTTGTAGAAGGGGAAAGTGTTGCACAAAATGAAATCCAAATCTAAATGCAAGAAATGAAAATGTTTCATAAAAATAAATTCTAATCTAATTGCAAGAAAATTAATGTTTCATGAAAGAAAATTCTAATTAGCTTACAATAAATGTAAATATTTCATAGAAGGAAGTTCTAATCTAACTATGAGAAATGTAATTGTGGCATAAAAATGAAATTCTAATCTAATTGGAAGAGATGAAAATTCTTTAATTGAAAACCATAACCTATTGTAGAAATAAACCTAGATGCATAAAGTAAATATCATGAAATCAATTCTAAACTATGGCATTCAAATAAGATTATATGCTAATAGAAAAATTCAATAACTACTTCAAGAAGTGACAAAGAAAAATTTCTCTGTGTTGTTAAATTCATGAACTCAATCATTAACCATGATTACAAAAATAAAATGTAGGGATGAAAAGAAAGGTCCTAAGTGGTATTTGATCTTCCTCAAGCTTGGTTCCAAGGCCTAGGAGTCATTATGAAGGATTAAGATGAAAAAATCAAGCTTAAAGAGAAATTGCGGTCAATTTTTGATGGTTTCTACGTGGTGCTACATGATGTTATAGGATTGCTAAAGGATGCCATAGGATTTCCCTGTATTGCTATAGGATTGAATCCAAGAGTATTCTGAGGGCTTTAATATTCCGATTTTCCATCAACTAATTGGAATATTAGAGTTCTTACTTTTCTTATTTAGTTAAGTAAATAATTGGGTGGAGGGACCCATAAACCTAGTAGATGAATAAAATCCACTTCTATAGTGTGAATGTGGCTTAATTGAGTAGTGGAGTAGCATTATGGAGTAGTGGAGCAGCATAATAATGAAGAAAGAGTGAAGGTCATAAAGAATTAATGAGGAAGATGATGGAGATAATAGAGGAATAAATGCAAGATGATGGAGATAGTGGAGAAGAAATTGCAGAGATAATGGAGGAAGTGGTGCAATAAAAGCACACATGATGGAGGAAGAGGAGATTAATTGCAATAGTGATGGATATCATTGAGGACAGTGCAGTATTTATGTAGGCTAGTGGTCACATGTGCAGCACAGTTATGAGGTGGGCCAAGGCTTGGGAAGGCTCACAAACATAAAAGGAAGATGAGGGAAGCAAAGAAGGGGAGTCTAGATTTTTATTGTTGAGTGTTTTAAGAGATTTATTTGCACGCTTCAACTGTTTAACTAAGTCTGTTTTGCTGTTTAGCACCAGGTATTCCCGAGTGGGAATCCCACCCTTACCCACGAGGGACTTCGAGTGCCTACTTTGGGAAGGTTTTCTTTGGTAGCATTCATCATCTGGAAATCAATGTCACTTTCAGCCACTCTCATATGCACTTCCAGCTACGGGAATTATGCATTTCTGAACTTGGGGTTTGAGAGTTGGAAGGTTGTTCTCAGTTCTTCAGCTGAGAAACCTATGGAGGGATCAAACCTTCACACTCTAGATCCATTGCAGTCTTCTGGGAGTTTCACTGTCATATTCGACATCATGCCATCCATCTATTCTCCTAAGAAGCAAAATTTCCTGCATGAATTGTGTAATTTTGTAGTGAGGGTTTGAGGAGAAGAGGAAGTTCTAAGAAACTCAGACTGGAATCATGCGAGGGATTAATGCTTCACTCCGAGGATCACTTCAACAGCCTGTGATTAGCAGTGTATTATCTTAGATCTAAGAATTTTTTGATCCATAATGTAGATAAATGTCTTTCATATTAATCATGTCATTAGGATTAGGTCGAAGTTTCGAACCAACTAATGTGGTTCATCCTTAGGACAAGGTAGAGAAACTAATCAATCTCGATGAATAAATAGTGGATGTGCATCATTGCCCGTAAATATCCGTTCAGAACTATTTAATAAGAACTAGCTGTTAAGACTACCTATTAAGATGGACTAGTTCTTAACATCTAGTCTTAACGGCTAGTTCTTAACGACTAGTTCTCAACGGCTATTTCTGGGCAAAGATCCATCTCCACTATTTATTCATCGAGAATGATTAGTTTCTCCACCTTGTCTTGAGGATGAACTACATTAGCTAGTTTGAAACATTGACCTAATCCTAAAGATGCGATTAATATGAAATACATTTATCTATAATGTATTATCTATTAGCAGGATACATCATCAACCCTCCTAGACAACACAATATTTCGTAGGAGTTGTGCATGCAACAACTGCATATTCAATGGAGGAGCTAGATCTCAAGTTTTGAGGTTGGGAATCTGGGGAAGGGACTAGCCCTTCAGTTAGTAAGTTGAGTGGGTGCTATTGTAGCTGATATATCATTATTTCAGCCCCATATTAGCAGTTGTCTCCAGGGAGTGCGTAAGTCAGCCAGTAGGGGTGCAGTGTGCAACCCAAAAAGGGCCGAAATTACAAACTCAAAATTTGGCCAAACCATTTCTGGGTGTTTCTGGGTTTTTCAAGTAGAAACTGTGGTTAAAATCTTGGATCCTTCTAATCACTCCATCAACATCTCGCACATAGAACTTCTTCCTAGCAACAGGAGTTTTTACTTTCCAGTGCTAGTTTTTCATTAGAGTTGTTTCAACCATCTTTGGATGGCTTGAGTGCATCCCTTTTTGGAGCACTGTGTATATTCATTTTCTATTGATGCATAATGATATGGCTCAGCTATTTCTGCTCATATGTATGATGCTCTGATGTATTCTGAAAATTTTCCAGTTTTATATGTTTTATTCTTATTTGGAATTGTGCATATGTTCTATATTCCTGTCTTTCCCATTTTTGGATATTACAGTGGTATCAGAGCATGAACTTCAGCTCAACTTGTGTGCATTTCATGACTTCAGAGGAATAAGAAGAAGAAGCAGAAAAAGAAGGAAGGATTGATTTTTGCCACACTTCTCTTCAGATCTATACAAGATATCACCATGGAGATCAAATAAATGATAAGGGAAAGGAAAAAGGAAACCTCAAGAGGGTTTTAAAATGGAGAAGGTCTGAGCACTTCCTATCAGCAGTATAAGCAATCGACGGTGCATAAAGTTCCACAACGCCCTACCATGCCCACTTTCCTTACAGAAGGAAATGAATGGCATGGAGATGGAGGATATTTGGAGCATGAGACTCTGAGTGATTATCTTACAGAGTAGAAATCTCAATCTAGAGAATTCAAAGAGAATATGAATTTCAAGCAGTCTTTCTAGTTTAAAGAGAACTAGAGACCCCGTAGCAACAATAGAAAAAGAGGGCATATGAAAAATAGATTCTTTCTTCCTACATTCGATGGGTCATACAAAAGCACGACAAAGGCTTGGATGGGGAAGGCATATTATTTCTTCCAGCTACACCCAGTAGCGGAAGTAGAGGCTATTCATATTGCAGCGCTACACCTTGAGGGTGAAGAAAATGACTGGTGGTTCGGAAGATTGAAACATGCAAGAGTGACTACGTATGTAGAGTTCACTAAAATATTGGTAAAGAGGTTTAATAGAAGAAAACTAAAGGCACTTTTCATTGAGATATTTTCCAACATTTATGAGGAAGTATATGAGGAGCAAAAATAATATGTCAGCATTGATACTCTGGGAGAAGAGAAACTACCACCACCACCAGCTGTAGTAGAGGTACTCGCATAAGTGGGAGAAGCACTTTCATATTTTCAATATGGTCCTAAGAATTTGACATTGAGAGTCCCAATCACGTTTCAGGAGGTGCGTGAGGAAGAGGAAGAAGATATCAGCGCTGGTGCAATAGTAGAGGAGTAGCCATCACCATCACTAGCAGTTGGAGAATAAATTTCACTGGTTTTAAGAACTCTTGTAGCTTTGCAAGATGTTCCCAAGCATCAGTTGATCCAAGGTATGCAAACATTTCCACCCCTTATTATTTCAGCACATCAAATCGAGGTTTGTGGGGTCATGCCATCAGGGAAATTGCATGACCAAGGGTTAGAGCACATTTCTGATTTGGAGCAACAAACTATCACTACGCAGAGGACCCTTGACTAGTTCAAGGAGAAGATGTATAGCTATCCCAGTTTGACATTTTTGAGCTACACAAAATAGTTTGTGTTGGAGTGTGGAATTTATGAGGATGGGATTAGTACAGTCCTAATGTATGGAAGCTATACAATAGATTTCGAGAACCGGAAGTTATTGTCGCATGAGTTATCGTACTCTACTTAAGACAAAGAGACTTCCCTGATCATAGAGCCATAATAAACCCTGAAAAATAAATTATATTTACTATTACTGCTGAGTCAATCAATCAAATGCTCCAGATCCAATCTAGGCTAGATGAAACACCTTTTTCCATTGAGGCCCTCACTCAGTTATACCTGAATATGGACTTCCACAAGAGGTTCCAGATATTCCAGAATTTCATGCCTTCTTCTATAGAAATTCCCAAGATAAATCCTCCTTACCCATCAGCAAAATTTTCTGAAAGAGCCAGAAATATCATTAGCATGTTGTCTTTTATCCTTGGTTATTTCACATATGAACATGTTGATGTTGCAGTGCTAGGTTTTTTGTCTACTTTCACACCTGGTTAGCCTCCTACTACAATTTTTAATTTTTCCCAATACCTTGTTGATAATATTCATGAACAGTTGGTCAAAATTCCTTCTGGAGGTGTTTAAAAGTATTCATTAGTCTTATTTCACACGTTCTTATATTTTCAGTCTGACAAATTTTCCCTCAACCTTCAAAAGCTTGATGTTGAAGTTAACCCATAGTCAGTCATATTTTGGACTCCTTTAATAAGAAAAGACTCCACAAATTCCACCTATACATATTTTACTGATTCTTTCATCCATCCTATAGTCAATTTGCTGAATAGCAGCATACATCCCAAAATCAATGAGGATATTAAAAAGGTCTTGTAGTGGTCAGAGCATAATAGAACAGGAGATTGGTACTTGTACCAAAACTATACAGAGATAAGAGTATATGGATGAAGTATGCCGCCATATAAATTTCCCAAATACCTCCCAATGAGGCTATTTTCCCTTGAGTACATTAGAAAAATCCTTAATTCAGATGCAATTAATTTCTTGGCAGCAAATAATAAAACATAGTTCAAATTGAAAAATTAGGTGGGCCCTTTTATCTTTAATAATAGAGATGTAGGTCCATAGGCTGAAATGAATTTGTAGTAGTTAAAGTTCGGTCATAGTTTTCTATGGTATTATGATCCTCTTGGAGTGATAAGTAAACTAAGAGTTAAATGCAAACTTACTCCTTATGTACATGAGAAGAAACCAAACATTGATAAATATTCCAACCAGTCTGAATGATTGGACAACACCTTGATAGATGTAGATAAGCAAGGTGATACTAGTCAAACCTTGTAGACTCCAACCCAAGAAGATAAAATCTCAAAGATAATTGGAGAGGAAGGATCATATACTGTAGAGACAACCACAGAAAAAAAAAAAATTTAAATTAATGTATAGGAAGAAGCCTAAATTAAATCATGTCAATGAAGGAGTAGAAACAATAGAAGTGATTGATACAGAAGCAACATCAAAGGACAATGCACCTTCTACAGAGATTGAAGAAGAAAATCAACCTTCAACTTCTAAAACTCAGCTTATTCAGAAGCAACACAGTGTTGAAATGTCATCTTCCAGCAAACCAGAAGAGAAGGAGATGGAAATTATGTAGAAATACAGAGAAATAAATATGAAAAATGAAGCTTTGAAGACTGATACATATAACCATTATTGGAAGCAGTCACCTAGTGACCAAAGCATATTTCTTTCTACTTTTGACTACGAGACTAGAAAAATGCAGATGACCTTCCTGAAACCTAAAGTAAAGAATCCTAAATCATCAGCTGATTACAAAAAGTCATCATATGAATTTCAAGCAGATGACCTTCATCCCATTTATTAGATGGAATTTCGAAAACATGCTGGTGAAATGCTTTACTCAACCATGAAAAACAAGGAAATGAGTGTACAAAAATTGCAAAACACTCTTGCAAACATCAAAGATCAGCTCAAGTTGGAAATGTCATCCTCACAGCCCAAGGATAATAGAATCAAATCACTGGAAGATTTGGTTATTGAAGTAGGATATGATCCTAGTAATGTAAAAGTTGCAGATGAATTGATTAAAAAGAAAAATGCTGACATTGCTGCATTAAAGAAGAAACTTAAGCTGCCTCCTACAAAAAATCCTCAAGCAAAGGAAGTGTTGCAGGATACAAATCAGAAAGATGAGATGATGAGTCTCATAGTTCAGTTGACTGCCCAGATCAAAGAAATGGAGAATGGAATGGACATGTTGGTCCAGGAGAAAAAGGACAGAGAAGAAGAAGTTCCAATCATACTCATTCCTGTAGTCACCACAAATGTGCCTTCTACACTTGCAGAATCATTGGATCCTAAAGTCCCAATGGCCATAGCACTTCCTGTCACTTTAGAAACAACTTCAACAGTAGAGTCTTCAACAACAGCAGCAATGCCTACATATGAAGCAAGCAAGTTAGTTAAAGCTATGAAAGACATGTCTATTCAGACCAATGAGATTATCAAACTTAAAGAACAGTTGAAAATTTTGGAAGATGAAAAGAAACTTGCTAATATTATGCACAAGAATGAAGAACAAAGGGAAAACAAGTTGAATGAGAAATTGAATAAATTAGAAAAGGATCTAACATTAAAAGAACCCATGGCTCAAGTCAGGCAACAACTATGGCCCAATATCATTGAATCTATCAATGATATTTGGCCATCCATACACGTTAAATATGAACAAAAAGATTTAGTCAAATCAGCAAGAGAAGCTATCCAAAAGATCAAAGAAGGACTTGGAAAGAAACCTGAAGAAGCTCTTGAAATCATCAACTTTCTTAATTCTAAGAACATGCAAGAGCTAGAAGAAATCAGAATTAATGAAATAATAGAAACCATCCTAGAAATTAGGAAGGTTATTTCTAAAAATAATTTGATGATACAGCTAGAAGATAAATGCCAGAATATGGAGGTGGCCATCACAAGGTTCATGATGAAATTTGATGTCCTAAGGCAAAAAGGCCTTCCCAATCCACTGGTTATTCATGATAAATTAATGAAGCATGATGATTATGATAAGAAGATGAGAGAATTTTCCAAGGATCAGGCTAATCTGCCTACCTCACAAGGTATTCCAACAAGGAAGGTACTCTACAAGCATTTTGAGAATTTATTTTGCCTGCAACATGAGGTAAAACACATATTTATCAATAAGCCTACATTCTCAAAGTATATTGAAGCATTTGAGATATTTAGGAGGATGATGAAAATAAAATTGGCAGAGGCGAAACTTCGGGAAAAAATGATTGATTTAGTATGAAGAAAAGAGCAGTAAAAATAGAGAAGTAAAGATAAAACAGAGCATGTTGTTTTTACAGTTACAGTTACAGTATGTAGTAAAATTAGGATAGTAAACAGTGAATGATAAAAAGTAAAATAGCAGTCAAAAGGTGAAAGAGTATCAGGTTAAAGAGTATCAGTTTAAAGTTAAATCAAAAGTTACAAATCAGAGATAAAGTTGCCAGCGTATGGGACACTTCACTGTCTAAATGCAGCCTTCGTTGAATAGCAAAGAGAGAAATCAACAACAAATTGAAGACAACAAACAGTAATTTCAATAAAAACAGGGACAACTAGCATTAGTTAGAAAGTTGTCACTATCTTTTTGCATGAAGATATTTCTTTTTCCATGAATAATTCCTAAGTTTGTTTTAGGATATTTTGTAAGAGTTTTTTGTATAAATACTTCTCATTTGGAAGTATTGAGAGTGGATGAATTGCTGAACATTTATATAGTTATACTATTCTAAACCTAAGGGTGATTGTACCAATTTCAAGTTAGCAGACTGGATTAAAGAAATAAAGCATCATATTACAAGATTCATGTGTTAGGCTATTACACTGAAGTACTTTCTACTTGTTCAATTTTTCTTTTTGAAGTTTTCACAAATACTTTTATGTCCTTATAAATCTAAATGATATATCAGGAATGGTATTTCAAAATATGTTAATAGCACTCTACCTTGAATTGTTTATCATTTATATGTTTTTCTTCTTATATCCATATTAAGGAATTCTTAATTGCTCCCTTCTTTCGATTGACCTCTGTCTTTTCACTCATTATTCAAATTTGAAAACCCTTAATTTCTTTCTTATCCTGATTGAAACCATTTTCTCTATCAGCCTGAAGATCTGAAATAACCCAACTATCTTGCCCTGTAAACATTTTCTTTAGACCTTGATCTTGATCTGACTTCTTGACACTTTGACTCCATTAGCCCAATGGTAAGTAGATCTACATGTATCCATCTGAGTAAGTGATTTCACCACCAAACCAAATCAAAATTAAAATTCCAAGTAATCCTGCATAACTAGCCTAAAATCAACTAAAATCAACAAAGATAAATCATATAGAGAGAGCCCTCTCTGAGCATTAGGAAGGCTAGATCCTAAAGTTTAAAAGTAGGTTTTTGGTTACCTCTAGTATTCTTTAAACCAAAATCAAACATCTAACAACCCTGAGAATTATTGGAGTGATAATAGTACCCATATTGGAGCAGAAGACATAAATTTTCTGAAGCTTCATGTCTAGGTCATCATGTATTTTTCCAAGAAGAAAAATATCATCACATAAAGGAGATGGGTAATGAGTACACCAACAAGATCCATACCCTTACATCCCACAGTTTCCAGAAACTCCTCTATCTTATCAATGTATATGAAAAAAAGGGTAGGGGATAGGGGAAACCCTTGCTCAACTCCGATTGTATTTAATGCCTTTAGACCACCCTTCATTGGTCTTAAGCTTGGAAGTGATAGTCTCATAGAGATGGATCACAACAATCCTTAGCTCAGGAGGGACCATGATCTCTTCAAGTCTCTCCTAAATCTTATCTCGAAGAACAACTTCGAAAGCTTTTCTAAATTCCACAAAACAATAGAAGATATTGACTTTACTATTGTGACATTCCTCTGCAATTATTATGAGAGTGAAAATATGGTCAATAGTCGAGTGATGTCTCCTAAAACTGACTTTTCCTTTAGCTCTTTTTCCCTAGCTTTCAAGCCAAAGGCTAAGCTTCTTTTCCAAAATGAGCCCATAAAGCGTGTCCAACATGTGGCTAATCATAATGGTCCAGTAGTTAGAAGGAACACTTTTGTCCCAATTTTTAAAGATAGGCACAATAAGGACTTGCGTCTAAATCCGAGGAAAGCCATGCTTTACCGTCAAATTGAGAAGCTTGTGGAGATGAGAAATGAGGAACAATCTACCCATTTTAAGGATCTCAGCTTGGTATCCTTTAATATCTTTAATTTTCCCATTAGCGAGCTTATTAATTCTAGATTCAACATCTTCCAAAGAGAAAAAATATTCCTTAATAGGAGTTTTTAAGGTGGTGCCCATAGTGTCCGGAGAGTCATACAACTTCTTAAAAGAGTTTTCTTGGTTTTCTAAGGGGATAGAATGATTATCTTTGGTTTCATGAACAAGCACATTTCGCCAAAAATTTATGGGCACAAATTTGGAAAGGTAGAGAAGATGATCTTGTATTTTATTAATATATGATGTGTTCTTCATGTTAATGAGATCTTTGTATATATTGATATTCCAGAGCTTAATTATTTCATTAGGAGCATCTATGATCGCTTTCCTGAAAATTTTACAATCTTTGTCATACCCTAGATTGGCAGTTCTATTATTCTACTTAAATGAAGTCTCGTTAGAGAAATTTCTAATGGAATTGGAAAGGATGGTAGTGAAATGGTAATAAATTTGATCAATGTTGCTATTATAAGTCATGGAGCCTAAATCCCTTAAGAAGAGGTCGACCTTACTTCTATCGAAGTGAATGTGTCTTTTTCTTTCACTGGTCTCCTGCATGTGGGTGGTATGCATAGCAAGATTGAGGGATAAAGAAAGAGGTATGTGGTCAGAGTTAGGCTCGAATCTGTTAAGTGGCTCAAAGTTTGTAATACGGTTGAGGACGAGGGTGTCGGAAATAACATAATCCATGACACTGGTACCCAACCCATGGAAGCAGATCATCTGACCAGAGAGGGGCCACTTGTTAATACCTTTACAGATCATTAGGTCCTAGGAACTATAAATCTTAAGGAGGTTAGATTATGTCTTCAGATTTTCTCTTTAATTTATTGGCTAAGTTACTATATTCATCAAGCCACAACGGGTCGGGGTTAGAGTTGCTACTTAATGTAATGGCTTGGTTAGTAGTAGTTCCAGCATTAATGTCTCCAAGCAAAAGGATATTACTTTCATTCCTCAGGTTGAAGATGTCTTTTTCTAAGGTATTGAAAGGATAATTCTTATCCAAGTTGTTTTTCTTATAGAATGTAGAGTTGATAGGAGTGAAATAGCAGATTGCAAGAAAGATCCTATTTTTGGTAGAATCAGAGATTTTGATCCAAATGCATTGATTGAAGGGATCGATTTTATGAATTTGGATGTGAGAGGAAACAATGTTTCTTCTATACTAAGCTATACCACCAAAATCCCTTCGAGAGCATTTCTTATTCCAAACTAACCAAAGAGTGAACTCGCCAAGGTGAGGGACCCTAGATTCATCATGCTCCCAAGTTTCAACTAAAAGAATAAGGTCAATATCGCTCGGGATCCAACTTAACGTAGGACCTTTATACCATGGAAAACCACGACAGTTCCAGAAGAGGATCCAGAGTGATGCAAGTCCCTATTTATCACTCGTGCTTGAGACTTTATCTCTAATAATAGTTTTCCTATTCCTAATGATTGCCTATTTCCCTGCCCTTCTTGCCTCTTTGACCTTTTGGACTTCTTTCCTATAAAAAAATTATTTTTTAGTTTATTTTAGCTGCAAGATTATAAAAAAATATCAACTTCTAATTTATCTAATTTATTACATAATTTTCAAACTCATAGATTATTGATATAGATTTACAATAATTAAATTAACATAAAATTATTTACTATCAAAATTATTTATCATATATATATATATATATATATAAATATATAAAGTTTTTTTTTTTTTTTTTTAATCTCAAACTTCACTTCTGGGTCTACTATCTCTGTAAAATGGGCCACAACTTGAGGATTTGAACATTGAATCTCTAGGTTTTCATAGATTTAACATTACTTCAATCACCAATAAAACTACCCAAAAACAAAGTTTAGTTTAGTTTATTCTAACTCTAATTTAAATATTATAAAAAAAAAAATCAACTCCTACTTGATCTATTTTAAACATTCTTAAATCATTCTATAGAAATGATTGAGCATAGAGGCTCATTCTAGGGGATGTGTGATTTTTCCAGTGTCCATTTCAAATAAATATAAAAAATAAAAATTATGTTCTAGATAGAAAAATAATGTTGGCTATAATTAATAATAATAATAATAATAATATGTTGTAAAGTAATTACAAGTAAAAAAAAAATGTGTAAATCAAATGTTTAAATCTTATATTTTTCAAAAAGATTTCAACAAAAAATTTAAATAAACTATTTGAAGTTCTACGTTAACTAATTTATGTCGATATCAACTTCATACATATCTATATATAAAATAAAAAAATAAAAATAAAAATAAAATAAAATAAAATTATGACTAAAAATTTTATTTGGTCTTATATATACACTATTTAGTATTTAAAAATACAATTTAAACAACGAAAACTAACACATTGTATTTTGCACTCTAAAAATATTTAGAAGTGACAAAATTTAATCCACTTAATTCATATTAAATCAGTTCTTAAATGAATCTATACTAAGTATAAACTTAATAACTTTCTTAAAATCATTCCATATAAATATAAATACAGAAAAGTTAATAACTTAAAATCATTGAATATAAATAGCGAATGGGAATGGAAGCTTACTGCATGAATAAACCTTAAACTGGACAACCAATCTATATAAATAGAGAAACTACATGTATGAACTAAACAATTAATGTATCGAACGTTCTATTGTATAAAAATTTGAAATATCCGGCAAATGAAAGCAAAAGGAAAGGTTTGTCCTCGGACATCGAACCTAAAGCAGCAGATTCAAGGCAGGGCTTTTCTGATCGACATGTTAATAAAAGAAATAGTTGTGAACAGCCCTTTGGGTGGCGTTGTTTGGCAGAGGAAAAAGCACATATCCATACACAAAATAAGATAAAAACAGTGCAGCCCAGACAGCCATGGTACTGTAGCCTGCAGGGAGGCAGGTTGTCCATGAAAATTATTAATACCAACTTTATTTTTATAAGATACATTGCGTTGAAAGGATGTGTGATTGGATGAGATAACCAAGAAACAGTAAAAATATTCAGGGACGCGCACATGGAGACACTCAGACACTCAGAAGCTGACAGAGTGCCCAATAAATAATTGTTGAATATATTGGGTTATTTGATAGAGAGGCTATCCGTGAAGGGCAGAACGTCACTTTTCTGATCAGTCATGGCGTACTAGTGCATCATTATTTCTAGAACAACATGCAAATCTCTCCCTGGTTTTCTCAGATTAACAGATAATTGATGAGACATATTATGAAGTACATATATTTGCAGGCGAGACGCGACAACAATGTTCTCTCCGTGCCTTCACTCTGTTCTGAGCAAATTTTGATTAAGGATTTGAGAACATGCAAAGATTGTGAAGTGTGAATTTGGAAAAGTCTACCCCAGAGATTTATTTTCGTGTTCTTAATTGTTTGATTGCATTGGCCTAGGCTTGCTGATTTGCAATACATTGGTTTTCTTAAATGATATGTTATTCTTTTCTAAACTTTACGGAGTTTTTTTTTTTTTTATAACTAAGAATTACTTTTTCCACAACTCAATTTATAATGTTGCTTTACTAGAAATGCTCTACACATCTAGCTACCTATGTTATCGCATTATGAATATAACAAAATATTGAAAAGCCCCACGGTACATAACAAATACACTTATGGTTAATGTTATGGTCAAGCATTGGTATGATATTTTGGGATTTGCATTGATTAATGTTTCAATAGAATTAGTAACAACATTATGGGATATCGTTATCACTCTACGTGCATTTACCACATCTAAACTCGGTATAAGATTGCATATTTTTAAGTGAGGTATTAAGACTTGATTGAGAGTTGTGGTTTCACTCTAGTCTTGATGTGGTCACTACCCCACCATGCCTTAATGAGGAAGTCATTCTCTTTGTAGTTGGATGGTCTGGGGAAGTTATCATTTTCCAGACTGAGAATTTGGTTATTTGGTAATTGTGGACAATAAATTTTGGTTCTACTCTTCATGCAAAAAAAGCATACTTGGCTTTAAGACCTAGCTGCAAATTAGAAAAGTTTTAAAAGCTAAATTTTCATCTTCATATGAGGTTATTACTCATCTCAATGCACTATGGTTACATGTTATGTGGTTAAAATTGAATTTGCCTTAGTGATTATATGTTTTCAAGCCTCCCTACCCCTCTTTCTCTAGTTTGGATGATTGCAATCGAGTTTTAAACGATTATAGTTGTTTGGTTTCAGTTCTCTTCCCGATATAATAAAATTTTTCATAAGGTTATTTCCCCTATTGCAAATGATCGAAAAGAAAAGAGTTGAAGGCTATGAGTATGAATCGTGTATTACGATATTGATGTATGAGTTGTTTTACTCTAAAATTTATGTGGAATAATAGGGGTTGCGGTGCATATCAGGTTTATTGAAGGAAATGTCTATTTTGGTTGTTCCAACATTTATGAAACTCTACTTCGATAAATGCGTGAAGGAATTTATTCTTAAAAAAATGGGTTATAGTTATATTAATAAAACAAACTTTGATTCATTGAAGAAACTTGGCTCTAATTCTCCTAATCTCTAAATTGTTTGCTCCAAGTATTGTGGATGTATTTTAAACCTAGTTGGTATAGAATTGTGGAAAACTATGGGTATGCCTTACTACCTTGTTTAAATGTAAGCTATTTGTGATTGGAATTAAACTTTGAATATGCAAATATAAACCTTTTACTCTAACATGAAGTCATCTTGGCCTCAAACTATCTATATATATATATTTCAAGAGACTACATTTTAGAAATGTTGATTGCTATATCTTGCATTTTTTTTTGGAGATTTTAGTTAATGTGTGGTAGAGTAGCCCTTGTTTGAAAGAAAATAAATTTGTAAGTTATAAAATATTTTAAGTGTGGAAGGCTATTCTATTATCTAGTTTGATTGTTAATATCAATTAATATTTGGCATTAGAATTTGTTAAGGGTGTTTGTTTCAATGAAAAACCTTGTATCATTTAGAAATAAAATGATAAGATATTATTGGATTGTATTATTGTAGAATGATTACTCCATTACCCTCAACATCGATCTATTATAGCAAAAGATTTAAACTTACTCTTGGTAAACATTTGAATAACTTAAATTCATTCAAGGAAATTAGGTGGAATACGTGGACAATTTGAAGAAAAATGAAGGGTTAACCAAGAAAATAGATAAATTTGATTGAAAAAAACCCTAAATACATAAAAATACATGTATTTACTAGTAGAAATCATTAAAATTCATAACAAAATTATATCCTATTAATTCATATTTGGGTGACCTATTATGAATATTAAAAACATGTTGTTATAGGTTCTTTATTATATGGCCATTTCCTCTTCTCTTTTATTTGACAAGGATGAAATATTCATTGCTATTAATACTTGTACTTTCTCGCATCATCATTATTTCATTTTTTATGTCAATACATATTTTCCTGTGAATTCACTTTACATAATGTTGTACTTTCTAGCATCATCATTATTTCATTTTTTATGTCAATACATATTTTCCTGTGAATTCAGTTTACATAATGAAGGTTGAAAATAAAATGAAATGTAGAGGTACTCTTAAAATTATTGAAACTATATATGCCAATCAAAAAATGAATTATGTGACACAATTTAGTAAATAGACAAGGGTACAAAAGGGTGAATGAATTCATATGATGCTATTTCTTCATATTTTCATGTACCATATCCCTATTTATGCTTGAATAATAAGCATTCATCTTATCCATATTTAATACATAAACAAAATTTGTGAATAATTTATTTTTTTGTGTATGATACTTCATATGATTGATGTTGTGAATTAATTTTTTTATTTTTTATTTTTATTTTTATTATTTTTATTATTTTTATTTTTATTTTAGTTTATTTATTTTTATTTTCAGTAGGAACAACAGGGATAATAGAGAAGGAAGTGGCATAAGGCCTATTATGCTTTGACAAAAAGGTTGGAAAAAGGGAAATATATTCTCTATACATTTCGATGCAAATCCATAAGAGTTTAACCAAGTTATTCAAACTAGTTAGCTTAACCTCGACTATCAAGTTCTCTTGCCCCCCTATCAACTCAACCTAGTAATGAATTGCAACCCCATCCAAGTATTGTTGATATCCATGCCTTTCCTAGGCTATCTAAAAATGATGGTTGGAAAACTTAGCCTGCTCAACCTACTTCTAGTGCTATACATTGGCCTCCATGCGTATTCATGTATCAACTACCCTTGTTTTAGATGAGGTGATCCCTTCATCTACCCCATTTTCCGAATCTCCCAAAACAACCCATCCCTACAATCCTAGAAGAAAATGGAAAAAAACCCATGGCCAAACCTAACCCAAGTTGCATTGAATCTATTACCTCTAAACCTTGTGCAACTAAGGCTAAGGTAAAAGGAAAAGGAGAGATGTCATTTTGGGATTTTTGTTGGGTAATTTAATTTATAGTTAAATTATATCATTAAATTGTCAAACTCGGGGTTCGTATTCTTGTGAAGTGTATGTGCACGATCTATGTTAGGAGGTTTATTTTTAAACAAGAAATTAAATTCTAGTATATCAAATTCAAATGCAAATTGTAACTCTAATTTACTAACTATTTTCCCTCATCAAGTACATGCATACGCTATTTCTATAAGGCTTGTTTAAGTCAAAGGGCAATGAATTAAAAAAAATTAATCTAAGAACAAGAATTGTAAATATATTCTATCTTGAAGAATGAAAAGCCTTCTGCTACTGATCTGAATTGAAAGGATATTTAATTGAAAATTTTGAAAACTAATTATAGTAAACCAAATCAAAAGTCTATGTTACTTGAATTATGATAGATCTATTCTATTCTTGACTGGAAATTGAATTATTCTAAGTGCTTTTGGAATCAACTCTATTCTAGGAACTTAATGAATAAATCTAACTAGAAAGAGGAATTGAAAGGAACTTGAAAACAATGATTCAAATCTAGACTACAAATATTGTAGATTACTAATGTATGCTTACTATGATTAGAGCCAATCTAAACATTAACTTGAATCTGAGACTAAGTAGAAATTGGGAGACAATAAACTTAATTAAGGAAATGTTTTTTGTGTTTTTAATTTTGATTATGAGTGCTCAACCTATGCAAACAAACCAATAATATGTAAACTAATGATTGAAAGGAGAACATTAATAAATAAAATGATAATTGCAAATCAAATGGAAACAACTTCTAAAAAGGAATAAAATTGAACAATTAAATTATCTTAAGACTCTTCAGGGGCCCTCCTATTGAGCACAAGGTAAATATAAACTCAACTTAAACTAGTCACCAATGGATCTGTAACTCAAGCTTGAAACATAGTATTGCATTAACTAATAACATATTTTTGAATCTCAACAAGTACAAACATAGAATTCTTAATTTTCCTCATCTTATAGATCAAGGCAATATTTATAATGTTCTCAATCTTTAACAACGAAAGAAATACATGGCAAAAGGTGAGTTCACTAAGTGAAAAATAAGTGTTTGAATGGACATGGAAATCAATTTCTCATGATTTTCTCTATATGTAGAAAATAATGAGAAAGAAATTTTTCTACACATCAATAATTTGAGATTATGCACTCATTCAATTGATGCCACACTTTTCCCCGCTTTATTGATGTTAAAACTATTTTCCTCAAAACTGTTAAAAAATTGAATATTACAGAGAAATGCAACATATAAAATATGCGGAAAACACAAGCACACAAAACACATAAAACCAGAGAGACACAG